>JAHWFO010001556.1:6036307-6049393 GCA_023313115.1 Rhysida immarginata | reverse complement strand
ATTGTTCTTCAGAATCCTTTGAAACCAGAGACGGTCGGAGTTCTAAGGCTGCTCAATGAAGCAGACATTCGTACCATTATGGTGACAGGTGAGATATTTATAGTCTAAAAAATAAAATAAATTGGTCCGGTGAATCCAATAAAAAATAAAAGTTATGTTTATTAGAAATCATCGATTCGAAGCTTATTTTTAAGCAGTCCCCCCTGCAAAAGCTTTTTTTTAATGTTTTCGTTCTAGTAACTTAATGCTTTAGGAATGAATGAAAGGAAAATGATTTTATAGCGATTTTTTTTTTTTAAATGTCGAGGAGACGACGCCATCTAAGATTTGCCGGCCAGGTGGCCGAGAGGGCTAGGGCGTAGGCTTTCTAGTTCTCGAGTCCGCCTGGTCATGGGTTCGAATCCCCCCTTGGGCATGGATGTTTGTGTTTGTCTCGGCCTGCGTACAGATATAACTTGTGTAAAAGGAGCAAAATGACCATAGTAGTCGACGCCTAAATTTCTAGAACCCCCCCCCCCCCCATCTAAGATTTAATGACCATCCATGTTCTTTGATCGTTATTTCGTTTCACAAGATCTGTAAAAGCCGTGGGTATAATAATAAATAAATAAAATATCCTTTTTTCATATGAACGTCAAAATACTTTAGGAGGATACACTGCTGTTATTAAATACGGAAGATGAGATAAAAAAAAGTGATCGTTAAGCATGTGCAAGAAACAGATTTTCAAAAACTATTTGAAATTTTTAAGGCAGATAAATACTAAATCCTTATTATAAAGATTAATTATAGTTGCTTCGATACAAATGAAAAATCTTCGATACTTTTTTTTAATGAATTGTGATTCATGACAAATCTCGAACTCTAAATTCTTTCAAATAATTCTCAACAAAACAACGATCTTCACTGAAGGGTAATTCCATTCTCTCTCTCTGTATTTGATTATTGTCACTTTGTTCTTCCGACCTCATCTCTAATTTAATTTTATTATTATAGGAACTTTGGCTAAATCTAACCAAAATAGGTTACATTCACATATTTTAATAGTAACGTTCATAAGATCAGCAATATCTTTAGAAAGCTGGATTCAAAATCTATACTTGTGGTTGCATTTTTAATATTAATGATTAATTGGTGGATGGATATTGGATAAGCAATTATTAGCCTTAAAATTAATTTTAAGTTAAGCTTAATTCTTGATCCATTATTTTATATTTCATTTTTTGGGAAAGTAATTTGATAATTATAATTAATATCTGTCTCTCATTAAATTACATGATTAATACGTACATAAGATCAGTAACAGCAAAGATATTAACAGTATATTCTGTCTAAGAAGTGTGTTAAATTCTCAATTTCAGGTGTTGGACCCGCCCAGTTTTTCTTGGTTGGACAGAGAATACACTCCTGGACAAAATTATAAATTCAAATATATTTTGCATAAAATTTTAGAAAAAAAGCAAAAAAAAATTACATTTACAAACTTGATAGGCAAATTTATTCAACTATCAAATGACCACTAAGAGTTGTCATATGTTTGAATTCATAAACTTTTCAAAAATTGGAGAAAAAAATGTTGATCCAGCTTAGCCAAAATTAGAAACTCAGCCTACAAAACAAATTTTTTTCCACAGATTTAGTATTTCATGGGACCTCTATTATTTCTGATAATTTCAAACATTCTGTTTGGCATTGAATCAAGAAGGACATGAAGGTATTTAACTTTAATACATTTTTATATATCCACAGTTGCACTTTTCAGTTCATGAACAGTTTGAAACTGTCTGGATCTTTTTAAACCTATTGTGCAATCTATTCTCAAATAGGTAGAGGTGTGGCAGGGAGCATTATCCTGTTAGAAAGTCCATTTTTTTCCATAGGAATGTCAGCATAAAGTTTTGAATTATTGTTCTAAAAGCTCTTTATACCTCAAAGAATTCATCCGAACGTCAACTACTACCAGGCCACTTTTATCCACAGAGGAAAACGAGCTCCAAACCATAACAGCTTGAGACGATTCTTATGACGATTCATTTGAATCTTCTTTTCTCTTCGTAGATTATGCCAGTAAGCATCCAATCCATACCATTCGCGAATCCAGGGCATTTTTTCTTAGCAAAGTTTAGTCTTGTTGTTTTATGAATTTGTTTCAAGGAAGAAGGGGGTTCCTTCTCATCTTTACATGGCAGATGAGTGGACATCTCTGTAGTAGACGAGAAACAGTTTGTCGAGAACAGTTCAATGCAAGAACATCGACAATACAGCAGAAAGATTTCTCTTAGTTGCAAGGCGGCGAACATGAGATTCAGCTTTGGAGTTTAAGATTTTCTTCCTACCCGATCGCTTTTCCACTTTGCCACCTACTCCTCTTGCTAGCAAACTTCTGACACAATACTCACAATTGTCAGGTCTGTTTATGTGATCTGCAATTTGTCTCTGGGATATCCCAGAACCATGGAGCATGCAAATTTTACGATTCCCCCTCCCCCCCTTCAGTTCAATTCCTCGTGGCATTGTGAAAACGCAAGACAAGCACTTACCCACAGTGTCAAGTAATCTGTTATTCTATTTTTATTCTAAAATGATTAAATTTATTTACATAAAGTAGACAGAACCATTTTATCGACGTTGAGTTTATAATTTTGGCCAAACAGAACGAAGATCTTTTTTTGTTTTTCTCCAATTTTTGAAAACTTTATGAATAGTTTTAGTGGTCATTTGATAGTTGAATATATTTGCCTATCAACTTTGTAAACGTAATTTTTTTTTCTTTTTTGTTAAAGTTTTGTGCAAAATATGAGTTCATAATTTTTTCCAAGAGAGTGTAGGCTGCCTTCTCCCTCTCCCCACATTATTACCAGAAATTACCTAGCGCTTTATCTATAAATAATCTTTGAGAAAGTTCAGGAAAATGGAAACAAGTTTGGAATTTCAAATTACAAAGAAAACTGATTATTTTGATCTTACACTATTCACTTGTGTGATATACATTTTAAAATTTAACGAATTATTTTTTTAAAGTTTTAGCATTTTTATGCCAAGGATCGCATTTATGATAACCCAATTAAAATGATAAATATAAAGCAGTGCGACAGACATATTTATCTTCGTATGTTTCAATGGAAATCCAAAAAAGCGTGTTCTTAAAATAAACATTACTTTCGCTACCGTCTTTTGTAAGTTTGATCTTTGTTCTTTGTAAATTGTTCATTTATAAAAACGAGAACAGAAGATAAAAAACCCCACTCCCTTTTAATTTATTGGAGAAACAAGCTGAGCAAATAAAAAAAATTAGATTGTATTACGCAAAAGGGAAAAAAATTCTCAAATTCCGAATCCTTATTAAATTTTTTAAACAACTGCGAATCGCTCTTGTGTTCCCTGCTTGCATCTTCAAAGTAAATACGCAAATTAAATATACCCGGAAAGAGACGCTGTAAATGCAGCATTTCCAGCCTCAACTTCACTTTTCACACTTACTTGGTGGAAGGTGACAAGGAATTTCCATTTTTCATTATCGGATTCAGTGTTGCATCGAATTCTGCGTGCGTAATTAGATCCGACACCAACGCCGCCTTGGCGGCCGCCAAATCGACTGCCTTAATTCCGCCGTCCTTAACCTGACATGGGATTTGGAGAGATTTTATCATGGAAGAAAACTTAAATATGCTCTTAAAGTATAAAGAAGATAAATGTTAAGTTCGCTTGTCTGTTTCTATTGTTCTTCAACCATGGTTTAATTCTAAGGACATTAGACTTTTGTTCTGAAGAAAATGGGAGATTCAGAAAAAGCAAATTTTTTTACATCTTTCTTATATCGTTTTTAATCATTTAGATGTCGCAGTTCAAATAAAATATTTAAAATTTCTAACTTGTAATTCAATTCATGAATATTAATATGTAATTTGCACTTTTGGTAATCGTAAAATTATTAATCAGGCTAAAAAATTTCTTAAAAAAAATATATAAGAAAGAATTGCAGTATTCAAATATTTAAAGTTTGCTGTTTTCTAATAAATTTAGATAAACCTTTGTAAACATGTATAAAAATAAAATAAAATACAATAAATTGAAGGTTAAATATTTGATCTAATTAGTGTTCAGTGATAAGGGGATCACTGGATGTAAAATGTGGAAACTTTTTGCTTTCTCCACGATAATTCTTGCATTGCAATTTTTTCTATAACTCCTATTTCTGATGTTTCGTATTGGTTTTTAGTTAAAAAAAAAAAAATAAAAGAAAGAAAGGAGGGATATTAAGAAAGGCAAAATAAAAGAATCTGAAGCACGAAAAGTCTAGGTTATGTATTCTCACGTTCCAGCTACCGGCTAGAGAACGGCTGTGCCGGAAGTTCTTTTACCCGCCGGAAGCAACTGCCGTGCGGGCGCGTGTTCCGCTCACCAACTATCTGAAAAGGGTCTATATGCTGGCTGTGGTATTAGTTCGAGTCCGTCCAATTTCAGGAGTTTTTCTCGGTCGTTGGAGTTATGTGCATTCTTGCGTATTTTGCTGTACGTCCGCATACTTCATGTAGAACATAACCTTGTGTTGAAGCATTCAGTCATTCTGCTTTTGGATTATGGATAAAAACTCACTTTAAAATAAATAATTAATCCCACATATCAAGTCTCCTGATAAAAGATGAAACGAACATCGCGTGGGTTTTCTAGTAGTTCCTTGAAAATTTCTACTTGGAAGTATTCTTGAGCGGTTGACCTTATCATGTTCATAAAGGTGACGGACCACGATGGTTTATGATATACTCAGCTCAATTGATAATCTAAAATCTTTGAGTCTGGTCGCCGGATTTGCCTGTTCGACCTGGCGCACGGTCTCGTATTTCATGGTTCGCGGTCTGTCGGCTTTGGGTCGGTCGTCGAGGTTGTTGTCACCTATGCAAATTTTTTTGAACCATCTAGTTGCGGTGTTGTGGACTCTTTCGCGTGACAAATGTTTCATGTTGTTTCAGCAAGTTCAAACTCGTATAACAAAAGCTCCCTAATTGGCCGTTTTTGCTGTTCATCTTTTAGGTCCATACCATAGACGGAACAACGAAATGAAATGCTAAACACGGAAAAACTAACGGTGCATAAGCCTTTCCACTGATTGTCGTGGGCGGCTAACAATATTGGTGCACGTGACAAAGCCGTCGCATGTGTTCATGCAAATACAGTACGGCAATAATTTCTCACCCTTTGTAATTCTTTAATTGGGGAGAAATGCACGTTCTTTCTTAAGATTTCACATGCAATATTGACAAATAGTGAATCGTCATTTGTGAATTTCGTCAGCATGTGATTATTCATAAAGAAATTCAGTTTTTCACTGCATGTTCACATTGGATAATTAACATACACAATATTATGTGACTCAAGAATAACCCTAAAGTATTTTTGTTAATCTGAATGTATTTCTGAACTTGTTCATTCCTAAAAGGGATGATTTTTTATTTTTTTGGAAGCGAATTACTCTTTTATTCTGAAATCGCTGAATTATTCATTGTAATATTCGCATATATTCTCCTGAAAGTTAAATTTGGTTACCTAATCTAACCTAACCATACGGAAATAATTCGAAACCCGTTTTACTCTTCATTTTGCTATAAATCAAGGTATTTACTCGCTTTTTAAGGTTTGCGCCCGATAACTCATTAAACTTTTTTCATTCCATTTCATAGACAGCTTAGGCGAAAAAAAAATTAAGACACATGAAACGTGCTTGAAATGCCACCCGTGTGTTTCAAGAATTTTCTCAGATCGATAATTTTCCCCAGGAAAATATCAATAGGAGGGGAAAAACAACCTAACACAACTTCATTGTATGCAAAAGATCAACCGATCTTTTTTATTAGGCATATATTAATTTCAGAAATTTTTTTTATTAACTGTATTATCATTTGATGATTTTTTTATGTTTATAATATTTGATCTTGTGGTATGTATTAGAGTTTTTCGTGATTCTCCTATTTACAATTCTTTTCTTTCGATGGTACAATGGGAAATACAATTGTTAGAGGGGGGCACCGAAAAGTAAAGTCGTTTTTTTTATTTTTTTATTTTTTTTGAGGTCTAGGCTATGAGCTAGCCACGGAAGAACGAAGATGTCCTCTTCAAGGAAGCTTGTCACGATTCTTGCGAAATGTAGATGAACATTATCATGCACGAGGAAGAAACTTTCATCTACAGCTAATGCAGTAGCATTTAAATCAATGTAACGCCGATCTGTTATAACAAGGTCTGCCCTCGAATGAGACACCACTCCATACGACCTTCATATCCATCTAGTGAAAACTGGAATTTGTCTGTGAAAAGATGTTTTGCCACTGACGGAGTTCCTATTGTTGGTGTTGTCGGGAAAACAAGTCTTGAACGATGGTGTTAGGTGGGGCATTCTTGCAGGCCTTCTCGACATAAGACCCACCTAAAGTTGGTTCCTGACGGTTTGATCAGAAACTTGTCATCTCGTACTTACAAAGGTTTGATCAGAAACTTGTTACAGAAAAATCATTTTACAAGGCCTTGGTAGTGTTTGTGGATTCCTCAAGCCTTTTACTCACAGAAACGATAATATCTAGTGATTATCGCCCTAGGCCTACCTTGCCCAGGACGTCTGTGGATGGTTCTTCTCTCTTGGTGCCGTCTGTTCAGTCTCCATATCACAGACGGTGAGACACCAAGCTGTTATGTCAGGAGTCATAGATCTGTACATAATGTACTCTTGGTTGTTCAATATGACGCTATTTATGACCTTTTTGAAGAAGCACAAAAGCCCTTGTGGTCTCTGTCACACTAAATGCCTTCTCATTTCTTGCAATTATCAGTAAGTTACGATAACAGCTACAGTCCATGCATATCACCTCATCAACGCATTTTATTCGGAATTGTATAATGGTGCACTTCCATTCTTATTTGGGGTGGAACTGTACCATTAGGCGCCTAATCCTCTGTAAAGGGCAAAGGTAATTTATTCATATATCCATTGCGAATGGCATACTCCGATCTCTGTCACATCAAAAAATTGTGGTATTCCCATACTCTGTGTAAAGGGTAGAAATGTTGACCCCCTTAATTCTTTTAAGAGCGTATTAGATATCACTTTTTCTTAACTTCGCAGTCCTTTTGTATGGTCCTCATGTTACATACTGAATGGTCATTTAAAACCTATGGCAGCGAGCATATCTTTATTTACAATACTTCTAATATCTGATGGTTATTTTATCGTGATATCGCTCTACAAATGTCGTGGCATGTTCTCCATCAACGTCTGTTAAAAGGGGCCGGTATGTAAACCCACTTCTCTTTCACTCTCGCTCTTTGAGCCTTGACGACGTGTTTCTGAATACCTCTCACATGATCGCATTCGACGTTCTAATTCCTCCCAGAGATTTTTCTCCTGAGTTGAGCTTTGAAATGGTTAGTACTTACATGGTACTTCAGCGAACGCTGTTATACATAATGGTCCAGGATGAATAATTGTCCAGCATAGTATGCGTTGATTGCATACAGTTCCGTCAACACAACCAGTGTACCCGAGGCCAAACCATGAGAAATAAATCCAGACCATCTTCTATCCCCACAGAGCTTCACTGTCGGGACAACGCATTATGCTGGATATCGTTCTCCTGCCATATGCTATTCAAGTTTGGCAATCTGAGTCGAACTTGACAATCGACGATTTTTGATTGACAATCACCTCCTTCCAGCGTTTCTTTGACCAGTCAAGGCGATGTTTTGCATTGACAGAGATGATAATGTATTATTTGTATTTATTTTATAGCAATAAATTGATAAAATCGTTTATGGTAAAATGCTAAAAAGACATATCTATATTTTTCTTAATTTTTTGAATATTATTAGCCTACGTGATTATTCAATTATTCACCAACTCCAAAATACTTACCAATCAAAAAAAAAAAAAATTCGTGTTTAAGTGGATCTGTAGTTCAAGAGTCAACTTCATTCAATTTTTAAGCAATGAGAATTTACCCACAGTTCCTCCTTCCGTTTTATGCATGAAAGTTTAGAGACCAAAGTGCAACGAATTTAAAAATTCAAATCATCAAAAAATTTCCCGAAAACTGGAAAATTATAGAAAATCGATTTTCTCCCCCCTCCCCCACCCCAACCTTCTAAACCTTTTCTTGGAAAAGAGCGATTTCTTTAAAAAACTTATTGAGATCAAAGGATGTTTTCGATTATAAAACTTTCCAGATTATTTTTAGCTCATCTCCATAAACATATTTAAGTAATCGATTTCCTATAAACGCAATTTTGATCTTTTACCTTTCGGTTTGAACTATATAGTAGAATGTTCCTTGATATGCTCAACAACTGATATTCTAGAATTTCTAGAGGCTTCAATAAAATTTTAAGTCTAAGTTATCTCTGGAGTTGCAATAGATATTCGAATAAGCTGAGTAACATTGTGTTATTTTTGCAATTTTAATATTAATAAATGAATATAACTCACGGCGTTTAAAGGAGGACTGAAAGGCGTTGAAAGTCAAAGAAAACGTTGATGTACATTGAGACTGAACCGAACAATAATTCTTGTAAAAATTTAGGCCATTCTTTACAATGACTTTTTCACACGTGGTCACCCCATTCACCGGACCTCAAATCATGGGATTCTTTCCTTTGGAGATTCGCTAAAGACAACGTTTCCCTATCACGTCCCTTCAAGATTTTTCTTGGTCGGATAACACGTGCACGAAAATGCCGTGTGAAATAAGGTGCACACTTTGAAGGATATAAACAATTCTTCTCAAACTTGGACAGTTGGTCTTCTTAATCGTGCAAGTTGCACTGTGAAAGACGGGAAATGGCTATTTTATTCGCTTACATCATTCTTTTGTAAAGATCCTGGATATGAATTTTTTAACAGTTTGTTAGTTTCTGTTTGTCGCAGTGATTTCAATTAGGCATTTCATCGACAGAATTTCAGACGGACTTGCTCTCCTGATGCCTGAATTATAGAAGGGTTGTGGGCGCAATAATATAGCACAAGAATCCTCTAAACCTTAAAACATAAATGAATTTAAATATATTAACGCTCTTATTAATTAATTAAATTAATGAGGCTTATATGTGAATTTAAATGTATAAATGCTTGTACAATTTAATTAGGTTTTTATATCAGAATTAAAAGATTCCGTATGCAGTTTGTTGGGAATATAATAAATTAAATACTTAATACACTTTATCATAATTCATGTTGTGTTTAATGTGATTATAAAATTAATTAATTTTTAAGTAATATTTGTACAAGTATAGAGTTTAATATTTTAAAACCATTTTCCCTGTTAAATTATCTTTAAATATTTTACATTATCTTTGGTAAATAACTGATAAACAGATCAGGTTTTCTATACTGTTGAGGATGAAATGGATCTTTTTGTTCGCCAAATCTCCCCACCCCTCTTCCATTTTATTTCAGGAGACAACCTTCTGACAGCCATTAGTGTTGCCAGGGAGAGTGAAATGGTTCAGAACACCGAGGAGGTTGTCATTGTTGAGGCCACGAGATCCCCACTGCCGACGGCCACCAACACCACCACCGTTCAAGTTTCCTTCCGCTATTCAAAGCGACCCCTGTGGAACTCTGCGATGACACTAAATGTGGTAAATATAAATAAATAAATAAATGTAAATAATAACTTCCGATATATCTAGTTTCGCTATCAAAGTTTCAGACTGAAAATTATGTGTATAGGATAAAATATGCTTCGAAATAAATTTAAAATTGACAGCCATAATTTTGCTTGATAGATGGAGAATGATGCTAGATTCAAGACCGAAGCTTAATAAATCGACTTCTTTCTGCTTCTTTGCTTTTTCTAGTAACATTTCAGAGATAAAATATTTATCAGTTGCGGTTGACATTCCCGCTTGATGGACTTTGAAGGATTTACACTTTATTCCTGCTTAAAAGCGTCTCATCAAGGAACCCAACCCGGATTTTTTGCAAAAAAATAAAAAAAAATCCCAGCGTTATTCACAATACTTTTATAAGGTCTAGACATGAATATTACATGGAATACTTTAGAACTTTAGGAAAGAAAATTTAAAATATGTAGTGAATGTTATTTTCTTCTTTAGTGAAAAATTTAGAGAAAAATGGGAAAGTCATCGCAAATTTCTTGATAATCTTGAATCTGTCTTGAAGTGTACGGTTTAGTTCCGCCTTATTTATTTATATTTTTTTGATTTTTTTAAAAGTTGTTATTAACGTTCATTGCAAATTAAGATTCGCTTGACTCGCTTCACTCTTACGACACTGAAGCTGAAATTTTTCTCGTTGAATTCGTCTGGAATTCATTTAACCAAAAATTGGTGAATAATGAAAGGAAGAAAGAGCAGGTTGGTCCGGCTTTTAAAATTAGTTTTCTAGACCGAAGAGGAATTAGCATACTTTAAAATTTCACCGCTGTTGAGACAGTTCATAAGCATAATCGATTTCTCTGACGATAACCAAGTAACAAAATATGATTTTTAATGAACTCTTTATTTCCCTCCAAGTTGATTTTTGACGTAGACTCTTCATTAGGATTTTTAAAAAATTTTTACTATTTTTTTTCATGCCTTTACTGATTATAAAGTCGGGAATAATTGCTCGTCGCGATTTCTGATAGCGTGTTAATGTCGCATGAATAAACACAAGCCGGTAATTTTGAGAACAAATTTCTTCGAAAGATCTTTTTTGATTATTACGAAATGATCTTAAAAATTAAAAAAAAAGTTCGGGAAATTTTTAAATGTTTGAATTCTTTTGGGAGAAGGCAGGCACTTAAAAAATTCATTTCGGAAAATTTTTCGCAATTTACTTTTTAAGCATCCAAAAGTAAACAGTAGTTTGTACAATCTAATAGGTTTTTTAGTTAATATCTGTGTTTAATTTTCTTTTGATATAAAAATTTTTCTTATAAGACAATTTATTCAGTAATAAATTTATTGATCGAAAATTATTTTATGGAAAACTGGTAAAAAAAACCCAACCTTGTGACATAAATACAGTGCCCAAGACATACTGTTGTAAGTAAAATAAACAACAAAAATGAACCTTTGAATTTCAAACACTCCTATACACTTGTAAGAATGTCGCTATAAAGAAATTACACGAATAATCTATTGGTGGCAATAAATAAAAAAAAAAAAAAAGTGCAGTATAGTAGAAAATTTTCTCCGACACAATTTTTGGGACGGAGATAATGATCTCTGATTCACTTAGATGAGATTCTTAACAGCTTTAATTTGTCTCTATGACAACTCTATATCAACCAGTCTGTGACTGATACTTTCAAACAATTTGTAAATTTCTGACCGTTTTGTCTGGTTGATCACTTCCACTGTCTCTTGAACTGTCCCTCACAAGTCAGAAGCGGAATAAAATTATGGTCGATCATATAAAATGTCAGAAATCATCTTCATATGTTTTCATTGACATTGAGGTCGGACTTCTTGCCGGATTATTCAATATCTCGGAAGTTTGCATCATCAAACCACTTACGCACAACTTTAGCTGTGCGAATGCTAGCATTAGCTTGTTGAAAAAAACCATCCTGGCCAGCATATTTAACATGTAGGAATGGCTTGATTTTCTCTTCCAATAGCTTGACGCAACTGGCTGCAGTAACTCATCCTATCATTCTATCAACCATCAAGGCACACCATTCGCAGATCATCGCACTTCCGCCAGACCATCGCACTTCCGCCAGACCATCGCACTTCCGCCGCCCTTTTGACGCTTTATTCGCTGTGGCACCGCGTACGGATCATGGCCTATTCCAAAGTTATCTGGGCCTTCAAAGAAAAAAATTTTTTTCGTCACTAAGAACTGTCTTGTCAAGTGGGTGATTGTCACCTATCCACTCCATCGTTTGGCTTTATGGGCCTTCGTCAGAGGAAGTTTTTGAGGTACTGTGGTGTAGTTGAACCAGTCTTTTCAGCTGGCGTTGAACGGTCCTCGTCGAAACCTTAAGATTACAACTGGTTTTGATTTTTGATGTAGTGACTCGCTGTTCGCTTGCAGTTAGTCGGCGGATTTCTTTCCTTAATCAGAGTGGTTTCTCTTGCAGTCATCCTATACTTTGGCCCTCGTTTCTTCTTCTTTTATTTTATTTGTTTAAGTCTCGGTGGATGATATGCTTTTTATTCGTTGTTTTGCCTGTACGTGTGAAAAACAAAATGGGCTCGCTTTTGGTCACGTTCCTCTATATAATACGAGAGTTGCTAGAAATTAATAGAGCCAGACTTGATAGAATATTAAATAGGCCTATTAATAATAGAGTAAACGTTTAAATAAAAATATCTAATATCCTAATATAATTTTTAAGCCTTAAAAGGCTAAGTTACCATCCTGGCTCAATAATTTTACAATTTTTATGACAACTTGTTATAAGCTTATTTGGTCCTTGTTTCAAATTTTCAAATTAAGTACCGTAAACCGGGGTTACTTTGCACAAGGTTAACGCTAACATTTGCTGCTTGAATGATTTTGGTTTACAATAAGATTGCATTAAAATGTTAAATACAAAGTCATTCAACACAAAATAAGTTCTCTGGTTTACGGTATTTATTCTATTTACTAATTATGAAGAGGGAGGGTACCACCACTCTTTTCTCCCTGGTACCACTAAATTTAATCTCAACTATAAAATTTAATAAATAATTACAAAAATAATCATAATAGGAAAAGATATCCAAAAATATATCTAAAAATTTAAAAACTATTTTTAAAAGATTTAAAACATGACTCTTAGCACTCAAAAACATTACCATGTATTAAACGCTTACATTTAGACACATTTTACATAGGGTGTTTCATAATTGGTGTCCCGTCTTTAGGTCCAAATAACGACTTAAGGGGAACAGATTGGGGGAAAATGAATATTGATTATTTGGTTTTAATGTCCCCTAATTCAGAATAAAAACATTTCGCGTCTCTGGGGGTGAAGGGGTAAATTTTGAAAATTTTAATTTTGTAGGGGTAGGGGTTAGACCCCATGTGTTATTTAGAAAGTTGTACAGCATCATGTAAAATGTGGGTTTAGCAAAAAACCCGGTGAAAAAATCTCATCCCCTGCCCTA
>JAHWFO010001556.1:5973764-6036207 GCA_023313115.1 Rhysida immarginata | reverse complement strand
TCGAGTTTATTAGCTTTTCAGGGTAACGACTCATTCATTCTCATTAATTTTCCAAATGTAAGCCCTACTGTTTTCTAATAAGTATGGTTTTTGTCCACGTCGGCTAGCCATACCTTTCACTTTACCCACTCGATAAAGGGGGCAGGACATGAGATTTTTTCACCGCGTTTTTTGCTAAACCCACATTTTACATAATGCTCTACAACTTTCTAAATAATACATTGGGGTCTAACCCCTACCCCTACAAATTAAAATTTTCAAAATTTACCCCTTCACCCCCAGGGACGCGAAATATTTTTATTCTGAATTAGGGAACATTAAAACCAAATATTCAATAATAATCAATATTCATTTTCCCCCCACCTGTTCCCCTTGATCCGTTATTTGGACCTAAAGACGGGACACCAATTATGAAACACCCTGTATTAAGTTTTCTAAGAATTGCCATTGTTAAAATTCAGTGGACTGGGTTTTAAAATACCAGTAGAATTTATCGTAGAATTTTCATCTTTTTGTGACGTTGAATCTTCTGAAGAATTCTACCTGTTTCTCGTTGCTATATTTGTCATCTAATCGTTTTTGAAATCTCACCAAACTATATTAATTCTACATTTTCATCGACGCAATTTCTTCAAAATTACTCCGAATTTAGGATGCCACTATCTTCACTATTTTTAATCTAACTAAATTTTAAAAATTAAAAAGCAAATTGAAGTTCTTTAAAAAATGCAATTATAGTTCTAATTTTCTTTAACATTTTAATTGACTCATTCTATGCAATAAACGAATAATTGTTTGCAAATATCGGAGAAAATAATCTTAGAGGAAAGCTAGGTAGAGATCCCCTCCCCCTGTTGTGAAATTATGATTTTAATATTAAATTTTTAAAATTAAATATGCATTTACGTAGTATTATATGTGAAGTCTGTGCTAGTCTAAACAAGGATAAGATTAGTTTAAATAGCATTTCACTTTTTTATTATTCTTTATTATAATTTAATCTCCGTGTCAGAAATGACACGATAAACTTTGATAGGAATTTCGATTAAAAAATGAAGGAAAAGATTTTGTAGGAAAGCAGACGTTAAGAGGGGAGAAAATTACGCATAAAGTTGAATTAAAGTGGAACTCATTTAAAGCGAGTGATTTTTCCTTTAATTCAAGTAATTCGTTTTGCTCGAGTGGCAATCAGGGCGAAGCAAAGTTGAATTTTATTTTTCTTCCTTTTTCATTTGCCTCCCATTCATGTCTGATTTCTTTTCTCTTTTCTTGGTGTTTTTAAAGGAGAGCAAGATCAATTTATATTCGTCGAAAAAGTTTCATTTCGCCATAGACGGCAAAAGCTTCGACCTGATTCGCCGCTCTGATCGCCCTCTACTCGGCAAAATCGTCCACCAGGGAACCATCTTCGCTCGCATGTTGCCCGAACAGAAGATGCATCTCGTCGAGATCCTTCAAGACTTAGGGTCTCAACTTTACCAATGTCGTTCTTGTGAACTATTTTTTTGTCCTAGAATAAAGTCAAAAGTGATGTTAAGGCATTTTTTTTGTTCTTTATCCTTCACAGCCACCAAGTTGGAATGTGCGGCGACGGAGCGAACGATTGCGGCGCTCTCAAGGCCGCCCACGCCGGGGTGGCTCTGTGTGTTGCCGAAGCGTCCGTAGCGGCGCCCTTCACGTCCAAAAAACCCAATATACATTGTATTCCTAGGCTAATCAGGTAGACGTCTTTATGTTGCTTGTAGATAAAAACCACCTTGAATTTGATGATTTTAAAAACCTCCATTTAAATACAATTATTCAACTTAACGTGAAATAGCGTGAAAGTTTTCCTCGACTAACTTCAAACTACTTTTTTTGAATATTATAAAAACTGAATATAAATTAATTCTCTGAATTTGAGTTAAAATAGTTTTTCATTATACTCTTATAACTCTAAATGAGCAAAACATTTTAGAATTCTCGGATCTTAAAAAAAACTCATAAGGCTAGGAAAGACTAGTTCCTCTTTATACAGGATGTCTACAAATGTTATTGCTCGGCTGAAATTGACATTTTACAGATATTCTCAGACTCCTTACTTTTCTTCAATTTCAACAGGTGCACCGTTGTTGCGCACAACACAAAGTGTTCATAGCTGGCGGATATTGCTTCCCACATATTTTCTAGCATCTCCAAAGTGATGTGTTGAATGTATACGGTGATTGTCCTCTTTAAATCGTCCAGGTCGTCAAAGACCGTAGACAATGTCCTTGAAATAACTCCACAGAAAGAAATCTGGCGGGGCCAGGTCCAAGTCATGGTATAGGTCCTCTTCGACCGCACCAATTGTCGTTAAACACTGCATTCAGAAGATGGCGGACCTCCTGGAACAACGCAGCGAGGCTCAATCCCGCAGTAGCTTGTACCTGCGGCAGCACATGTGTCAACATGCCCTGATATCGTTTGCCAACGAATTGTTTCCTCGGGCCGAGGATGCCGGTCATGATTTAACCCACACGTTAACCATAATAAAAATTAACGAGTCTGAGAAATGTCTGTAAAATGTCAATTCAATCGCGCAATAAACACTGGAGATATAATCAAGTATAACATCGTCATACATATGTAGACATTCTGTAGACATTCTTATAAAAGTACAATTCTTATAATAATCAATATTATGCAATTACGAGAGAGGATCGAAAAGTAACGCACAACAATTTTTTGTGGCAACATTTTTAATAATACGCAAAAATGAAACAATGCACACGAAAACTGCAGGTTTTACTTATTTTTCGACATACATTATGTACCAAGTCTCTCGATACATTTCTCCGTTTTCTGGTTTTATAGCCACCTGCGCCTGGCTGATTTTACCTCTTCATCCGAATCAAAGTGGTGACCAGGTAGGAATTTCTTCATTGGTCCAAAGAGGTGACAGTCAGATGGTGCGAGGTCTGGACTGTAGGGTGGATGTTTGAGCATCTCCCAACCAAATTCCTCAATTTTTGGCTGGCCCTCTTCGAAGATCTGCACTATCTGGTCCAGCCAATCATCACCATACGCCACCAACATTTCTTGAGGATTTCACTCGCATTTTTTCGTCTGGCCCACAAAAAAAAACAAAACGGACTAGACTTCGCTATTCTCCACAAGTTGATGATGCTAACAAACGCGCCATCTTTACTCAGTAGTTATCGGTCCTTCCGCTAGGGCGACACTTGATCAAGCCATTGCTCTCTGTAGATAAAAATTCAAACTATCCATTTGCTAACTTTGAACATCCGAACCAAATTAGTATTCCATAAAAAAAATTATTTTGCGTTACTTTTCTATCCTCCCTCGTAACTAGTAAAGTGAATGCTAACCTAAATTGGATTAGTCTGGTTATTTCTATTAGGTTAAAAAATAAGATATTTATATGATAAGAAGTGAAGGAAATTATTTGTAGATTGCCATGTTTATAACATTTTTTTTTTTAAAGTTAACGTTTTACTTGCGGCCATTCTTCGAAGTTTGTATGGATTCTCCAATGTCTGTAGATTTGAGAAAATATTTAACATGTGAAAATTAAAAAGTAAATTTAAAAAAATAATGAGGTGAAAATATCCACCTTGGCTTTTTGTAACGCATGTTAAAATTTTGAGGGTAATGAAATTTTTTCATTATTTAAAAATATAGAAAGTAATATCGATTTAAAAATAATGAACTCCCAAACTGATTGCTGTCCTGCGTTACCTTTAAGTAGATGTGTGAAGTTAGGAAATAGTATTTTGAAATAAAATTTTAAGGGCGTTATGAACAACGTATTCTTCACTATAATATTTGATCAAGCCAAAATTTACAAACTGAATTCATTGAATTTTTCTTTAAAAGAATATGCTTTTTGGGTATATCAACTTAACATAGCAATTATTAAATCGTGACCAAGAGCTCTATATAACCTTTTGTTCTTGAGGGAAGAATAAAGCTGGATGAGTAAATTTTTGTTTATGATTCAGACGAATGACTTTCTTTGTTCTTTGCATCTCAAAAGGCTGAAGCGACCTTTTCGCGATTAAAGTATCTTCTTGAAAGTCCACGGCAAAATATTTAAGGAAAACAAAACAAATTATTCTTTACAACATAAACACATTCTATTTTATTAATTATCTTCATTTCAGCAATAAGCTATATCTTTTAGTTTATTTCTTTCATAGATTAGGAGATTATTTTATGCGAGTTCTTATTATGGAATTCGTTTTTATTATTCTCCCATCTTTAAAAATCGCATTTAATTTTTGGCTGTTTGTTCTGAAAAAAAAAGCAGTGTCATTGCTTTCTTTATTAAGCTTTTAAATTATGCATTTTAATGAGGAATTCTTTTTTTTTAAATTTTTTATTTATTCAAATTATGAAATAAGGAGCCTTGCAAGATCCGAGCATAAGATTGTTATCGGAATCTTAATTTTAAGTCTACTAATAATTTATCCTTTTTTCTGTAGTAAAATGGAATTCTTTTGCTCTCACTTTCTATAATAACTTAAAACTTGAACTTGCATATTTGGTTAATGCATTAGAGGTTTTAAGATTTAGTCACGTCGTTATTTCCTCTCCCCCTCCCTTGATCATTAAAATAGCAATGGATGTTTATTGGCGCACTTTCACTCCCGAACGAATTATTGCCTTGGCTGACTTCCATTGTCGTGAACTCGAACCGGGCCCAACGTCCTATCTATATGCTAAACGAGTAGACTAAACCCAAGTTTCATACCTGTCCACCTTATTTTACAAGTGGAGCTTATTCAAATACGTTTGAAAACATTTTGGAAAGAGAATTGCAGGAGGTTTATGGATTAAAGCATATGTATTCGGCAAGGTTTTTAGTAAAGTTGGATTTTCTTGAAAAATCAGTAAAATATTTAAGGTTATTATTTTAATTTGTGCAGGTAATGATGAATTAATTTAAAATATACCTTGACCATTATTTGTTGAAGATTTTAAATTATTAAAATTTTCATTATATCAAAGTACATTTCTGAGTATTTTGAAAGTGTTTAATAACGCAATTACTCAGTAAATTTTGCAAAATAAATTAGTACATTTAAGTTAAGTGAAGCCTCATTGCGTTTTAATGCTGATGAATTTAACAGGCAAATAAAGCAGTTTTTGAGCCTGTTTGAGTAGTCGGTTTTGAAGCTGTTCTTCGATACGAGATTTTCAATAGAGCATCCAGCTGATTTAATTTTAAAAATTGCTCGAAGAAATTTTATTATAAAAAAGAAGAATTTTTTAAGGGGAAAGAGGGGAAAGGTATATTTGCTATAGGTTTTATGGGTTTAATAAACGAGCATGCTATATAAGTAAAGTTGAACTAAGTAATCATGTTAACCGCTGACATTGACTGTTTCTATGCGTCGGGAAATTTCTTGATCAATTTCGATGTCAGAACCGAAACTGAACTGACAAAGACTTTAGCCGATCTCATTTCCAGACGTTGAAGGGAATTTGCAGCAGAGATTTAAAGAGAATCTATCGATAAGAAAACAAAAAACAATTTTGGCAACATCATTCTCAATGCCATCGCAGACGTTGTAATGGAAGTTAAATGAAATTTTTCAATAGCATTAGATGTTTAAGACGACTCGCTAAATTACATTCAAAAACCGAATAGTTGCTCGAAATTTCGCTCTGTAAGAACATTTTATAGATCTAAACCTAAATTCGGTTTGAGAAGGGAAGAATATCTTGAATTGTTTCACAGCCTTCAGTTTTATGGCTTCCCCGACCAACGATAACGTTGTCGGAGAAATCGAGGGTGAAAGCGTGAATTATGTTTGAGGCCGAGGGATTTTCAGTCAAATGGTCATAATCCTCTCGAAATGAAATACTTCATTACCCTCTGTAGATGAAAATGAATGTTTTTCTTTGGCGTGTTGCCCAATTTCCAAGCACCGACCGTCCACTGAGTTTTCGCCCCATTTATTTATTATCTTTTCAGGGAAGGGAGAGCTTCACTCGTCTCTTGTCTCGGCATATTCAAGTATCAGGTGGCCTACTGTTTCTCCCAGCTCTTCATGGTCCTCATCCTCTTCTACGTAAGTTTACACAAACCACCCAACCTATTTCTAGAGTGGTACTAATATTGCATTTTCATTAAATTTTATATTGCATTTTTCATTAGAAAGCGATCAAGCCTACAGACTACCAATATGTTTACATCGATATGGTACTTAATATAATTCCAGCCCTTACATGTGAGTATATTTCAATTGGCTTTTATTTAAAAATTTATTTTTTTCGGAGAAAAATTTCATTTATAGGTAGTGCGTGCAATTTCTTAAAATTACTTTCAGTAGTCAATATTCCGATATTCTAATATCCTTCAGGAATATGGTTTTGAACAAAAATTATCTGGAAAATGTTCAGACAGGCAAAGAGAAGGCGTGCACGCAAAAAAAAAATAAAGTCTCCTCTCGCTTAACGATGCTAATTGCTTTCGAGAAAGCTATCGTTAATTAATGCCAACGTTAATAAAAAAAATTGGAGATCCGTGTCAAGAACTTAATTTATTCCAAGATGATAGAAATGTCACTAAACTTCGAAAAATCATATAGTACTTTCAATAGTGTAGTCTTATTATTTACACACGTAAAAATAAAAATTTTAAATAGTGCACAAAATATACTGCACAATTTTCGTAAAAAACGTCAATTTTTATACGTCAGAAGAAAATGGTTATTAAAGTAATGGAAAATAACTAGAGTTTTGACTTAAAGCTTTCTCTCATCAGTTGTTTCAGTTGTTCGAAAATGGCGGCCGTAATATATCATCAATATATTGTCATTACAAATAATTTTTTAATTTTCAATGATGCTAAAAACGTCAGTACTGGATTTGCGAAGTCTGTCGTTCTCTTGCCAATTTTTTTCAAATTTTTATAATTTTGATTTCAGATTCGGATAGAGCATCAAAAAGTAAGTTAAAATTATAATAGGCGCACATGTCCTTTATATTCTGGAAATGGCCAAAATAGATAGTACATGTGTGCCTTTTATAACTTATACGAAGGGCAGTCGCAGTCATAAAGTTCATACCTTTGCATAGAAGGCATGATCGTACACAACCAAATTTGGTGGGTTCACCAATCCCTCTCCACACAGATTCCCTGCAAAGTCCTACACTTCTACCATCGATTTCACCCGTGAATGTGGTAAATGTAGAGCCCGTCTTCTGCTCGGAAAACACTCCTTAGAGCAGAAATGACTTCGTCATCGCTGTTAAATCGCCTTACACAAAGTGGCTTATTCGATTTCCTAAACAAGACCTTGCAGACACCCAGTGAATTTTTCCTTTTTAAGAAAACGAAGAAGCCACTTACTGGAAGGCGATTTCACAGTGATGAAGAGGCCATTATTCCGCTAAGGATGGGCATCTACATTTCTGGCATTCACAGGTGAAATATCGATGGTAGAAATGTATTACTGTGCAGAGAGTCTGTGTGGAGAGAGATTGGTAAATCCACCAAATTTGGTTGCCATAGGATCATGCCATCTGTGCAAAGGTATGAACTTTGACTGCCCCTCGTACTTACTTTGATGCTCCATCCCCTTTGATGCTCTATCCGAATCTGAAGTCAAAATCAAAATTTTCGAAAAAAAATTGGCAACAGAACGATCGACTTCGCGAATACGCTAACGTTGCTTTACAGTGACGTCGTTATGGTAATGCACGAGGCCAATGAGAAAGACAGGCCCCGAAGCGGAAAAGTCACCTGATCATCTGGGTCCGAACAACAATCCAATCTTCATTGTCTCCATCTTGGATGTAAACAATGAGTGTTTTTCCGATTGTTGGAAACAATGAAGGTTGGATTGTTGTTCGGACCCAGATGGTCAGGTGACTTTTCCGCTTCGAGGCCTGTCTTTTTCGTTGGCTTCGGGTAATGCAATACCACGCATTCTCAACTGTCTTTTTGTTAGACTTAATAAGTAAAAATATTACATTTCTAATAGCATGTCAGTCCTCTTTTTACGAATAATAACAGCTGTTTACAGGGTTAATAATTTTCGATTGAAAAATGGAAGGAAAAATTCTGCGACCCGGATTCGAACCAGGAACCTCGACTATCATGGCCGACGCCTCTACCAATTGGGCTATCGCAGACACCACGGACAGCCAAGCTGTCACAAAGTGTCTTAAAGACAACCAAGTTGTCACGGTTGAAAGCCCAATGGGAGGCGGGATCCTGGCTCTCAGATCGAGAATTTCTCCTATCCAAACCATCAGAAAGTTTGATGAACTCACAGATAATAATAATAATTTTTCAACCGTGACAACTTGGTTGTCTTTAAGACACCTTGTGACAGCTTGGCTGGCCGTGGTGTCTGCGATAGCCCAATTGGTAGAGGCGTCGGCCATGATAGTCGAGATTCCTGGTTCGAATCCGGGTCGTAGAATTTTTTCTTCCATTTTTCAATCGAAATATTATTACCTCTGTTTGGAAGACAATCTGCAGTTTCTAATTATTATTATTATTTATGCAGGGTGTTTCATAATTGGTTATTGATTATTTGGTTTTTGATTGGTTATTGAATATTGATTATTTGGTTTTGATGTCCACTAATTCCGAATTAAAAACACTTCGCGTCCCTGGGGGTGAAGGGGTAAATTTTGAAAATTTTAATTTTGTAAGGGTAGGGGTTAGACCCCATGTGTTATTTAGAAAGTTGTAGAGGGGATTCATTTTCGATTGCGGGTTTATTGACGAAAAATGCTTATCTGGGCATGAAGTTCTGAGATATCCTGTAGACGAAAAAAAAATGGATTATTTATTGGATAGAAAGCGTTAATCAAAGTGAGCAAGTAAAAGTGGCGCTGGATACAAACTTTTATTAGATGTAGCCTCTAAAAGTTACTGGATGGTGTTCTGAAAAATATCTTGCCAATGACCTTCAATTGGCAGGCCAATTCGTCAACATTTTGGCTTAGTCGCATCACATCTCTAGTGTGCTCAATAGGAGAGAGATTTGGCGATCTTAATGGACAGGGCAGTGTGTCGAAATCCAAGAAGATACGTGCCGGGTGTTATAAAGCGTTGAAAAGTAAGCCCCAAGTGCCACGAAAGGAATGGCAGCACAACGGCTCATAGAATGTCTTCAATGTATCATTTTACTATGAGGGTGCATGGAGGATTGTCAAGGGGATCCGGCTATGAAACAAAATGGAATCCCAGAACATACCCTGTTGTCGTAGCGTGTGGTTTAAATTTTAATCATTTGCATATCCGATTGAAGCTTTGTTACGATCGGATCATTTTTTGGTGGGGGGGGGGGGGGGTGCATTGATTTTTGTCAAAGACTGTAATTTGGTCTTCTAAAATATTTTATTATGCTTATTCCTTTCTCCTATTGTTATGCTATTAAGATTTAGAAATTTGCGAATAGAAATTTTAAGGACTTAAAACTTGTTTATGATTGATTAGAAATTACTCTCGATCGATGGTATGGTTTCTGATATTAATTCAGGATATTGAACAAGAGGGAGAAGAAAGAAGATCGCATTATGAAGTGACTAAAAATATTTTATTTTTAAAAAGATATTGCATTAATATAAGAGGCTTTGGAGGTAGAAGTGGTGTCAAATATGAACAAACAAATCAGTAATAGACCAGTTGCAACAGTTGCAATTGCATCATCCGACAAATACGACTTTGTGCCTGTTGCTATGCAACTCTTCACTGCAATTCTATCTTGTGTTGAAATTAGCCTGACGATCAAGCTATAAACGCAAGGTCGAGCCAAACTGATTCTAATAATGAACACTTGCAAAATTTGGGAGAGTAGTAACTAGGGAACACGTTTAAAAAATTTAAATACAGCTAAAAAATAGACATTTTTGAACCAACATTTTCTTCTAAAGTTGGGTTTATGACTGAATCGTTCCATCAGTGTTGTTGATGGAGATCGCCATAAAGACTATTGTAATGACTGCTAATTAAAAATTCTTAAACTTCCAAAGTGGTCAAAAAATTGAATTTCAATAAAACTCGAAGAGAGTTAGGGATACTTGATGAAAAACACGATTTTTTGATTTAGTTGATAGTGGTTCGTTTAGAATGGTAGATAATGATTTTGAAATGATTTAGCCGTACTGCGTGAACTTATTAAACTTTTAATCTTAATATCTTATGTCATCTCCACTGAAAACCAGCTTGAATCTATTACTGCCCAAAGCCCACTTCATATTCTTGATGTTCTTTCTATGAGAAGTCAAATAACTTTTACGAATATGTGGAAATATTTTTATTACTTATTACTAATGATTCATCAACCCTGCAGTTCCCTGAGAAACACGTTATCTGTAACATTCTACCATAGAATTTGTTATTTTATGACCTATGCCATTTTCACTCAATTATCGTGTTTGTTTTGGATGTCAGATTGTTAGATTGCACAGACAAATAAACAAACAAAAAAATGATATAATTGCTTCCTCGAACTTGTTAGCGAGGAAGAAAAATTCTTTTATAAAGCAATTCTAGAGCACTGCTAAAGAGCACAAAGCAACTTAATAATTATATGGATATGATAAAGAGGTCGTTAAAAAGTTAAGAAAACCTAATTTTAATTTATGTATGGAAAGTTATTTGCATAAAGTTTCTTTCTATCTATTGTTTGAATCAATTTCGCGTCGTCGTATTTGCGTAATTATCAGTACTTCATTAAGAAGAACAGTAATTTAACACATCTTAAAAACTAATTATCGTAAACAAGCGCAGTTTTTGAAATGCAGGAATCCTATTAAATGAACTGAGAAGGAAATTAAAAGGGAGGGGGAGATATAAATTTTTAGAGTAATGCCTTTGGGGAATTCGCTTCATCTTCAAAAGTTGTCTCTTCTGTTTTATTTTTGCTTTCATTGTTTCTCTCTTTCTTTCTTTCTTTTTTTTTTTCAGTTGGGAGCATTCGGCCGCATCGCCAGCTGGTGAGACAGCGCCCCGACAAGAAGCTTCTGGCCGTCGTTCCCTTGGCGTCCATATTTTCCTTCCTTATCTTCCAACTGGTCGTTTACATCGTCACGTGGGAGTACTGTCACGCGCAATCATGGTAAGCAACCCCTTAAGACTCGTCGACGTAACGACGTTTAACAGTTTTGCGGCCTTGCTTTATTAAAACCAATGGCGCTGAAATATTTTGATTTATTTTTATCTTAATTCTCTTCTACTCCAACATGGCTAGTAAATTGCTCGAGATTGAAAGTTTTACGTGTTTACAAGTATTTTACTTTTTTTCTTGATTTCTGAATAACAATTCTTGATTATTTGGGACATTAACTATTTTTAATTATCTGTTCATGTAGTAAATATTTCCTTTTTTTTCCCTTTCTTTTCTTTCTATCATTTTTCATTCCTGTCCTACACACTATCAGAAAAAATTGTACTTTCTCACCAGCAATAAACTCCATTCGCAAATGAATCAGCTTTCCGTTCAAACAAAACAAAACAGAGAGAAACAAACAGTAGTAAATTGAATATACAGGGTTTAAATTAAATGGTTGGCGCTATTTGGAGGATAGTTTCTAAGGACAAAATTAAGATGAAAATTTTCTTGGAAGTTTTTTCATAGACGACATACGTTTCGAGAAAAATGACGTCGAAATATGATGACGTTAAGTTTTGTTCACAACACATAGGCTAATAACTCTCCACGAAAATTGGGCGGCTCACGGGGAGTACTTAGACCGTTAATCGTTCCAATTTATGCGCATGAACGTCAATTAGTTTCGGAGATGGGCGCTCAATGCGGAACTTATTCATATCTAGCAGTGCGATCACTATTCCTTACAGTTTCATCTGCGGCCACTTGCAGATATGAACTAAAGAAAGGATCCTCCAAGTAGAGCCCAACATTTAATTTAATAACTGGCCCTCTCCGAACATGTGACCTTCCATACAAGCCAAAACTTGTTGGGATATTCTTACACATTGGTGGCTACTGTTGCATCAACTTGTAAAATTTGGTATCATGCACATTCGAAGAGCACTGTCCTGTTATCGGCAATCATCGATGTAATAATCTACCTCGGACCAGGTCCTCGGCGGCGTGTTCGAGTGTGCACCTTTAGTGATGCGTTTCTGCAGGTCATTCAGTGGTATACCTATTTTCAAAGCATAATTGTAGAGCGTGTGTCCATATTCCGAAAAGGGGGTCCACTTTGTAGTAATTCGCGCAGGTGATTTATATCCCTGATCTCGACAATGTAAACTTTGGAGAATCCATATAAAACTCACCGCAATCGATATAAATCAGCTATCGAGAAGCCCATTTCCTGCAACCAATTCACTGCTGCGGAAAGAAAAAAAATCGTTGCAAATCAAACCTACTTATTGATGCGGGACTTTCGAGCCACCATGTATATTTAGATGGAGATCATTCTCACGTAACTGTTCTGAATGTGAATCAAGCAAATTATCATCAGAAAATGAAAGAGACAATTATGGGACTGGAAATAGAAAGACGGAAATGACGAATAGTGATTAGTTGAAATGAAAGATAAGTAAAATGCATGATTGCCATTTTTTATTTGCTTACTATAAAAAAAAATCGCATTAACTGAATAATTATGCGCACAAATCTACTGTAGAAGTGATATCAATTTTTTGGCCGCCCTAATTGAATTTGCATTAATTTAAGTCACACTAATCGAGGGTTTTCTGTACGTATAAAATCCGTTAAGAAGAACTAACAGAAATATTTTTGATAATTTAATAAAACAACAAAATCAGCTATTTTTTAATCTTTGTTTGTAAAAAGTTGTTAAAAAAATAACTTCCTCATTAGCCTGGATTTCTTAGCGTAGAAAAGGTTTTCCGCCATGTTTGCTAAGACTGCATGTACGCCATTTCATAAATTCAGTTTAATTCCAATATCAGAATAATCACTTATTAATTAAAAACAAACAATTTTTTTTCAATATTCAGTGGTGTTGTTTACAAAAGCCATCTATAGACTGCAAATTTAATCAGTAATTTGTAATGAGGTTTGAAGAAAATATTTTCCAGATATTAGATAAAGAGGTAGTGTTTTTGTTATTTTTTTTTTAAGGAAAAATTCGTTAAGGTCATTGATAGAACGCTTATTGTATTAACAAGCGTAAAAGTAATTTAATTCGATTAACGAACTTCATGCGGACGATCTTTCGGTTGTTTTTTTTTCGTATATTTCTTTGTTAATGAAATTAATCGATAATTCGTTTCCATTAGTTTGTCCGTTGATGTCGAATTAAAACCGAAGATCATAGAGCTAACAAAAGCCGATGGAAGAACACAAAAGCCACTTTTGCTGTTGTTTTGCTGTTCGACCCATTGGGCCAAGTAAGAAGATGCGAAATACGAATTCGGGAAAAAATTTCCTTCTTTATTCAAAGAGATTAAATTATTTAAATTATTTAAATAAAGAAGGGAAATTTTTGCCCGAATTCGTATTTCGCATCTTTTTACTTGTGCCACAATGGGTCGAACAGCAAAACAAATATTAAGCGAAAAATCGAAGTTAACGACCAGAAAATGAAGTTCTTAGATTTTTTTGCTTAATCAGAGAATTAAATTGAAATTTTAATTAACTGCAAAGGCCAAGATTTTAAAAAGAAAAGATTGAATTTCTGAAACTACGTAGAAACAGGCCTAATTTTGCGAGATGAACTTTGTACTATTTTCTGCTTAGAATATTTATAAGGTCATTAAAGGATATTACCTTACTTGAATTTTTATCTACAAAAATTATTTGATTCAGCTCTACAAAGTTTTTGCTAATACGGTATGAACAACAAAACCGGCAATGAATAAATCAATAACGCCTATATACATAATGTCGTACGGCTGCGTCAAAACTGCAGACATCCGCTCCATCGAGTACAGGTAGCCTTGATAGTTCGACTGTCTGGAACCATTTAGTGAAAATTAAGTCTTCAAAAATGTTTTTCGAGCACAATCTAAAATAATTGAAGCCTGGACGTCAAATCTGTTTAATTTTTTACTTACCACGATTGAATTTTTCTGCCAAAGCACGCTGCGATGTCCTTTCTACTTTCTTCGATGACTAGTATTCTGTCCGTCAAAGATAAGCACTTGCGTTTGCCTGACTTAGTAACAATATCAATATCAATAACAGTGTAAATTATAAGATGGTTTTTAACTTTCACCTCTCAAGTCAAATTATAAAATTTAAATGTTGGAACTTAGGTTAGCATCTTATTTTATACACATGCTTTTGTGTTCGAAAATGCCTTTCGTGGTCGCATTATACAGGTGGTCGTTAAGCTAACAGTTTTCCCATGCTAACTTTCTGCGGGATCAAGCAAAATCGATCGTTAAGCTCAAATGGTCGTTAGCACAGGTTTTTAGGCATAAATCTATCCATTGAATGTGATACGCGGCTTGAAGTGTTAGGCACACGACATGCCTGCTGCAGAAAATGCATATGTAAAACTGTTGATTTCCCCCCTATTTTTATTTAACTCTATGCGTCTGTCTTTCTGCCTATTTGTAAATTCTACGAATTCTCGAAAACTGTAACTTTTTCAAATTCTGTTTTTGCTAACGATAGAGAATCTCATCGAGCTTAACTGATGTCATTGTCTTTGAAATCAATCTAACGGTCACGTGACCTTTAGAAACCGTTAAAAATTTCAAATGAGAAAGTCTGGCATGCGATGTCATTCGATTAGGAATGGCGAGAAGCGAAAGAATGTGACATTCTTTTCGATTTTCGAAGTTGTACGTTCGAGGAAATCGACTTTGTTCCGAGGTTTCTTTCAAAAAGCTTCAATAAAACTTCAACTTCCATGCACTCTTCGCCATTCGACATACGAAATATTCTTAAAACTAAGATCAAGTACTAAATCAAAATTCTTATCTTGCTTTTTTCAACATACTTGGCTTTCAACATATTAATGACTTTCATTTCGCAAAATATTTGCAAGTAATGATTGGAAATAAAGAGTTTTCAATTGTTTTCACATTTACTGGTGGAGTGAAAAGCATTAAAGATATTTAAATTAACAATAATCAATGACCTTATTCTTTATATATTGAAAAAACAAACTTTAATAAAAATAATTTTTAAAAGATGTCATTTTTTTCCTGTAAGTAATGCTGGTGTTATTTTCATGCACTGCCTCTTATTTATTTTTTTACATCAGGTTTATGCCGTATCGTTTCGTTCCTGGTCGAGTAGTGAGTCCACCGTCTTATGAAGGCACAGCCATGTTCACTGTCAGTTCGTTTTCTTACATTCTGGCAGTTGTCATCTTCTCTCAAGGGCCTCCTTTCAGAAGACCCTTATACACAAACGGTGAGAAAACGACATGATTTGAAAAAAGAATTTTTGAGAGGGGACGGGGTATTAAATGTCAAAAAATATCAAACTGAGGAAACTTCTTTTGAGTTCGGAGAATAAAAATTCTCTACATAAGTTTTATCTCCATAAATTATTTAAATTAATCAAGCTTGCATTAAGGATCGCGCTTATTAGTCGATCAAACTCCACGATTTTTTTTCTTTTTTTTTGTAACGGGGAAAGGAAAGGCTGAATATTTAGTAAATGTTAGACGAATGTAAATACATAGTTAAAAGCCAAAGAGATTGGGAGACGAGATCAGAGACGAGAAAAGATTGTCCGAGATGAGCTAGAAGATAAGTAGATTCTCTTACTTGTTAATAGACAACGTCGAGAAGTACAGTAGATGCAAAAGCGGCAAGGACAAGGATAGAAAGAAGGCGATCGAATCTGCTTGTACGGAGACCACAGTGAACGAGGTAGAAAATCGAAAACAATCTTACCATTATGGTAAACTTAACTTTCTTTAAACACAAAGGATAATTCACAAGGAATATCGTAGAAAGTATTTTAATGGATATGTCGATTTGATTAATCGATACAAAATGTTCCGTATTTTTGAATCTATAAATCAGCCGTAAACGTCGGATGGATATCGAAATTATCAGCCATATATCGGTAAGAAATCTCGTAATAAGAATAATAGAAATGTGCGAACTGGGTTTAAGTGAAGTCCGGACGGTGCGGGATTTCTTTTGTTATTAAATGAAATGATTCTCCAGATTAAGCAAAACGTAGCCTAATTAAGTTAATCAGTTGACATGTTTCAAAATTTCGTCTTCATCAGGGCTTATTCTTATTATAGTGAAGATGATGAAGACGAAATGTTGAAACATGTTGGCTGATTAAATTAATTACGTTTTGCTTGATCTGGACAATCATTTCAACAGATTAAGAAACAACAACAGACAAAAATTGCTGTCGAATTTCTTCTGTTATTTTGTCGGTATTGTTGCGACTTCTGTCCCTTCTGAACGATTATTTTCGAAAGCAGGGAGTTTCGATTGTTCCCTGTGGTCTGAAATGTATTTACAATAAATATGACGCGGAACCATCTACTAATAATCTTAATAGATGGCACTGACAAGGGAACCCCACATAGCCTAACCGCTTATACAATGGAGTCCTTGTATGGCAATGTATGCTGAAATTTTTTCATTTTTGCGGTTTATTTTGAAAGAAACACAATTTCGCACTCTTATTTTGCAAGTATCTATAGTAGCTTCAGATGAGTAACATATTTAAATTTGGTGGAAATCTGTGACATACATGTTCGAGGGATTCCCTTGTGAGTAGGGATACCTTAACTTGGATCACTCTGTATGAAAATTTTCAATTTTTTAAATAACACCGCACACGTGAATCAACAAAAATCTTCATATTTATTGTTCCGTATGTCAATGAAAAATTCTAGATTAGCTCAGGAATCGCTTAACTGGACCAAATTTTTATTTGGAAAATCCGAAATGTAGACTTTTAAATTCTGAACTGAATTACTCGACGTTGGTAGATCATGGTACTGTACTATAGTACTAATTATCAGAGATGTTTAGCAAAACATGATTGATGTTTCATCTAATAGACAAATTAGGAAAACGTTTGCTAAATATTTTTTAAAGAATAGCTCATGATGGGTCTGTGAGGTTTCAATCATACGCCTTATCTCAGATGTTAAATTATTGATGAAAAATAGGAAAGAAAATTCCACAGCCTGGATTCGAGCCAGGAACCTTCAGCTCATGCCGCCAACGCGCTAACCAATTGCGCAATTGCGGACATGAAACCATTACACTATTTACATGTCCTTTGGGCTTGGTTAGAGCAGTTATGATTAAAACCTCACTGATCCATCTTGAGCAATTCTTTAATGAATATTACGCCTTAGGAAAGATAGTCCCAGCCTGCGGACTAAGTAACTGCTCTAACCAAGTCCAAAGAACATGTAAATAGCATAATGCTTTCATGTCCACAGTTGCGCAGTTGGTGGGATGAGCCGAAGGTTCCTGTTTCGAACTCAGGCGGTGGAATTTTCTTTCCTATTTTTCCTCAATAAATATTTTTAATTTAATATTATCTATTTTTACTTTCCAGTAAGTTTGATGATATTTTTGGTTTGTGGTTTCGTCCTGACATCGTTGCTGACCATTTATCCTGGTGAAACTTTGAGTCAGTGGTTATCGGTAAACAAACAAAAAAAAATTCTCTGATTTTGTGTTTCTGACATGTGAAATTTTAAATTGACTTGTTTATTTCTTTTCCTTCCTCAGCTAAAAGAACCGTTCACACTTTATTATAATATCGTTTTGTTTGGCATTGCTATCGCCAACTGCCTTTTTTGTTATATATGGGAGGTGAGTTCGCATTAGCAGAGTAATTCTTTGCCATGTAAACATTTATTTAAAAATTGAATTCAGCAGTTCTTTACCTCTATTTTACCACGCCTTTAATATGTTAATTATAAACACTGTTAATTGGAAAGAATATCCAAAAACTTGTTCTTCAATAAGACAAACTCTTTGTAAAATAGCTTCATAAATTTATTAAGAAAATATGATAGTGGCAATTTTAACTGAAGTTTAGATATATTCATTAAGCTTGGTTAAAGAATTGAATGGAAGAATTTAAATACTTTCTGAATGCATATTATTAAAAAAAGGAATTCAGAAAACGATTAAACCTCCCGACAACTTTAACGCTAGTATAAGTTCCAGGAAAGCTAAAGTTAAAAAAAAAATGTTTCTATATTCTGAAGTGTTGGTTTTAACTTTTGCATATTGGACTAATCCTATTTACTTTGCTGAGAATCCCTTTTAAGTCTTTCTAGTGTTTAAAGTCAATTACTTAAGTCCTTTATCGATTGAGAAGAACTCTGAAGATAATTATTAGCTGCAAGGCCAAAAGATTGACATGGAAAACATTCCACTGTCTTTAAATTTCGCTCACGAAAATTTTAATAAACTTTTGGTGAAAATAATTTGGAGGTTAATGTTTTAGCATAAGTGCAATAAAAATACACCCCTCAAAAGAATTAAGGGATCACAAAAACATAACCCAGCAGAAACGATTACCGATTTGGAAACTCACAGAATGAAGAATATTGTTCATTGTAATCGGATAAAGATTTTTTTATCTAACAACATGAAATGTGGTATAGAGGGTGATTCAGAAAGGTAGGTCAAGAATGAAATACCATGTACAGTTTGTAGCGGGGAACAGTATTTTTCCTATAAACATGGGTCCGGAAATGCATCCTTACAGAGAAATGCAACTTGTACGAGGTAGGAATGGATGTGCGTTACCCGGACGGCAATGGTAGGGTCCATGTAAATTAGGATCTAAACATATAATAATAATAATTATAAACTGGAGATTGTCTCCAAACACAGGTAATAATTTTTCCGGGGGGCAGTTGTCCTAGAACCCCAATCGAAAACCTTTGGGATCACCTCGATCGTCATGTGCATGCTATGGAACAACCACCGCGTACCCTTCGGCAGCTATCGGATGCTTTACAGTCTGCATGGCAACAGCTACCAGTAGAAACCTACCAGAATCTTATTGACTCATTCCCACGCCGTAGCTGCTATCCGTGCCGCTAAAGGCGGATATTCGGATATTAGCTGGTGGTCATAATAATGTGACTCGACTCTGCAGATAACGTAGGCTTTATGCTACTCGTGTTAGAATTTTTGTCATTCCAATTACTGATTGACATTTTAAAACAATTTACAAAATAAAACTTAAACATAAGAAATTCAAGAAATTTAATTTGAATATTCTTGACCCTGCTTACGAACGCAAGGTCTCACTTAAGAGAATTATTAGTGGAAAATTGACGAGTTCGAATGAACTTTTAATTTTTCCAATATTTCTGGGCAAATTTATTTCTTTATCAAGAATAACTTGTAAAGAAAAAAAACAACTTCTAGATAGGCCATAACCATGAAGGTGTCGACTTACACAACAATTAACAATTACGTTTTATGCTTCTAATAGTTGCATGCACGACGATATTTTCTACAGGGGTGTACAATACTGAGAATTCTGACTATCAGTTAAACAGTAATAAGGAATAGCTGAGAGTTTAGTGATACACCATACCTCAGATTTTAAATTATTGATGAAAAACAGGAAAGAAAATTCCACAGCCTGGATTCGAACCAGGAATCTTTCCAACCTTTCCAGGCTGTGGAATTTTCTTTCCTATTCTTCATCACTAAACTGTAATAGCTGCAGTATTGGTGAAAGTCAGGGCAAAATGCTAGAATTACCAAACATCATTGATTAGAAGCGTAAATAAACTAAAAGCGTAAATAATATTAAGTATTCATTATATAGCAAATATCATATTATGTAAACATCGGTAACGCTTTTTTAATGGCCGTAATTAGCATGTTGTCCTTGTCAATCATTGACAGCCGTGCATCATTCATCATTGTAAGAACTATCGATAACAACCGTTTTAGCTATATTACATCCGTTTCCTATTAATCTGTCGAAAAAAACAATTTTCCCTTCAATTATTAAAAGCTATAAAAATAAGCAAAATATGACATGAAAAGGGAAAAATAAAGAAATGCTTTCTCTTAACTGTTAATTATTATTGACAAATGCCAGTAAATATTATTTTTTAATTCTTTGGGTAGCCTATATTTTGAATATTTGCACTTGTAAAATAGAATCGAGTATTTGAGTTCGAAGCGTTTCAATTTTTGCTATATAAATAAAGGGAGGAAATTAAAATCGATTTAAAAATAAGATTGACGATTGTCAGAAACAAAAAAAACAAACGAAATAAAAAATACAAGGAGAAAGAAGATTATCACATCTTCCATAAGCTTCCAAGAATTACACTAAATCGTAAATTTAATGGGACGTCTGTATTTGATAATATAAAGAGAATTACCATTTTATTATACTTCTTGCATCAATATAAGATTTTTGTTGTTGATACAAACATAAAATGACATTTCATTAATTTTTTTTTTCCATGTTTGAAGGAGTACGTGATACGCGGAATACTCACTCGATTTCTGCTTCCTCTCATCCACGAACGCTTTGGACCCTTCGAACCGCACGAGCTTCTGGAGAGAGAACTGAGTACCTCAGAGGATTGGCCGCCCATCGGCATCAAGTTGCACGTAGACGCATTAACAAGCAGAGACGCACTCTCGTCGACCAAGCAGAGACGACAATCCGAGCCAACTTTCAGCGATCTCAAAGTATTTTGATGATTCGAATACAAGTAACACGCGAAGTTACGCCATGCGTTAACATTACGTGACTTCATAACCAGTTTATAACAAACTACTACTGACCATATACATTCCATATTGTGAATAAAGATTTTTAGAGAACAGATAATTAATTAATTTTCTCGACAGAATTATCAATAAAGTTATTTTTATATAAGCGTTTGTTGTGAATTAATGTCCTATCACACTTTTCACTGTAAGTGTTAAATTAGCTGCTGAATTTATCTAATATTTAAAGCTGCCAAAATATTTTAATATATGGATTTATCAGTAGGTTAAAATTTTATTTTAAAATTGACAGTGAAATATATCCCGTTTGCCATTTTAAGGTAAAATAAGAATTTTTTGATAAATATAAACAGGAAAAGCTTTAAGAGAATTTCGCTTGATAAAGCCTTTCCTTAGAGCTAAATTTAAAGAGTATAATGTTTTTCATTGGCGAATCTCTTCTAGAAATTGTGCCTTCCTGTTTATCTTCGCTAGAACAGGAAAATTTACTTAAGCAGTCTGAATATTAGATTTTTCATACTTGGACAAATCTTACTAGAGTGGTGAAAAATTTCTGAACATTTTGTAAAAAAAAAACAAAAAAAAAACAAACAAAAAAAAACCCACCGGAAACAAAATTTGAGGATTTTTATAATGTAATGTTTCCTTTATTTCGTTTAACTTCAAAAGTTTTTAAACAAGGTTACTCTTTTGACAAAGAGTGGATTCCTCCCAGGAGACCAATTGAGCATATAAACTGTATGTACGTATATGCACGATTTAGGGCCGGTCTCCTGAAAGCGCCTATGATTATTCAAGAGTATAAGTTGTCAATAAAATGGCGGAATGAGTTTGAACAATTAGCCAAATGTCTTTGCTATCAACCAGAAAAAAAGCACATGTATCATCTTTAAGAGCTTTTTTGTGAAAAAGCTGATATTATCAAATAAACTCGACGTTCTTTTACGGTATTCGCTGGGCTCAAATTGTTCAAAATTAATAGATTTTAAATCATTGCTTATGTTTCGGAGCGACCTTTTGATCATTTCATTTTTATATTTACTTAATATCAGAATATTTAAGACTATCATGGAATTCCCGAATAGAATAGGCACAACCCTGTAAGAATAGTCCTGCAATAGTAGGTCCTAAGCCACCTCCAAACTGTCTCTTTGAGAAGAATTCCTTTTCATCTCGAATATCATGCCAATAGTACATGAACCCATCTGGTCCGTCCATGTTGAACTTCTTCTCGTCTGAGAACATTCTTCCACTTGTCACCGTACGTAACGTATTTTTTAGCAAACGCCACACGCACTTCACGATGAGCTGCTGTCAGAGGTGTTCTTCCTTCCATTTTTGAGTAATGCAGATTTGGAAAAGAATGCAGAATTTCGTACGGTTCTACTAGTGCACGGGAGGTCTAGTTCGGCAACAATCTGCGAAGACGAGAGGTGCTGATGACGAGCAATGCTTCTTATTCTTGATGTCTGGCAAGCAGAAACCGCACTTGGCCTACCAGATCTGGGTGCCATTTCATGTTTATCTGGATTTTGGAGAAATTTGTTAACAGCTGACTTGGAACGTTCAATTTCTTTCGCAATTTCAGATCCAGTCTTCTGAGTCGCATCCCTTAAGAGCAACAATTTGCCCTCTTTCATACTCTGAAAGATGTTGCCCTTTTGGCATCTTGTATATTGGTGTTATATTACACAAACAGTGTGATATATGCTCTCATATGACGTTGCTGTATACTTCCATCACCTTAAATAATCCTTTCAACTAAAAAAATATGCAATAAAGTGGGCGACACTAAACTTTTTTCCAACTTGCAAGTGGCTAGGTTGGGATAGTGGCTGTTAATTTATATTCGATTCCTTATTCGTTGTTAAATGCTACTGGAAACACCGTTTTGTATAATCTAATTCACGTCTGTAAAAAAGCAACAAAATCAGCATGGATTTGCTACGTTTATTTGCATTTTCATCCCGGCTCATACTTTTTTTTCCAGCACCTTATTGGTACTACTCTAAGAGTTTTAAACAGCCAATATAGAAGTACGTATAAAACAAATATTAAATTGCCTGCTGTTATTTGCTTTATCTTTATCAAAGTAGATATAACTGAAGCATGATTATCGTCCTACAAGCGAACGATAATTTATTAAGAAAATGTTATCTTTATTAACGCATTTGAATTGCCCAAAACAATAAAAAAAAAAGAAACAACAACAACAAACAATAATTGTATAATTTCTTAGCCTAAAACTTTATTCGTGACTTAAAAGAAAATACATCGTACTGCTATAGATCTAGCAGTTCAATTAAAGCCACAGTATTTGTCTTGTGTAATTTACTCAGATTTAATGGATACTGGTGAAGCTGTGTAGCCGATTGCAATTGTCTAAAGGTGTCCAGCCTTTTCAACATGCAATGAATACTTTTGTCCACTTAGGATGAATTTCGTGTAAACTTGCATTGGAATAAAACATTTTTGTCAAAATGTTTTTGAAATGATCATTATTTATGCCATTGCATTTCTTAATTATCATAGCCACTAGGGAAGAAAAACAATAAATCGCCGTTTAATTAAAAGAAAGTTCAATTATTTTTGTTTACGTTAGTTAAATCGATTGAAGACATTCAACCAATGAAAATGGCTCTTTGCCCCTTTTTTAAACTGTCAATCGGCTCACAGATTCTCCCATAGTAAAGACATGTTGCCCTATTGTAAAATTGCACTGTAAGGATACATGATAGCACTATGGGAAAAAAGCAACAAGAACATGCTGTAAAGTGTACGAAAATTTTGATTAAAGTAGTAAAACAATACCAAAATATACAGATAAAACCATTTACAATTTGGCTTCAACGACAAAGCCAAGTCTGTAAGCCGAAAAATCTGTTCGTTTGTCCTTTTATCTTTAGGCTGCTTAATTCAAAAACTATATTCTTCAAATAGCATTTACCATTCCGTTCTTTTACACTTTCAAGTATATATATCATTCAGCAATATTTTAAATCACAATTTGAATTTAAGCCACTTTTCTTTTACAGTCATTAAGAAGTACATCTCGCGGCTGATTTTTTTTTTTATTTTTTTATAAACGAAAACATGGGAGTAGGGGGGATTGCCTCGATATCTTACAAACTCTTACAATATAATTACAACAGATTATTCGACTGTAATCTTTCCTTTACAAAATAAAAGTCCGTACTTTCCTGAGATATTTCCGCAATTTACAGAGGGATTATTAGTTCATTTATATAGAAAGTAATAAAAAAGAAAAGGGAAAGGGGAATATGAAAAATGAGATATAAAAAAGACTTTACAACAATAAATGACAGTCAAATAATAAAAAGCAAAAATTAAAGACTGATTTCAATATTTTTTTTATATCTAAACATAATTGAAAGATTTACAAACTTGCTTTCACAGCGTCACAATCGTGAGAAATTTTCTATTCGTTCCAATACCATTTATCAACTACCAGTCATTCGCTTTATAACATGTGAATCATTCCATTAATAGTTAAAAATAATTACTAAAAAGGAAAAAACCATTAAAAACACAAAGAAAAAAAAAAGGCTCAGAGTTCTTAAATAAATATTAGTAATTTTGGTAGTTAAAACATACATGAAAAATGGTATACATGCATATTTTTTTCAATATAAAAATAATGTTAAAATTAATTCACAGTTTAATTGTAAAAAATTTTCATTTACAGAAATAATTGTTTTTACTATTGTTCGTTTTTCAGTTACAGAATAAACAAGACAATCGTTTTTCCAATGTTACTTGTTAACTACTATTACAATATACTCAGCACCTTTTTGAATGATTCGTTAAAAATCGCATGAATATGATAATGAGAAACACCAGAATTAATGAAACCGAGACCCCTAAGTAAAAGCTAATCTAGCTGCCGTTTATTATTTTTTTTAGGGAATAGGGGTAGGGATAATGCCCTTAACAATCCCAGCAAAGAAAAGCTCCGTAAGGTTATCAATCTACTACCAGGAGTTTCCCCCTGAATGAAAAGCAAATGGTACGAAAAGCACACAATCAGTCGACGAAACACTTACCAACTCATGAAGGAACAAACAAAGAACAGAGATAGAAAGAAGAAAAAAAAACGTAACTGTAAAACATATTAGAAAAATTCATTGATTACTTAGACAGAGACACTCTCTCACCAATCTAAAAATTACAAAACTCTACTGGCAAAAATGCAAGAGTATACGGGACAAGTAACAGTTTTGGATTCACGTTTAACAGAGCCTTACATTCTTCGCAATATAATTTTTTTTTTTTTTTTTTACACGGAGTGTTTTATCTTGACATTAACATACGACACTGTAGAAAAAGTTCCGTAAAAAACAGGATCCGTTTTAAAAATGCCGCGATCCATTTTTTATTTATTTATTTATTGTTTTTTTCTTTCGTAATTGAATGTTTGAAGTATTACACAAGCGTTCGATTTACCCTGCAGTCATATCTTGTTGATTTTTGTTTTTGTCATTATCAGTACCGTTTCATGTCGCCCATCAACGTGTGAATTTATTAAATACCTTGGATGTCACGTGACAGGGGGAAAGAAAAACGGTCTTGAAATGATCGGACTAAGTGTTACGATAGAAAATGTTTCTCCAGGAAAATTAGAGATAAATATACAGTTCATTATATAATCTTATCAAATAATTCGTCCTTTCTTGGCTTTTAGGTGAAACCTACAGAATTAAGAAAAATGTTAAACTACTGTTCATGATCATTTAAGGTTTCGTCCAATGCTGTTGTTTTGTTCAACGAATAACATCGTCACTATTTACAGTTACTATTTATTGTAGAAGTACGACAAAATAGCCACTATTCATAGACTCCATGGGGGTGAGTTGTATGAATAACGAGGGTGATAACCATTAGATTAATTGGCCAATACTGAATCGGGAAACTAATGCAGATCTAAGTTCTTTTTATCATTTTAATTTTTTTTAAATACAAAAATGTTTAAAAATGATTCATCTTTTGATCTCATTAAACACGTTTACTGACACAAACTATTCTAACATCTAAAATGTTCGAGCGGAATTAGGTTTTTATAACAAATTTTCACAAATTCGGACAACCTTCGTTTATGTACTTAATGATCCAAACACAGCACAGTGATGACATTCTTTCGGAAACGAACCAAGGTGGATTGAAAGAGAAGGATTAAAGTAGATTTAAGTTTGGTATTTATAGAGGATAGATTATGTACGGGTAAAAAAAAAAATGTTGAAACTTTTCCTTAAAATAAAGCTCGCCTTTTAAAATTTTATTCTCTCTATGTTACCTCACTAATCGCGTAAAGTTATTCATACTAATTTTCCCCCTTAGAATTCAAAAACATGAATCATAATACGCTGTGGAAGCAAGTTTACACTTTTTCCTTTTGGATTCCCTATGTGGAGTTGATTAAAAGACCAAGTCCCATTAAATTATGTGCACAACAGAAACACACGGATGAGCCATTTGCGTCTTCCGTTTCCTTCATTCGTTTTTTGGTAAAACCGACACGAATTAATGGAACCAAAACAATGACAAAAATCGAAGAGAAAAGAATGAAATTGCAGATAACCGTTTAGCGGTTTATTCTTTTTTTTTTATTATTATTATAATTCGTTTATTTTTTTTCCTTTCATTTTAAGAACCGGAAGAGAGAGTGAAAGAGAGATAGAGAAAGAGAGAGAATAAATATATGTAAGATGATGAGAGCACAACAAAGAAGTTAAACTTTCTGTAAACTAAATAGAGGAGGGGTTTTCTTTTAGTTAGACGATGTAGTTATGGTTTGCATAAAACCTTAGGCTACTGTAAAAGATGGAAATCTTTACTGTGTGGATTATTAGCATGTTTGCTGGGTTGCTTAAACTGAGTTTTTATACTTAAATACATGTTATAAACTTTAAGTTTTTCAAACCCCTCCCAGTCACAAGAAAACAAGTCCAAAGTGTCCATTTCAAAGTAAAAGCAAACTTTGTTAAATACATTATTGTTTCTTCTTTCTGTCGTGGTTTTAATGAAATTCACTGTGTCCGAGGGAGGCGGTATCAACGGGAGTCCGGCATCACTTCTCAGCTTCCGTGCCGACGCCGGAGAAATTGTCCTCGGCGGCCGCGTCCTCTGACGACGGGGTCTGGCCTTCTTGAGGCGGAAGGGGCGACAACGAAAACGGACTCTGAAGAGGGTGGAAAAAGAAAGAGCATGCATGGGAATGGTAACGTTACTAATGGAACATTAAATATAATAACGAAGGCATATACTAAAAAATTCTTAACTTTTAAAACACTAATTGCTTACTAAGGAAAATAAAAGGCTAACATTTAGTATATAATTTAATGTATGAATATGAAGAAAAAAAGTTTATACACATACTCGATATTGAAATCCTATCACTCCGAAGGATTAACATGCATTTGTGAAGAGAAAAACGTGTGGTGGATGATCATTATGTTAGATGCTGCTTACAGCATCCAGAACGGATACTGATTTGGGAACTGTTCGCTGAAGTTTTACTTTTTCCAACTGAACTCATGGGTATTGTTTTCATATATTCTGGACAAACAACTGAAACACTAAAGCAAAACAGTGCCTTTCCAAATGTTTGTCTATGTCGTGTACTGAAATGCAGCCGTGTCCTTGGGATTCTGTTACATAGGAAAATTTCATTGTCGAGCAGTGTATATCGTATTTTAATTGCTACAGTGCTTTATTACCATTAAATAGCTAAAAGTTTAATATTATATGAAGATCGCTAAATATCGAATAGTACTATGGATAACCAGAAGTGACACATACTGATCTTTCGTCTTCAGTAATCGTATTAACAGCAATATTTAAATTCAGATCGCCAGTTTCAAGAAACGTGGCCTGGAACATGGTTATCATTAACCATTTATAAAAGGAAGGAGTGTCGTTTAAGATACCTTAATAACGGTTATTTACGACAATTAAACTTATTTTTAAATTTCAGATATTGAATTTAGACACGTTGACAATTTTGAACAATCCCCGTGGGAGATAACAGATGACTAGAGTATTAAAGCTTATTGAGGGCAAGGGAGCTTTATCGAAAAAAAACAACAATAATAAAATCAGATAACGGAAGAAATCAAATGGGCAGGCAGCGATTATTACTTTTTTCATAAAGTCTCAGCTCCTTCGTCTCCACAGCAAATATTTAAATAGATCTGATTTGGTAACAAGAGTAATATCGCATAAGATTAACACAGTTAACGAAGTGTAAACGTGAGCTGCAAAGCAGTTATGTTCGATTTTGTCTATGTACAAAGTAGGATCGAGAGCAAGTCTTATGGACGATGAAATTATGTACAGAGATTCCCACGAGAAACAGATTTTTTATCCCCATATATTGGTATGAGCAAGCAACCAATTCCTTATTTCCCAATGTACACCCTGAAATTTCAGGTAATTCATAGGGCAAGATTTAGTCCAAAAAATAGTAAAGCGCTTAAAAAATGACGAAAGCACTAATCTGAAATTACTGGCTTCAGTAAACGTAGAAAGTTTCCACCATGGATTTAGATGCAGAATCGGCGCTGGCAGAGTGCGTAAAAGGCACTAGATTAAATTTCCCCTCGTATTAATTCTGGTCGTATTTCCTGAACCGATAAATGTCTCTATTTGCAAATGTCCTTTGCAAACAGACATTGATAGACTAGATAGCTACGTAACGTTTGCTAGATTAGGCAAATGTTCATGTGATATTTTTGACGGATTTTTTGGTAAGGAATTTACTCCTCATATTATAAATTTATACTCAAATTAAATAGGCGAAGATTAATGTGATGTGCATTACCTTAATATACAGGGTGTACCTGAACGGTCTGTACAAACTTACAGCATGATTTCTTTGTAGCCAGAGAAGCAATAATGCCCCATGAACATAGGGTCACAAACGCTTCCTTCTGGAGATACAACCGTGCCACGTTGTCCTACAATTGCAGGCGCAATGGGGAAGAATGTATAGTATTTCTCACGCAAGACACCAGATGGCGAATTGCACTACCCATCCTAAAGCAGCCATTTTTAATGTTAACCTATGGGGAAAGCTGCGGTTTTAATTGAATTTTTTTTTAAGTACTACGAAGGGAAACAATTCGGTTTTCAAAGATTTATTAAAATTCAATAATAAATGAAAATTGTTAAAAAAATTGTTTAAGTGCCAGATGGATTTTCTTACGAAAATTCGCATAAAAAATACTGCTTTTTTTAAACATCATTTTGCTAGCTACATAATTTATTAATTCTATAAAAATATTAAGCCTGGCATTTTTTAATTTGAGAAGGCAATAGCTATTGCAAATTGTTAAATTTTCACTTCTGTTACAATGTTTATTACAAATATATTTTAAAAATTCATTTTAATTAAAAATAAGAACTTGTGAAAAAGTGATAGATATCAATAAAGATAGTGAGACATTTAATATTTTTAACATCACCATTTTTATTAATTCAGAACAAAAAATTGTAGTTTCCCCCATAGGTTAACATTAAAAAATTGCTGCCTTAGGGTGGATAGTACAATCTGCCATCTGGTGTCTTTCTCGTTAGCCTCGCTGGTGTCTTCTGATGTCTAAATTCTTCCCTATTGTCACATCAAATCCATTCAGCGTTACCAACTAACTTTATTTCCGGCTTGTACAGTAATAGAACAGTCCAGATGTGCTAAAGTACATGCTCGAAATGACCTCCGTTAGATTCCACGCAGGCCTGCACACGTCGTTGCATTCATTGGCGAACCCGTTGGAAAATACCGGGTGTATTACGTATGACATCGCAATTGTCCACGATCCGCTGGTACGGGGGTGGAATAAGCAAAGGTTTTCAAATGGCCCCACAAAAAAATCTAAGGGATTCATATCCGGCAAATGTGTTCAGTTGACGTGTAGGACAACGTCGCACGATTGTATCTCCAGAAGGAAGCGTTTGTGACCCTATGTTCACGGGACATATATTGCTTCTCTGGCTACAAGGAACTCGTGCTGTAATTTTGTACAGACCGTTCAGATACACCCTGTATACAGGGTTTCTGAATGGTCTCTATAAACTTTCAGGATATGTTCCAGGGACCAAAACAAGCAGAAACTGCCATATGAACATGGGGTAGAAAACGCGCTTCTTTCTATAGTTATAACGGCTTGAAAGTGTCCTGTAGTAGAAGAGTTACGACAATTTAAAGTACCGGAGGCCATTTTGACTCTTTGCTATAGCATTTGCCTTTGACAAATATTGTCTTGTTACGTCGTGGAGATAAATCACACAATTTGCAACTCCGATATGCTTTAACCTTAATTTCATCTTCTGCAGACACCGTCAAATCCAGAAAGAAGCATTTTCGACCCCATATTCATATGACATTTTCTGCTTGTTTTGCTCCCTGAAAGCTCGTACAGACTATTCAGAAACACCCTGCATATTATTCGTTATAGAATCTTTAGATTCCTCAATAGATAATATGAAAACAAAAAATGACATCGAACGTTTTTCCACAAGCTAGGAATAAAAATAATTAATTTCATCGTAAACATTTTGCTTTCGATATAATCATTTGCAGAGACCAATGATTAGTGATAAACTGAAGAGAAACATTGGATCAAAATACTACCCATGATAAAATAACCCTGCCTTTATGTAATTAGCCAGTCTAGCCAATGTCGGAGAATGTACGTGTGTGTAGATGCCTAGTGATTGCAACTTCCGATATCTAAATAATGGGTCAAGGTTTGCTTTCAATTACATATCACTCAGATATGTCTACGCCTAATGTATTATTAAGTAAAGTCTTTAGTTCCTGCGTTTAATAAACAACAACTCTGATTGTTACTACACTAGAATAAGCGATTTAACTTCTGATAATTCTTTCGGTATCCATTTGTCAAGTCCCATTCAATTATGAGCGATCCTCATATAATTTTAAACTATAGTACATCATAACATTTTTTAAAGTTTAGTTATAACTAACCTATTTTTGCAATTAAGGTCTGTTTCAAATTAATGCGGACACTTTAAATCTTGAATTTCAAAGTTTCGACTTTATTTGTTTTTTGTAACAACATAATTTGAATGTTATCTTTATTCAATGCTGATAGAATTCCTTAAATACACAAACTGAAAAATAACAGAAATGAAAAAAACCGCAATATTTCAAAAACAAAGTCTATCATATTAATATTGACAGAGCAGTTCAGTCCAATTTTATGCCACAATCAACGTCCAATAAAGTTTTCATTGAGGCGAATGGCATCATACACACTCTGGCACTGAAAAATCAAGGTTTGAAGATAAGCAGGATTCAGATTGTACCACGTATCCTGAATAGCTGTTTGCAAGTCAGACACTGATTGACAATGGCTTCCATCACGATACACTTCTCTTGATATTACACACCGTAGATTTTCAATGAGGATTAAGTTTGGACTGCGAGCAACCCATTACAGAATTGCGATTAAACCTTTCTTTGGATTCTATGAGCTATGGACCAGTGCATTATCCTGTTGGTAAATCCAGATCGGGCTGCAAATTCTGGAACCCTCCTCCAGAAGATGATTATCCAACATTTTTTGATACTTCCGTAATGTACAAAGACAAGGTAAGATTAAATCCAAACGCTACCCAGACGATTGTTAAACCTCCTCCCAGCTGTCGTTTAGTGAACACTTGATTTTCTTTACGGAGGTCGTGCTGTCGTTTAGTGAATCCATCTATTTGGGCCATCCAGATTAAACTTCTCATGAGAGAAACACTTTGATCCACTCGTCACTCCATGACATGCGTACTCTGGTACAGGACATTCTGTCACGTTTATGCTTTTCACTAACAAGGGAATCCCACATAGCCTATCCGCTTACACAATGGAGTCCTTGTATGGTTATGTATATTCAAAGTTTTTCGTTTTCGCGGTTTATTTTGAAAGAAACAAAATTTAGCACTCTCTTATTTTGCAAGCATCTATAGTAGCTTCAGATGAGTAACATATTTCAATTTAGTGGAAATCTGTGACATACATGTTCGAGGGATTCCCTTGCAAGTGGCGAAATTTCTGCAAGGCCCGTATTGAGATCTGGTTCTGAGAATCTGCTGTCCGGAAGCGGCGATGGTCACGTTCGTTGAGCTTTGGTTTGGGTGTAGGAGTTTTTTTTAGGGTATTCGATATCTTTCCTGGCCAACTATTGAGCAACTGTTGATTTTTCCCCTTTTCAGGAATGCAGAAATTTTTCAGATTTTCCTTCAGGAGCTAAGGCACGATTTGATCCTTTTCGAAGTCGTTTAATGTCTTTCCTGTATGTATTTTTATTATTTAGCAAAATTTTGCTTAGCTGAATTGACAAATAAGGTGGCTCTCTCCCAGCAATTCTCACCGCTAAGAAGCTGAAATCATTTGTAAAATTCCAGAAAATGGAACTGCCCGCATTAAGGTGAATTTTTTTTGTATTTTGCATATTATTTATTTCATTTCTTTTTTTCAATTGATTTCTGTCAGCATTTGAATAATATTCAAGTTATGTTGCTACAATAACAGAAAATTAAAGCTTTGGAAGCTCAAGATATAAATTGTCTACATTAATCTGAAACAGACCTTATATAATACAGGGTGATTCAGTCAATTTCTGACCATTTCAGTACTATGATTTATTGACCCATTAATGTTTACAAACTTAGCATTTCAGTATGATATTTTAGGCAGTTTGGAGTTTTTATTCCCGTGGATAAGTCTTGATGATATGCTCAATGTGGCCCCCACGAACGTTTTGAACTGCTCGCAGCCGAATGGTGAAGTTGTTCATACTCTATCCAGGATTTCTGCATCCACAAGGGTGCAGCAGTCGACGATGCTTTGTAGCAGCTGGTCTAGGGTTCTTGGTGCTGTAGTGAACACACTGTCTTTAAGGAACCCCCAGAGATAAAAACCACATGGGTTCAGGTCAGGACTCGTAGGGGGCCAAAGAAAGCCACCCCCGAATCGATCTGGAAACCTGTTTGAAATGACACGACATCCCGCCTTTTTTCTTGCCTTTAACACATCCAGTGGCACGAAATTGCTTGACAAAATCCATGATTGCTTACCTGCCTGGTGAGTCTCGACACTTAAACTCCTTCCGGAACTTTCTTTACACGGTTACAGGTGATTTTGTCTCGAAATACCATTCGACAACCTTGCATTTCTGCTCTGTTGATAAAGCGGGCGCCATTTTTCAACAATACGATTTTCATGCAGCACCGTTGCAACAATACAAACTCCAACTATTTAGAAATTCGATATGGCACTCATATTCTTTCAATTGTTTATCCCTAATGCACGTCATTCGAGTGAAATGGTCAGAAATTGACTGAATCACCCTGTATTATGGAAATAGAAATTAACAGTTAAAATATAGTTTTAAAATATAGTTAGCTAAAGATATAGAAACACCATCGATTATTTCAGTGCATGACTTGTAAAATAAGCTTTGGTGAAGTATATTACCATTTAACATAATATCCCAGCATTATGTTTTGGAAAATGTTCTTTGCTATTTACGACGTTATAAATGAAAAAAAAAATCTAAGATTCAAAGGATACAATCTTAAATTTGCTTAATATTCTACTAATATTACTGAATAGACATAACTGAATTAGAAAATATAATTTTTGAAAACTTTTAAATGACTTTATACCATTTTTTTTAAATTTAATTTATTAAGAACTCGTTCTCTTGATTTTTTTTTGAATAAACGTTTCATTCTTAATATTCTATTGTATCCTTATATTTTCAAACTTCTGAAAATGAAGTCAAACTGAAAAACCTTATTTTCAAATTACAACTCAAAATTGTGTAGCGAGATAATTATTTCAAAAACATGAGAAAAGACGTTCGTCATTTAACAATTTCGAGGAAATCAAGTGAGAGCGGTCATCAAACAGTTGCTGCTGACAACGCTAATTGACAACACATATTTCATAAAACCGCACATAAAATTATGGAAAAAATGACAATTTAGGATGACCTGTGATCATAAACATTAACTCAGTTAATGTAAACAACTCATAAATACTACCCATACGCCATCTAAACAATTTTTTCCCTTTAAAAAAAAAAAAGCCAAGACAGCCAAGTTTTTAACTACTGTTGAAGGGGCTCATTGCAATGCTGGTCTTGCTGACAAAAGGTTAGGGGAGGGGATTCGCAGACAAGGGAAGGGGGGGGGGTGAGTGAGTTAATTGAGGGAGGGTAGGGAGAAGAGTTCATTCTCCTTTCTCAAGTATCTTTCGTTGCTCAACTATTGATCAGAACCAAATGCTGGTGCACATTAAAAGTGTTGAAGAAATCCATTTAGATGCAACTGCACAAGACAAGCCAGACAAAGAAGTTTTAAAGTGCAACAAACAGTGAAGAACTAAGTTTAGAGCTAATACCAAAGTAACTCTATTAAATGCATCAATAGTCGTAGACATGTGTTAGCAAAAGAGAAAACACTCAAATCCGTGTTCTGTATGTCAAATGAGTAAAAGCATTTGTAATTTTAACCGTTTAGTAACCAAATAATCGGGTCGTGATATTATTTGGTAAATCTTACAGGTTAATATTAATAAACTGATCACACTAATAAAAAATTATAAAGCTAGAGATAATTTTAAAAAATGAAGATTTTAAACCTAAATTCCAAGCAAAATTAATAGTCCAAGATTTCATAATAGTCCTTTACATAATTCAGCCAGACTTTTATATTTCATGATTATTAAAATAGAGCACTGCTTAATTATGCACAGCATTGCATTGTTTACGTAAATCCAGCCTAAATCTGATTGCTACCTTCTTCCTAGACAATTAATAACTTTTGAACTAATAATCAGGTATTTTTAAAAATTTAACGCGTTGTAATTCGCAGATTCTGTCAACAAGCCGACAATTTTAATTCTGTTATTATGATTTGCGATATTAAAATGAATATTAATATCATATCCTAATAGGTTCTTTTTTGGAAACAGCTCGTTTAATTTACTTTATAAATTGTTAAAGTGAAAGGGAAAATTTAATAACATTTTCTTTATAAATTTAGAATAGTGTGCTTAGTTCGTTTATATCTGCTATTGGAAAAATTACAATTTAACTTTACAAGTTTAGGAAGAGATTTATAACTGGCAATGTTCGGCAACAAAAGTGACTTTTGTTATGGGTGTACACACTAGAATTTGGTACAAATGAGACTACCTTCAAAATTTAGTTTATATCAAATTTACAAGATCATATGTATGTATTTACGAATTAGTGTCTTTGTGAAAATAGAATCAGGTCATTTATCCGCCGCTTCGCGTTTTTTTTTTTGTCTTGATGTCATCAAGTTGCCGAAGAGTAATTTTGTGGTTTGGCGGATCTTTTCTGCGATTTTCTACCCTTCAAATCTACAAAGTTGTTGATCTCCTATCCGCCACCATACAATTTTTTTAGTAATACTAGTAGTGTTCAGTAAGTTCAGGTCTAAGTTGAAACATTATCATTCTTGGAAAGTACCTTTATTCGATTTTTCTCATAAACATGTTTGGTTGGTCCGGCATAATATGTCGGGCCAGAAGATGTAGTTAGCATCCGAGTGGTGCTTTTTGATGAACGGAACTAGACGTCTTTTTATATATTGTTCTCAGTAAATGTCCGAATTGAAAAACATTTCGGGTTTTTGATTTTTGGCATAACTGTTGGACATAGTCGGACAATCTCAAAGAGGAATTGAAACCAGGATTCAAGAATATTTCAGCTATGTTAAAAATGTTCTTGAACGTTCATAAACCCAAGATGTCAGACTATGCCCAACACATCGTGACAAGTGGAGACAAAGTGAAAAGGTAACTTCAAGATTCTCCATACAACGGAGACTATAGGAGCCTTAATTTTTATGAATCCTGGGAGATTTCTAAACCAAGACAGAGATCCTATAAATTTATCCGATTGGACGGGTCTGCTTAATTGTATCAGATTTTAACTTTCTTCTCTTGATTGTAACCAATCAGAGATTCCCTATCTCTAATTGGCCTCAACCCGATCTTTCCTATCTTTCCGATATTTTTTTCCTATCTTTCTTTGTGTAACCAATGCGAGATTTTGCTTATTTCTCTGATTGGCCACTATACGAGGTCTATTCAAAAAAAGATCGGACTTTTGACAACCTATATTTATACGTCGTTGTCTCCTTCAAAGTAGTATCCCTTACTTGCAATGCACCGCTCCCACCGTTTCTGCCACTGTTGGATTGCTCCCTGGAGTTAATTTTTTGGGGTGACGCGTAGCTGACTCTAAGAATTCTGTTTAATCTGATCTACATTTTGAAAACGGTGTCCTTTTACGGTGGTTTTCAACTTTGGAAAGAGGGAAAAGTTTGCTGGGGAAAGTCCAGAAAGTACGGAGGACGGGGAAGAACGGGCACTTCTTTAGCAGCCAAAAGTTGGCCTATAAAGGAAAACAGCGAAATGTCGGTGATTTTTGGGTGGAAAACAGCGAAATGTGGCAAAAAAGTGTGCACGCATGTGGAAATCCGCACATTTCGATGATTTTTCAGATACGAGTGATATGGTGCGTTGTCGTGTGCAAAACCCAACTCTGGTTTTTCCATAGTTCAATTCTTTTTGACTTAGCAGAATGGTGACTGCATGAGTTCACTTTGGCGGCTGTAGATCGCTAACGGAAAAAATTGTAATGATGACCAAACACAGGACTAATTTAAGCGTCGGCATTAAAGAACGTTACCGTATCGCTTAAATTGGTCCTGTGTTTTCTCTTTTATTCTTATCGTCCGATACTAGACAACATGGATATTATCAACAATTTGTTACAAAGGTTGCCACTAGGTGGCACTACTTACAGGAGCCCAATCAGTTCGTTCGCTATTGCAAAAGTCCAGTCTTTTTTTTTTTGAACAGACCTCGTATACATATATATTCTCTGTTCGAATTGGAAATTATTTGTATACTGACTAATCGAAATGACATCTGTGCCAATAAATGTCAACTTTTTGTGGTCACGTGGATCTTGTGTATCCTGGCTCTTCCCACTTCTCTCTCCTTCAACATCTTTGTTCACATACGAGAATTGATATTTTCTACCCATTCTCGCTGTGTTTGATCCAAGACCCAAATAGCTTCAGTCATTAATTTGTCCTTCCGTCATTTTTTTTGGCTTTGCTGGAAGAACCCTGCTTCCTAGCTAGCGATTTCTTGTTGTCCACATCAGAAATCATTTTACAAATAGTTGGCAAGATATTCCTATTTTTAAAAAAATTGTTTACAATGAAGATTTGCCCTATTCCTTGTTCTCTGCGTAAAAAAGTTTCTTCTATCGCTCTTTTCTAAGGCCTCAATTTCCGAAAGTGTAGCAGACAGCTTTTGCTTAGCAACAATGTAGTAATTTTTTTAGTACGTTCACGCATGTGCTTGATTTTTATATGGAGCTCATGAAAAACGACAGGATTTTTAAACTTACACCAAATTTAATGAACACGTCCATAGTTTTCAATTCTTGCCTTGCCTTAAAGGAGGTTCTTTTACCAATTTCTGTCTTTACCGAAACGTTGTCTTTTTTACAGCTGTAATTACTTGTTTCAATTGTATCTGATTTTACCTTACATGAAAAAAGTAGAGTATATCATGTACCAATTAATCTGGGCAGCCAGATTATGAAGACACCACAGCTAAGCCGCTGGCCAATTTATCGAGATTCGCTCGCTTTCAAGCGTCTATCTGGCGGCGCGCCATACCACAGTAAAGTGATTATAAGGTGTGGATAGACGAACTTTTCCCAACTTATCGGGAAATTGATGTTAAATTGATAAAATTGCCAGATGTGACCGTGGATTCGGTAAAGAGGAGAAATAAGGCCCAATGCACTGATTAAGCAAGAAGCCACACTACTCATCTCCTTTGGGAATTTCTATAGTAGTCGATGAAATATAATTTTCCAAGATAATTTTCACACGCAAACTGTACATAATCAAAGGTCAGTGTACTCTTGTTCAAAGGCCACAAACTTTACCATGTAAAGTAGATACTCTGGTTTTGTTTAATTTAATACCATGAAAATTTGCTGTCGTGTTGTTAGTCCTTTCATTTCTCATATTGATTTTTTTATTATATCCGACTCTGCCCCTTTTCCCTCTTTACAAACCCACCTTTACATAAAAACTATATATAAATAGTCTTTTACAACTTTTAATGCTCTTATAGACAACGTAATAAAATTTTATGTTTTCTATCGTATAATTTTTTAGATGCTTGCAATATCTTTACACACCTACAAACCTTGCCTGCAAACTACCCGAACACTTGTTATTTCTTATATAATTAGAGAAAAATTTATACTTTTAATAGGATAAAGTATGACTGCAGTACAACTGTAAATAATCTCTGTATATGTTAATGTAATAGCATAATTTAGCGAGAATTCAAATTTTGCGGAAATTTTTTTTCGCAAATTTATAAATTCATAAAATTTTCGTTTAGGGTCCATTTTAGGGTCGCCCATAAATTACATAACTCAGAATTGGCACATTTTAATCTCCCCCCCCCCCTCCCTTGTAGCATACACATAATGCACCTTTAGATTCATCCTTGATAAATACGTAATGCTGCTTTCGATTCCCTTGACCTCCTGCATCTTCAAAATCGCATAATACAGGGTGCGTAAGGAGAGAGATATTTGAGGAGAGATTCACGTCTAGAAAGAAAACAGAGATATAAGTCGAGATAATAACTTTATCATCGAAACATATCATGAGCATACACAAGAAACCTTCTTGTTATATGGCTATTCAATGAATCCGCCTTCAGCTTCTATAATCGAAACTGAGATCGAAATTGTCGACATGCGCGAATCAAATGGTCATGGTTCATATTGGTCATTACTCGAACAATGGCAGCTTTCAATTCATCTTTGCTGTTATGGGGGTGTTCATTGATCTCTCTCCACAACGCTCCATACTTAGAAATCCAACGGATTCAGGTTAGGGGAGTTAGGGGGACAAGGGTTAGGGGTTACGTGATCATGGAAGTTGTAGGCCATCAATTCCTGTGTCTTGCGAGACTTGTGTGCTGGGGCAGAGTCTTGCTGAAACACGTTAGGCCTTCCGTTGCGTATCGTGTCTATCCAAGGCTTAACAGTTGTTTCAAGGGTCTCAACGAAGGCCGCAAGTTAACTTTAAGGCCTTGGGGAAAGAAGTGTGGAGGCATCACATGTCCTTCACTGCTGATAACCCCTAAAACCATAACAGTTGCAGGAAATTTTTCATCGGAGAAAATCCACAGCAAATCAGCTTCACACGGATTTTTCAGCTTATTTAAGAGCCTTTTCGATCTGAGTAGGTGGTTTTCCCTTGTTTTGTCTGACATAAACTGACCTCTTCGCATAACATACGAGTGATATCTGATGTTTTCATGGACAACATTTCTGATTGTTCCTTCCGACACATGGAGATCTTTGGCAAGTGACCTCATGGATGTTCTGGAATTGTCATCGATGGCCTGGTGCACTTGCTGAATAAATTCAGGTGTTCTGATGATGTCAGAGCATGAGGCATGCTTTTTACGCTTTGCTACTGGTGCAACATTGCCATCTTCACTGTTCAACTTCTTCCGCACTTTGTGGACGAATGATCTTGCGACCTTTAGAAATCGTGATATCTCTAAATCGATGTGCTCTGCCTTTATTGCCACGATTACTGCATGTCTCTTCATGATTTGTGTTACTTGATGGTCCGCCATTTGCTTTCCAGAAACGTCAAGGACATACAATTTACTATAGTGCAGCAGTAGCCAAACGAAGGTGTGTCCTCAAATACCTTACGCACCCTGTACTGTACTCACTTTCTTTATTAGAAACTGTAGCAAAGTTGCAGAAACAAATTAAACTTTTGACTGTAGCAAAGTTGAGGAAACTATGTATTTTGTGAGATCAATTATAAAATTAATAGATAATGAGTTATACTATCTTGGCAGATAAGCGGCAAGCAAAAAATAATAATAGTTTATACATTTGAACAAGTGATTCATTCATTCTCCCATGGCGTTAAAAGGTGATCATCTAATGAGCAATAGGATATGCGAAAGTCTTCAAAGCATTAGTTTGAAAAGAAAACGACCTTCCATATGTACCAAATGATAGTTTAGTAAAAGGCGTGCATTGGCCTAAAAATCAGCAACAATCGAAGAAGATTTGAACTGTCATCATGGAACCAAAGCCATCAATAATTTGCAAATTCTGCAATGTAAATACAGGGTTAGCAAGAAATAAGTTTCCCACTTCAGAGGGCTGTAGAATGCGTTCTATTGGTTCAAATGAGATAAAATTTGAACTAAAGATAATTCAAATGATCTGCTTGACATTTATTAAATAAAAATTTTTAGTATAAATATTCACCAATAGATAGCGCTCTAACACAAATAGCATTTCTTTGCATGTGAAATATGTGCGTTACAGCGCATGCCTGTTAGCATTATTCTTCGGATAAAAAGACGGCGGTAATTTTATCAATGCAGGAATCGTTCTTTCCCCTTAATATTATTATTTTAAAATATTTTAGTTGCAATTTTTATAATAGTATGCAAAATATTCTTAGAGCTATGTTGTTCTTGAGTGCATGAAAAATCGGGAAGGAAGAAAGCATTTTTTTTATTAACTCATTCTGCTAAGAGCGCTGTTGTTTGGGCCAAATATTGATGACGTTTTCGCCGTCTGTTGTGAGGCCTGAAGTTTAGAAGATGATGATTCTGCACGAGCATTAGTTACTGCTGTGCACACGTTGCCTGAAAAAAACGCTACTGGTAAACTTGTTCTACCAGAACCAACAGAACGCCGTTGCAGCTGTAAAGGAATTCCGTCGTATGAAGCTGATACGAAAAGGTCCAATGATTCCATGTGCCCTACGCAAGATGATACAGAAATTCGAAACAACTGGGCAACTTGCCATTCTTCCAGGTAGAGGACGAAAGCAAATCCCGTCTTAGCGTCGAAAATGTGGCTTCCACGGTCGTTGACGCCAGCAGTCAGTCGCTGCATAATAGTGCGAGTGTGCCAGTTGTTTCCCGTGTATTAGATATGCCGTATTCCACTATACGTAAAATCTTACGGCGGATTTTGCATTTTTATCCCTACAAAATCAAGTCGGTGCACCCCTTGCAGGACGGGGACTCAGAGTTTCGTACAATTTTTGCATTTCAGCTCCTTGCTCGAATTCTGGGTGGTTGATATCACTTGGCCATGGAACATTCTGTGGAGTGACGAAGCCCACGTTTGCCTCAATGGGCAAGTTAACATCCACAATTATCGAATTTGGGCAGCGGACAACCCTCACGCTATCCAGGAACAACCCTTGCATCCTGAAAAAGTGACATATGGTATGGTTTTAGGGCTACCATTACCGCTGGACCATATTTTTTGAGAGATAACTAACTGCAAATGGATTCAAAACCTGTACCGACACAGGACAACGGTACTGTTATATGCTGAGGGATTTTGTAATCCCACAACTGCAACAGCGTGGATGCCTTCAAGACATCATTTTCATGCAGGATGGAGCACCTCCTCACATTGATCATCGTGTAAAACAATTGCTATGACAGCATTTCACAGATGCACGGGTGATCAGCCGTCATTTTCCAATAGCATGGCCTCCTCGTTCGCCGGATATCACCCCCTGCGACTTTTGGCTGTGAGGTTTTCTGAAGGACAAGATCTACCGTCAAAGGCCAGAATCTGTGCTACATCTGAAGGACAGCATTCGGCGCCATGTTCCTGATATTCCGGCAGACTCACTACGGCCAGCTGTGGAAAATATGGTTCTGCGGTTAGAGCACATTTTTGAACATGAAGGGGGACATATTGAGCAGTTGTAATGCTACTTTTTTATATTATCTCACATTGATAAAGCATATGAAATGCGTTTATGTGTATTTCAGCGCCACCTATCGGCGGATTATTTGTACTAAAAATTTTTATTTAATAAATGTCAAGCGCATCATTTGAAATTTTATCTCATTTGGACCAATAGAACGCCGAAGTGGGAAACTTATTTCTTCCTAACTCTGTACGTGTCCAAATGATAAAAAAAATTGTTTTAAGAAGTTTCACATTAACTGAAATGTTCATTGTGAAAAAAAACAGCGTATCTTGTGTTTGTGTAATTTTTTAACGTTATTTATCAAAATCTCCTCCATAGAGAAGGCCTATTATGGCCTTTTATGATAAATACACTATGACCGGATATATAAATTACAATGCAGCGTATGAGCTCTTATCCGATATCCTTGGGAGCAGCTGTGCTTTGGTTTTCGGGATTTTTTCGGGAAGTTACAGTACTGTTCGCTTTTTTTATATTTCTGTGCTTTTTAGTTTGATTTTATTGTTAAATGTCAAATACATGAATAAAGAACGAAATCAGTTGTTCATTACGAACTTATTACCTGAAGCCATACTTATAGCTTGATACACACAGATCTTCCAGCATTTTTATAGATATCACTCTTCTTCCAGATTTCTTCTTTATTCAAATTTTTTCGGAACGTCTTTTCTCATATCACAGAAGACCAAATATAAGAATTAGAGGGTCACTTCATTCTTTAACAACAGGTTTAATTTTCTGTACTCACTCTAAATCATTGATTCAAATGTACTGCTGCCCAAAATATACATACAATACTCAAATTACTCGTAATAAAATAGCATTACAAGAAAGGAAGGGCAGCTAGAAGAAATGTTTTAATGTGAATTACTAGAAGTTTTTCAAGCATTAAAATAAAGAGGTTCCATAATAAGTTTTACAAAGAAAGAAAAAGACATTTTCCCCCGACCAGACAGGGAAACAAACGATCACGTAATGAATAGTCATGCATGTGAAATACGAATTGCATCAAAGCAAGTGATATTACATGAATTCTTCTTAATATCTAATAATAAAAAAGATAGTTCACAAAAAAGCACTGCAGTCTTAACGATACCAAACATCTCGATTGGAATTTTGAACGTGGATATTATTTGCGTTAAAGGTTTGAAATAAATTGCCATCGACTTCTTGTTCCGTGTCATTAAGCAATTTCAGGTAGAATCTTTGATTTTTTCTTATGTACGTACCTGAGGTTCCGAAATATGGCCGTCAGAATTCGTAACCGAGCGGGATTTGGAAGGTGACCTTTTTGCATAGCTCCTGTCGTCAAATATCTCCTTGTTGCCTCCACCGGGGACGTGCTTAACATTGTCTAGAGAACCAACTTTTGACTGGGCCTTGGATTTAAAATCCAGCGCTTGTGATTCGATCTGTAAAAATAGCGTTCGTCACAATTCTTTCTTAGCAATCCCATTGATTGGGGGATAAAACTCGAAAAAATTTGGTTCATAATTCGTTTCGATGCATCAATAAACGAAATATTAATTACTGCATGTAACAATTAAGGAGGGAAAACTCGGAATGTGAAAGAAACTAAGGAAAATCTTTCGGAAATGCAATTTGGCATGCTATTGCTCTGCATTCATTAATTTTTTTTATCGTTTATGACATTCCAGTTTTGTATTTGAGTATGTTGTAAGGCATTCAAATTACAAAAAAAAAGCAAAAGATAATCTTGCATCAAACTGAAATGAAGATCGATTGATCCGTGCTTTCATATTTAAAAGAGTGGAATTAAATAAAATAAAATATTCAAAAATAGGAAAATGTGAGCCCATGTACTTCTGTAAACATGGAATTTGCTCGATATTCTAATAAATATTTTGTATTCTTATTTGCCCAGGAATGATACCAATCCAAGAGTAACGAAGGGCATGCAATGGGCAAGCATTGCAGATATGAACAAATGCCCAGATGAAATATTAAAATGCCAAGCAAATGTGGAAATTTTTCATCTTTTTTGACTTAAAAAAAGGGAAAGGGAGAGATGTTTATATGGAATTATTTTTTTTCAGATATGCAGTGGTTTGTAAATATTTTCTTCCAAGGCTATTTTGTGAATTTTGGATAGAATGCATCCATTTTTTCAAGGCAGAGACAATGAAATAGAGTGCAAAAGTGCATGCTGTTAGAAAGAATAAAATGAAAAATTTGGTGAAATAAGATAAAAGAATATAATGACTTAAATACACATGCTTAGAGATAATTTTTCAATCCAACATGAATTTAAAATGCTATTTTATTTTACGTGTATACATAAGAGCAAAATAAAAGTACATTGCCAAAAAAAAAAAAAAAAAAAAAGACATAGCCAACGACATAAGCACACATATGTACATAATATGCATTTCATACAGATAATATTCCACATCCTGAAAATGTATAATTAAGCAATCGACAATCATGGATGTAAAAAATGTGATATACTTAAATTCTTGACATTAAAAAATAAGGACTAAGACGATTAAACTAGCGTGTTTTGAACACGAATGAAAATGCTGATCACACTCTGATAATTGCTACTTGGATGTTGAAAGCGGAATAAAAAGTAAAAGCAATCCGAGGAAATTCTTCTTCTAAGACACAGAAAGGCAAATGGACTTTACTTGTTTTGATCCTCCTCCGGGAACGTGTTTCATGTTGTCCTTTGAACCCACTTTGGACTGGGCCTTTTCCTTGAAATCCAACTTCAAGACGTCAATTTTCTTGTTTCCTCCACCTGGTCTGTGGCTCGCGTTGTCTAGGGATCCAACCTTAGACGCGGCCTTCCAATCCATTTTCTTGCTGTAAATCTGGGGAAAACATTTAAGGGAAAAAAACGCTAAAGTTTCTCAGTTAAAATAATAGCGAATTTAATCTATTCTTTTGTCTTTCTTATTTGAATCTCCTATCGCTAGGTTGAAGCTATGGTTCGGTCAAATTTCAATCAACATACAGGCCTTTTTTAAAATAATCTTCGAAGTTTAAAAAATTACGTGGGCAACGTTAATCAATCCTTTAACGAACAACAACATACCAAAACAAGTTTTCTTATTTTGTATTTTCATAGAAATACTTGTTTATTCCCATCGTAAAAAGTGAATCGAAAGCACTTAAATTCAGTGGACACTTTTAGAAGGCATTAGGCCCCAGGAAGATAAGCTAAAACAAAACAAAACGAAGAACAGTTTTCTGTTTCGCACATCCTTCTATAAAAGATAGTGGCGTGACGAAAAGACATCGTTTTGTAGCAAAGCTCTCAATAGCACTGAGGTATCTTTCCGCCATTAAATATTAAAACATTGTATAAAGGTCGCCATCTTGCTTTTCGAAAAATCTCAATGACGAATATTCCTCCACCGGATTTTTAATTTCGTCAGATTTTTCTACTCTCAAATTTTCTACATTTCGCGAAAAATTTACCGATTATGATTATAGCAAGATTACTTTTCTTATGAAAAAACCTACATAAAAAACAACCTAGGAAACAGTGGAGACTTAAACTTGAAGCATTTTGTATATCGAATTGTTTAATCAACGAGGTTCAAAAAAGCCTAATCATGTTCGAAATCTATTATAAAGGGTGAGGCATTTATCTTGAGGCAACTAAATATCTCGGAAACTAAGCATTGTACAGTCAACCAAAGGAAATAATCCACATGAGTTTAATACTTAATATTACATTTCATGCTAATGTGTTGCTTTAATAGCTTTTTTAATTATAATTATTTAAATTTAATAATCTTAATAATGTTAACTCTAAATGTAATATTAAATTATTAAAAATAAATTAATATTGAAACGGTAAAACTTAGAGTAAAATTCAAGTGTGGATTATTTCCCTTTGATGACTGTACGAAAAAATGTCCAAAATCAAAAGTGAATTATTTCGCGGGGGAAATTCATTAGTTAAAAAAATACCCCCCCCCCTTGTGAGGGGGGAGGGGGGTAACTTTGAAATCTTAAATAGGAACCCCTATTTTTAATGGTATATTCAGATTGTACACAATTTTGGAGAAATGTCTTATTCTTGGTGTTTCTTCAATTGATACAACCGTTTAGGAGATAGAGGTCCTGAAAATGTGGAACTTTTAAAGTTTTTACTTACTTACTTTTCAAACCCGCTTATCCGTTAGGGTCGCGGGGGCAGCAGCCCTATGGAGGATCTCCAGCGATCGCGATCTTCCGCCATCAGGCGCATGTCCTCCCTGGTAATACCCAAGCGACTCGAATCCAGATTCTCCGTGTAGTCTAGCCACCTGGGTTCTAGGCCGACCCCTTGGTCTCTTACCCACCGGCTTGGAAAATAACAACTGCCTAGGAAGATCAGTTTGCGGCATCCGTATCACGTGGCCATACCAGCGCAACCGAGATCTCTCAATGCGGAGAAGTAACGGCTCAACACCTAAAGACTCCCTTACTGTGCTGCTGTGCACTCTATCTAGTAGGTTAACACCTGCCATACCTCTCAGAAATCTCATTTCAGCCGCTTGTACCCGCGATCGCACTCTTTCGGTCATTACCCAACCCTCATGACCATAGGTGAGAATGGGGACAAAGATAGATTTGAAAACGGAGAGCTTGGCTTTGTTACCCAGCTCGCGTTTCGTTACCACGGATCGCCACAGTTCGCGTCTGACACAGCTTACTACACCGATCCGAGCATCCAATTCTTTCTCCTGCCGTCCATCACTCGTGAATGCAATCCCGAGATACTTGAATTTCTCCACCTGTCTCAATGAGGCTCCCCTAACATGGACAGCGCACTGAGCAGGCTGTCTTGAAAGGACCAGAACCTCAGTTTTAGCCATACTGATCTTCATCCCAGCTTCTTCACATTTGGCTGCAAACCGCTCTAGTGCATGCTGAAGGTTCGTGCGAGAAGACCCGAGGAGGACAAGGTCCTCAGCAAAGAGCAACCTCTCCACCAGGCAGTCGCCCACACAAACACGCTCATCGCCTCGGCTGCCCCTGTCTATCCAGTCCATAAAGATAATGAACAAGAGGGGCGACAGTACGCACCCTTGGCGGAGTCCAACACCCACGGTGAACGGTCTTGACTTAATGCCATTTATCTGGACACACATCTCAGAGCTTTCGTACAGAGACATGATAGCAACCAGTAATTGCCCATCCACTCCATACTCTTGCAACACTTGCCAGAGCTTCTCCCGAGGAACTCTGTCATATGCTTTTTCGAGGTCCACAAAGCAAGCGTACACCTCTTTTGCATACTCCCAGGATTTCTCAAAGATTTGCCTTAGAGCAAAGATGTGATCCGTCGTACTTCGGCCAGGTCGGAAACCACATTGCTCTCCCGACAGTTTGGAGTCGACTATTTCCCGACTTCTCTTCTCCAGACACTTAGCGTACACTTTCCCAGAAATGCTGAGCAAAGAGATGCCTCGATAGTTGTTGCAATCTCTCTGATCTCCCTTTTTGAAGATAGGGATCACAATTCCTGTCTGCCATTGCTTAGGGGCCTCTTCAGATATCCAAGCAATCTGACACACTCGAGTCAGCCACAGGATACCATCCTGATTTAAGGCCTTTAACATCTCGGACCGGATTTCATCATCACCTGCAGCTTTGCCAGTCTTCAGGGACTTAATTGCCCATCTGGCTTCTGCTTCAGTGATACTACCGTGACTATTCTCCGCTCCAAGCTGCACCTCATGTGCCTCAGTTGTTGTGGTCACCGGATTAAGAAGAGATGCAAAGTGTTCCTTCCACCTATGCAATACGCTCTCCTCCGTTTTAAGAAGCTTCCCATCTGAAGTCTTAATAGTTTGTGTAAGATTCGATTATGGAGTACTCATTAAAATAAACTAGATTTTTTTCCAAACGTTTATTTGTAAATATGTATATTATGTTTTGGAGACAGAATCTATGCGTGAAAAATATTGGATTTTTAAAATTCTGACTTCGGATTCTTAAAGACCATTAAAAAGTAGAATAGGAATGTCCGTAAGACCTACTCTCTATCTCTTTGTCTTCATCGATAAAATTGGGTTCAAAACTTTAAAAGTTCCACATTTTCAGGGCCTCTATCTCCTAAACGGTTGGATCATTGAAAAGCTACCAAGAATAAAACATTTCTCGAATATTGTTTTAAATCTGAATATACCATTAAAAATAGGGGGTTCAAAGTTAAGATTTCAAAGTTACCCCCCCCCCCAGCCTCCCTCACAAGGAGGTGGGTAATTTTTTTAACTAATGAATTTCCCAAGCGAAATAATTCACTATTGATTTTGGACATTTTTTTCGTACAATGCTTAGTTTCCGAGATATTCAGTTGTCTCAAGGTATATCTCGCCCTGTATTTTCCTCTTCACTTAATAATACAGCATATACTAGTTTATTGGTATTATGATAAATTACGTAATCCTTTTCATCTGCATCAAATGTTATCCTTTTTTGACTTAAAAAAAAAAAGAAAGAAAAGAAAAAAAGGATCAGTCGCCTGAATAAGCGTTTTTTTAAATTTTTGATCTAATTGAATGATTCTTCTTCGAAATGGTCTTTTCTCGCCATAAACATCGAATCAGATCGATTTGTCGTGGTTGAAACTGTTTTCCGAATGATGTTCCGAAAAGCCTTCGACGGTCATGTCGTCGTGTTTATTATGGTGAGCACATCTTAAAACCGCTTTCCTTATATCGCACCTTTGTGGTTTGGGGACAAAAGAAAGTCACTAAGGGTCCATAAAAGTTCTTGATGTCGCCGAATTTCCATGAACCTGCACACTTCTCACAAGTTCCGCATCCACAAAGATTGCCATGATGTTTCTGTAAATCTTCAGAGAGTAGATGCCGAATGAAGTTTTGTCAGAACCATTGAACCGTTTTAAAAAAATTTATACATCCAACTTTAATGGCTGCTTGTAACATTGACACAATGGAATTCATGTTATAATGTGTCCTTACCGACTGGACTTTTCTTTATTGCCATTACTATGACCTTTACAATAAATGCAATTTCAAAATATATGCTCTCTTATCTTTAGGACTCCCTATTGTTATTACAAGAGCAATATACTAAAAGTTCACTTTCCCACCATTTTTATTATCAGTTTTCTTTTCTTCAGGATTTCTCATCTGTTTTTCTTTTTCTAAGCCTTTTTTTTCAAGTACGAAATTTCGTTTTCAAAATCGTGGATTACCAATGAAAGATTCTTTTGATACACTTCCTCGAACGCTCTAAACAGGAGTCGTTTACTTCTTCATGAACATTTAGCAAAATTTCTACCGGGTGTTGTAAAGAAAACTGAAAAGACTTCTTTTCTTGGCCAGAAAATTATAGCAGTTTTCCTTTGCTTAAACAACTTTCAATTGTAGTGCCACACCTATTAAAATTTCAATTACGCCGTAATTTACTCATGTGTTGCCTTCCCGAGATGATACAACTTCCGCCTATTTGGGGTTCTGCCCTAATCAGGGTAAAGGGTATTTAAAAAGGCGTCACCTTAACCCTGTCATTCTCTGTACAGAGTTACTTGTTCATCAAGTTCCTCAGCTTATCGCTTTCATATCCGAAAACCGCACCGACATCCGTAACCTCAGGCGAGGCACGAATTATCTTAAAATTCGTCCCCAAAGCTCAATTTAGAAGAAATTTAGCATGAAATTTAAAAATATTTTTTACTTGAGACTAACAATAAGTTAAATTATTGGTTTAAATTTTTTTTACAGATATTCTGCATTTAAAAATTCTATCTTCTGGGAACATTCATGGTAAAATTGGATATACATTAAATTGTTCATTTTTCTTTATATATATATACCTATCAATCTTCAGTTTTCACCAAGGAGCTTGAGAACACCCTGTAGTACCGACAAGATATGTAAAGTTCTGCAATTCATATTTTCTGTTATATCTCCCCATAAAAAAATAACAATTTGAGCATTCGCGCAATAGAAACTTCGATGGCTTTTTTTTTTTATTTTTTTTAGAGAGAACACAATCACATGATTAAATTCCAACATAGAATAAATGCCGTCTCCAATGGCACAAAAATTCCAGATTTTTTCCCTGGATATTAGCTGTCTACACCAATAAAGTTCCAGAAAATAAAACATATCCAGAAATTCTTATCGGGACAAAAATGTTCCAGTTAAATAACGTGGCTTTTGACGTCATGACTAAGAGGACGATACCATAGCCAGGATCGTTGAAATGAAATAAACATGGTGGTCAGGTAGCCCACTTCAAGTAATTCTACTGTTATCGAAGTTAAATAAAAAGGATGGGTGATGAAAAAGTGAGATTATTTCTTATTTTATGGTCTGAGGAAACAATTCAGTCTGGATTACGAGATCAAAAGAAATAATGCAATATTACAACAGTTAAAGCAAACATGTAACAATTAATTGCATCATGATCACAAACATGTCCTCCATGTTGTTGGTTTATTGTCACCACGTGACTAAAAAAATTTTATCACGTGACCTCAAAATTCCAGAACTTTAAAGATCAGGTGGAGACTCCATTTTTTGTCCAGGCAAAAAAATTCTAGATTATTTTTTTTTTTTGAATTTCAATTGCAGATGGAGACATAGCATTACATGTAGTATACAATAAAAAGTGTTCACTGTGGATAGTTATCTGAAGACTACAATTAATTCCTTCAAAAGTGTTCGGACGGTGTTTCGTTAACAGTTTGCAACCCGAAATGTGCCGAATAAATCAACAATGGTGTTTGATGATCGGGTCATGATCGGGACAATGGCCATCTCGTTCACCGAATCTAACGCCACTAGATTTCTTTCTCTGGTCTTATCTCAAAGGACGTGCAAACGAAAACACTCCGAAGGCCGCAACACCGAAAACTGGAACGTGTTTGCTGCATTAATTGCACAGTCATGGCTGGCGTAGACTGACTCTCATTTCATCTCATTTCATTTGCCATAAAAATATACAGCGCCAAATTTGCACTGATATCTTTTTCTTTGTTCAAGAGATAATCATAGAAAATATGGGTTGCAAGACTTTAGAATAACTGCATTTTGAAAACAAAGCTGATAAACGTACATTCAAAAAATTCGTTTAATTTCTTATGAATATCTTTTGGTATTGGTTAAATAAATGTTAAAGAAAAATGAAATAGCTCTTAGTATAAAAATCAAACTCATTCAAGAATTTTTAAAACTACATGGATTCGGAGATATATTTCTGTCATTTAACAACCCAAATAAGAGAACAGTTTAAATTTAAAATATTATAACCAAACGACATTTAGCATCTTTATGTCGCTTGCGATCAGCGTTTCATCGCATTTCAAAAAGAGACCGAAGATAATGAGCCAACCCATGACTGTTCGAGCGCATGCGCAGGTGGTCCGCCACATCAGTTAGAATACGATTGGTTCCTACCTTTCGAGCAAACAATTTTTATTTGTTTTTGTTTAATTCAGAATATATACAATTAAACGAAAAACAGATGAAACATCGTTTACAAAACAAACAAGATGACTAAAAGCGTCTCATGTTTTTCCCATCAGCATAATGAAATTTAGATTAATTCATATTAAAGTAGAGACATTTTTTATGTAATTTCTTTTTTTTTTTTTGAAGGTTTGCTCTTTATGTTTTGAAATTTATAGTTTCTCCAAAATCTAATGTAAATGCGTGTTTGTTTTTTTTAATGGAGAAACTGAAGAGAAACAATCTTCGTTGAAATGAAAATCAACTTATTTACTGTTTTATTTACTTAATTCAGCAATTGCATGTTCGTTAGCATTAACTTTAAAGTAGTTTTTCAAAATGAAAGAGAAAGCATATTTTTGAAGCACTGAATGAAGACCGAACTTTAAATTGTTAATTTTACTAATGCGGAAAGACGGTTCTTAAACAAAGAGGTCATTGAAGATGCGGTTCTAACATTATGATAACGAACGAGCGAACAAATTTTGTTCGGCGATATTTAATTACCTGTCAAATGGAAGGGAAAAGGGTCACCGTCCATTCGCTCTGCCTTTCAAGGCCCTTTTGGTCAACACCGAGGACCAATTACTTCAGCGTGGGTGAAGGAAAGAGCGAATTACAGTCCAGCTAAGTTTGATGATGAAAAGGAAAACCGATTACCCGTTTAAACTAATTTTAACTTCTCTATTTCTTCATCTCGATCTAAAATGAGGCTAAGCCCAGACGCGAAAGGATTGATTAGTAATTATCATTCATGTATGTATCGAACCTCGTTTAGCTTCAGATGGTAATTATGTTGCTCGTTTAGCGTCAATTTTTATTTAATGTTAACTTCAAAAACGGAACTTTAATTCCCCTGCAAGTGCCCAATTAGCAACGAACAGGGCCTCATCTGGTGCATCGACTTCAAAACGAGCAAGAAAGAACCCGTTATTGGATTTTTCCTCTTTTTTTTGAGGTCGCCACCCATCCTCATCATCGTCACCATCATGGCGAACGAGTTTGTTGCCTTGTGAGTAGCTGCTCATCTTGCATTTTCTCTTCCCTGCATGTTATTCGCTAAGTCAGATTCGTGGGCTCGTTTAATGATGTTCATCTACGTGACAGAACAACCTGCTGCTGCAAAAGAACCCAACCTCTTGAACAAGGGCAAAGATGAGATCTTGGCTCGTTTCCAGTTGAACTGATCGATCCGCCTGTTACGGCGTCTCCTTCGCCCCCCCCATCTGACCCCCTAATGTCGCTTCGTGAAATCCCTCCCCCTTTACCACGTACCCTCATTCTCCCCTTCCTTTTCCCTCCATGTTCTAATGGCACAGAGAAACTCTTACCTTTTTATCTCCACCGCCAGGCTTATAGGTTATGTTGTCCACAGAACCTACTTTGGACTTGGCTTGCTTCAAGTCGATCTTTTTCGTCTCGACACGGACGTTTCCTCCTCCCGGTCGATGATTTATGTTCTGCATGGAACCAATTTTTGATTTCACTTCGCGAATGTTGGGCGAAGGCGTCAGACCCACAACTACCTTGTTCATTGGGAGTTCTAAAACGATATAAAATTTACCAAATTTTCCATATGAAGAAATTCAGTAAAGTACTCCAATAACTTTCTAAAGTAAAAACTATATTGCATTCGAAACCTTAAAGTTCTAAAGCTTAAAAGGTGCAAGAAAGTTCATGCTAGAGTTCTGTATCATATTTTTTCAGATTACTACATATAAGCAAAAAAGAAACCATATCCACAATCGAAGGATTTTTATCGTAATTTCTATAATTTATGACTAAAACAAAAATTTTATTTCAGAATATGCATTTGTAAAGAAATTTATTATGTGCGTGCTACCCTGCTGGCTATGAAATATTCCTGGTTCGCAAAATCTTAATCTTCAGTTGGCCTCGTATTACATGTACGTTGTCTACAAAGATTCACATATCATGTATACTTTATATATCGGAAGAAGTTAAGCCCAAAACCTTACACGGCTTTCGTTAATTTCATCAGAGTATAGGGTGTATCAAAAATATGTTTGCATACTTTGAGGGGAGGTTCCTCACACCAAAACAAGATGCATAGTCCATTTAAACATATGTCTGAAAATATTGAGATTTTGAGGTATTAATGAAGGTTTACGTTCAGCGCGGTTTGAGGTATAATCCATCAACAGAAGTTTGTAACCAATCTGTGTTGCCATGGAGGCTTATTTACATTTGTCATTTGTGGTTAGTCTGTCTTCAACGTTTCACTTTAGTGAATTAACTAAAAGGTGTTCCGTTTAACCATTTCGTGAGCAGACAGATATGATTTTTAAACATGGCCTGAAAATGGTAATAGACGCTGCACGGTTGTATCAGATGGAACAGACTGAGGACAGCCAAATCATCCTACCTTTGTTACTATTTATCGTCACGATGCTGAGTTTCTGAGATGAGGTATGACCTATATGATGAAATGGAAGACTGCTTAAGTAAGTTGCTGGAAATACATCCTACAGTCAGTATCAAGCGCCTTAATGAACTGATGCAGGAGACACTACCAAATAAGCCCTACATCGAAATCAAAATCTAAGGATTTTCGGCCTATGTTCATATGGATTATGTTTCTTATTTTGGTGTGAGGATTATGTTCATATGTTTGTAAACCTATTTTTGATATACCCTGTATATTATAGACAATTGATCCGATTTCATGTGATAGATTATCATTATTTGTTGAGTATAACACACAATTGGTGATTTGAACTAAACAATTCAGGAATAGATGGATATTGTCCTTTTTAATATTACAAGTTTCGGACAAAAAGATGGAGATTATATACCTAGATAAGTGTAAATCTCAATCTCTACATTTATTTCAGGGCTTACTGCGTTTCAAATAGGACAAATTGCTGGCTCCCGCTTAGATGGTGCCTCTGTGACTGAAGTTGCAAATTTATCTGCGTATTATTGGTAGAAATACGATTAACAAGAACGATTTATGATGATGTAACAATGGACGACGTTTCAGTACGGAGGCTTTCTTTATAAGAGGCGTTGGTTAGGGCCTGTCTATCTATACACGCGTCCTGGTAACTATGAACTAAAGTCGAAATCCGCATGTGTTGATATCACGTTTCACCGTGTCGCTCCAATTCACCATAAGAAATAAACACTTCCTCTTCGGATATTTGTTTTGTAAAAAATAGCATGAAATAACTACTTGAACACTATAAGTAACTTGTTATATTTGTAACATGTTCTGATTAAGTTTGAAAATATAATTTGTTGATAATGTTATTTTGATTATTTCGCAACTGATGCTAAATTTGTACAGATATACAATAACAATATATTTGTGTGTGCTTGTGTGTGTGTGTGTTTGTGTGTGTGTGTGTGTGTGTGTGTGTGTGTGTGTGTGTGAGTGGCACATATCGAACACTTGTATCCTGGAAAAAAACTTAGTGAGTTGTTATATATTTTTTTAAAGTTTCGTTATAATATGTTAAATATTAACCCTACGATAAAATCGGGTGTTGGGTGGGTGTACTTAAGTCGTGCATTAAGTTGTGCATTTTCTCATTAGTCGAAGGTTTCAAATAAAAGCAACTAAGCAGAGACTTTAGAATAGTTTCAGTTTCTTTTTCAAGCGGATTGATACCAGCTTGACCATGCGAACTTCGTTTTGGTATCAAAGATTATGATGGCATGGCAGTTTCCGGGAAAACGTGACCTGATAAGCATAAGCATGGACGATACTGTCAACTAACTAAAGGAGACAAAAGGACATTCGAAAGGTTGTGACTCAGAATAAGAAAACAACTGCTGAAAAAACTCACGCGATCTCGGTGTAAAAAGCTCAATCTTAGTCTTACAAAGCCCGTGTCCACAAAAAAATGTGAGGAGGAACTCTATAAGCAAAATACACGGGCGAGCTGTTATTGCCAAAGCATTAATTACTGATATTATTGTTCAGAAAAGGAAAGAATGGTGCAAAACCCGCAAATCAATCAATGGAAGACTCTAATATGGTCTAACGAATCGAGCTTCACACGGTTCCCAACTACTGGACATGTCAACATTGTTTCACAAAGACACCACAAGACCAAAGCTGGTGGTGTAAAATCACAAATGGTTTCAAGAGCATGCAGACGAACTTTCTCGCTTTCCTTGGGTAGGCCCCAGTCGCCGGACCTCCATATAATAGAGCCACCGAATTTGGCGAACAAGGTTGGAGCTCGTTTTCCGCCTCCAACAACTCTGCGAGAACTGGAACAATTTTCGTATGATGAGTGGTATCAAATTTCATTATCCGCCATCAGGACTTATATTTGCCAATTTCCAGGTGAATTCAGACTGTATTGGATGCCAAACATGTTCAACATCATATGAAGTAAAAATTTCATTATCTTACCAAGCGTTTCCACAGAGTTGATTAAAAAAACTCTTTTGTGGAATTGTGGTTTCTATTTTTTATTTTGTTTGTTAAAATTTCATTTTATGCTAATCCTTTGCTACTCTTCTTGGCTCATTTATAAAGCCCTAATAAATACATTTTTTTGAGAAATATTATAAGAAAAGAGTTATAAGCATATGAAATGTATTCAAATGAGACCGACAGTGCTGCTCTAATGTTCAAATGAAACCGACACGATAAACGGTAGATGGCAGCAATGCATTAACTTGAGACCGTCAGAAAAAAACACGTCACGTTCTTAGTTGATAGGAGGCTGTGGTAAAGACGACCTTTTTTTTTTAATAGTCACGGACACGTCTAAGCATTCCCAACGAGCTGTGATTCAATTCCTGTTTAAGCAAAGCACTCCGTAAAGCCATCAAAATCAACACCGAGAAAGACTGCTCTAGCTTCACGACAATGTCAAACCTCATGAGGCGCTCGTTGGGTCCGAACTGTATGTTTTTGCCCACCCTCCATACAGTTCGGACCACTCCCCTGTGACTTTCATCTTCGGGCCAGTGAAAAAGATTTAAAGGGGCGGCATTTCACCTCCGACCGAGAGATCCGCTGCAGTGGAGTAATGGTCTTGGCGCCAGTCCACCAGCTTCTTTGAGGAAGATATATAGAAACTTGTAGACCGTTGGGATCGATGCCAGACAGCATGTAGGCATAATCGTTCGACTACAGCTCGAAGTCTGTTGTAAGTGCATTGCTACTGCCAAACTACTTATATTAAGCAGTCTGTGCTTCATTTAAACAACTTTTATATATAACTAGCTGCTTGAAAGCGTCCTATTATTGCAGATTTGCTAAGGAGTCGATGCACAATTTTTTATTCACGGTTACGTGCAAAATCCATAAGCCTTTCTTTCTTGGAAAAAAAAACTAATAAGAAAACTCATAAATATTAAACATCTAAATGACAAGAGTTTGTTCGTTTAATGGCGCATTCACATTTGAAAAATAAAACTTTCAGTATAATTTTCTCATTTTCTCTATACAGAAAAAAAATACCCAAACAACCCTAAAAACGAATATACAGAGATATCTTAAAGAGGGAGCTTCCATCGGAGCAAACGTTTATTATATAAGTTAACCTTATTTTGTCGCTCTCCCCCCCCCCCCCCCTCGGTGTCTCATTTGATGACCTCCCAGTCGAAAGACTTTTTATCAAGTGGAGAATGCAACTTCCTAAGTCGTGGGTGCCTCCCTTCAAATGAAAATGCGAAGGAGATTTTGTTCAGCGAGTTCATAAAGGTTTTCACTTTTTTGATGACTGTCTGCGGTGATGTATAGGTCTTTATGAGTGACATTCTTGCGCTTTTCATGCCTCTAACTATGATACAGCACTCGTGAATCTTTAAAGTTACCCTCGCAGCACAGTCGTTTCGGAAAGCCTGGCAAGTTTCAGTTACTACCTTTAATTAATCTAGATCTATGTAGGCTTATTTTTATTAAATTAATAGTAAGATCGATAATTGTATATTAATTAATTTATTAATAATTTTATGAATCCTGTAACAAAAATTAAGGATAGAAAATGACGGTTCCTTAAAATTCTAAAAACTGCTTTATGAATATAACTGTAATAATAAGGAATGCTTTTTTTCTTTAACGAGAAAAATTAGAAAGTTGGGCATCTAACGCTCAATTTGTAGATAACTTAATTCCCACGAAGGAATAATTTTTCAGAAGCCCGTTTAATGAAAGGAAACTGATGACCTCCTATTGTTAAAAGTCCCCATTTTGATATAAAGATGTGACATTCTTTTAATAGTTATTTTAATTTTTTTATTCAATTAAATTTTTTATACTACCTTTATGTAAATAACTATTCTAGGTTATTTCAAAACAGTATGGAAATATTGTAAGTCTTCCGCTGTTAGCAATAAAACAGCTTTCAAAATGGAGTCTGTGAGTGAAGTATGATTCAAACAGAGTAATAATTGAATTTCTGGTGGCGGAAAAAAAAAAACACTAACGAAATGGAATGTCTATCGAGACATGGTAGTCGATAAAAGCACTGCGAGTCTGTCATCTTCAGAACAAGGAGGTCTCAGTCGCAGTCAAAGAAAGGTACCGTAAAACCATACACTTTTACATATCCAGGGCCCTAAGGCCATAGAATTGAATGTAGGTTATGTCGAAAAATAGATTTTTGCAGCCAAAGAATTGGAGAAATAGGTGATATAATTAAAACTTTAATAAATCAAGCCTACTTTGAGAAATAAAATGTGTTGCATTACATACTGAACGAACCTCAAACAATCGATTTAATTTTACTGTACAACAAAAGAAAAATTGGTCGTGTCCTATTAAATTTCAAATTAACTTGTTAAAAATTAGTTAAGCCATCGTTATCCAACGATAAAAGGGTTTTAGCATCAAAATGTTACGAGCAGTAGCGGAGGATTCGCTATACTTCAAATAGAGTTCTTTAAATTCTGATGTCAAACAGTCAAACTCTGACGTCACAAATTGCTCAAACGCAATCAAAACACATGGTTTGGTCCACCCTAGAGAATTCGCTATATTTTTCGCTCTGTTCTCTGTATAGGGTCTACGTGTGTAGAAAATTTCAAGCCTCTAGGTTAATCCTTCCAAAAGTTATGGCGTGTGACATACATGTTACAAACATCTGTATCGTCGTTAATAGGGTTTTAGATGATGCTAAAACCCTAAAAATAAAGGCAAATTAGTTTGATAGAAAAATTAAACTGCCCATGTACAATTATTTAGTTTAAAATTTTTAAAATTATAATTTGAATTCCAGCCTTCCATCCGTATCTACGAGGGTCATATTGAAAGTCTTGAGCAACAATTATTTTACAAATCAGAATTTATTCATGTAGAGAAAACAATTATATCATCTCAACAATCGTGTTGAGTTATTGTAGCATCATTGTGTCTATCACTAGATACAAAATGGGTGGCAATGATGTTTCGTTTCATCAACATGCTGTGATTGAATTCCTTGTTAAAGCGAAGTCCCATGTTCTGAAATTCACCAACGACTTCAGCGTGCATATGGGCGCTAGAAGTGTTAAATTTCAAAGATGGAAACACGAACATCCAAGATCTGCCTCGTAGCGGTCGCCCTCGAACTGCCTCCACTGAACGCAACAAGGAAAGGGTTGACGCCATTATTAACGAAAGCAGGCAGGTCTGAGTTCCCTTAGTGTCTGAAATCGCAGCAATACTTGGAATAGGGCTAGTGTCTTCATCAGCTGGAATGAGAGTTCTACCACGAAAAAATTTTCAAACGTGCAGAACGATGGGGAAAATGCGTGCAGAGAAATAGAGATTATGTTAAAAGGTGAAGAATAGTTTATAGATTAAGGTAATGTACTTTTCTTTTTTTGTATCAATAAATTCCGATTTGAAAATACGGTTACTCACGACTTTCATTATAACCCTCATATCTTGCGCATTGTTCTCGTTTGCCTGGCAACTGTCACGATAATCCATGAGCAAGACTAGGTAAAAATTTGAGCCCTGGAAACAGATTATATACAAGATTGAATTTATGTACAAAGCTCTCCATTTCTGAGCTCATTTTCGTGTTTAAATCACGTGTTACTGAATACCTCATCCAGCACAAAGATTGGTTACACGCCAGTCGATGAGCAATGCGTCGCACTTTCAACTCTACGGCAAATTTCGGAAAAAAAGTTTCCTAAGTAATAAATTTCATATCATATGAAACTATGGCTAATAAATAGAGTTAATGGCGAAAGGCGCGTTATTTCAGTTTAAAGAGAGAATTACCTGTTTAAAATAATTTTAATATCCACTATTAATAGTAGTGTCGACTTGGCGCTTAATGCTCCACCCGTAAAATTAAAATACATTTGGCACTGTCAATTTCTTCAACTATAATTTATCTTCATTGTCATGATCATTGAATTTTCTTCCATTATTTTAATTCCATTGTTTAATTATCAGGGTCACACAATCTGGAAACTAATCAAATTTTTACGGGAAACTGAAGTTAGGCACAGCTCAGTGATTTCAATCTTTTTACCTTGATGAACTCCTTAACATAACTGCAACTTTTTTCTGGGAAACTTGATTGAGAGATACTTACATAGTTTACATGGACGTCGTTATTGGAAGGCAAAGCATTGTTCACGTTAGCGCTATCATCTTTATCTATCCAACGAAGTAAACTAGGCTGTAGTCATTTAATAGCATTGTTATTGCAGTAAAACATAAAGGCATGAATATTCCATTATTAAATACAAATATCAAATGTGATTATGCATTTAATTATGTTTAATGACGAACCTACCAAGCCCAATAAGCACGCATTTTTAGTTATTTATCGAAATGGGTTTACATTACTGCACGTAGATAAAATGAAAAATTAGTGATAAACACTACCATAATCACAGTCAAGGTACATAAAATAATAATCGGAACTGTTTGAGGAATGAAAGGCACCCGTATTTTTAATTAATATATCTTGTTGGTATACAATACTTTCTAACAAAATAAGAAACATCAATGGTTTAATTACTCTTAGAACCTTATTTTGTCTCCCACACAAAATTATTAAATGTGTCGTTCTGAAAACGCGTGATAGTAGAAATTAATATTGTTGCCACTTGCTAAGGTCGGAAGTACTGACATAGTTAACAATCACCCCACGGCATGCATACATTCATGGTAATTAAATAAAATCTTGTAAACATTCCAAGGAGGAGCTTTAGCAGTGAAGTAGGGCAAGTAGCAGATCCTGAAGTCATCTATTTTTACCCCTTTATCTACACTTTTTACCTCCCCCCAAGTATTTTAATCAAAAATTATTTATCTCGAAAACGTAATATGTAGAAAATGTAAAAAAGCTCGTATTTCCTTTCCTTTCTCATCATTTCCGAACGTATGATATATCACAAGCCATATGTTGGCATAGTTCTAAAGACCACGTGACTACCACCACCGCAAATCCGATCCCAATGGAACACCTGCGCCTAAACTTCATAGTAATGTAGATCTTGCTTAGAGGAATCTGGATACTGAATTTCACGCCTTTACGTACCTAAATAGCACAGATATGTTGTCCTCTCTGAATCCCACCCCCGTAATTCTAACCCCAGTGTACCAATCAAAACCAAACTAAATAGTGCAGATGGACATGCCCATAGGAAGCTACATTCCAGGAATTTCAACCTTCTACCTCAAAAATATGTAGAAATTATGAAGGGGACGGACTGACATTATAAAACCAATAAGTACGTAGCTCCATTCTTATTCTACTTACGAGGGTCAGTCAAATGAAAATCGGAAATATTTTTTTTACAGCTCCTTTATTACAGACAGAGTTGGTACACTATTTTTCAACGTAGTCCCCATCTTTTCGATGCATTTCCGCCACCGAGTCGGGAAGGCATGGATACCTTGGGGAAAAAAAATCTTCATATAATGGAGATCCTGATTATAGGAATATGCATACCGAATTTCACTCCTTTATATGCATAAATACACCTAGACCTTTTGGTCCCCTCTAATTTTCACCCCCAAAACTCCGACTTTAGTGGGCTAATCAAAACCAAACTAAATAATGAAGGTGCACATGCCCAAATACCGAATTTCAACCTTCTACCTCAAAAAATGTAGAAATGATGAAGGGTGATTCAAATCGTGTATAAAATAAAACCAATAAGTAGCTCCATTTTTCCGCTACTTAATAAGCTTATAGATTATGAGCACTTGAGCAATCGTGCGTCGACAAAGCGATTTCACGTGCGCGCGCCGATGTCAATAATGCTTAAAAGATGAACAGAAAGTAACAATATATTCCTTCTTGACAAATCGATTGTTATATGACATGCCAGTATCTCTGAATTCTTTACACTCACTGTTTTAGCACATGAATTCGACTTGCAGGGGTCCACGAAAAATTCTGAAAAGTTGATACGGCCGAGCTAAGACTTTGATAGTCATATTTCTGAAAACAGAATTTGAAAAAGTTAATCCGTTTTCAAGTTATCGCGCAAACGGCTGCCGGACGGCCGGATAAACGTACAGACCAAGGGCGCATTCTTATAAGTAGCTTTTATGCTAAAGCTCCTAATAAGGAATTTTACTTCTCAATTTCTCTCATATTTTGGATGAATTCCGATGCATGTGAATGCGTCATTGTATCGAGAACAAATTTCTTCGTGATATTTCGTGAATTATGTGCTATGTTGTTTTTCATAAAACTTGCTACTAGCCAACTTTTCTGAAGCTGTATTTCAACACTTAAAAGCAAGATAAGTAACGTCTTGAATTCCTCCTCTTTTAAAAAAAAATCATCCGCTACCTATATGAAATTTGAAATCTGTCAATAAGAAAACATAATGGAAACAGAAAAGAAGAAACTGTAAGAAGATTCTTGTTACTGGGAAAATGTATACGTTTATCCACATAGCCATATTATTAGTTTACATACTGTATTTCACCAATTTGAATACATTTCTGGAAAATATTTTAGCTTAATAGAAGCAATTTCAAAATATTCTTCTTGAAATAATAATTAATCTAATCATTCACTTTTGGAAATTTTAATATAGTTGTATAAAAAGATTCAATTGTTTGTTCATCGATTTATAAAATTTGTAGTTTTTACAAGTGTTGGCAATTCTTAAGCAATTCCAAAAAACTTCCCACGAGACTAAACCGCCTAAACCGAAAAAAATAAAAAAGCAACTTGATTCTCAACCAATAAATTGGAATTAAACGAAGAAAATCTAAGGACATAAAAATCTATTCTCCTTTTGTTGAACAAATCTGAAAATCATTGCTCAATCGCACCAACATAAAGGCTAATCTAGAAAAAAATTAAACGGATAAATTTCAATTGTAGAGCCACTTCGTGTTTGTCAGGTCACGTTTTTATATTTTGCACTGTCATCAACATAATCGATGGGCTGAACTTCGAGAGCGCTTAAAGAGAGACCCTTAATATTAAATAAAAAGCTACAAACAATCGTAAATCATCTTTTCTTAATGTAATTCAGACTAATTAAATCATAAAAATGTTTTAAAGATTTATTATTCAAA
>JAHWFO010001556.1:5876019-5973364 GCA_023313115.1 Rhysida immarginata | reverse complement strand
CACTCTAATAGTTCACGAACTGCTACAAGAAAATGCGATTTTGTAAACTAAAATAAATCTGTAGCAGAAACCAGAATTGGACCACCTCTTCTAAAAGCCAACATGAATTCAAATGACAACTCTTGGGCTGTGAGCGTTCAGTTGTTACCAACCACTGTCCTTCAAGAATTGTAATATTATTTGTAGTGCTCCACCTCTTTCAATGGGATCCGTCAGACTTTTATACCGTGAACATGCCATTCAGTTCCACTTCGCTTACCCTAAATTTTCCAAACTCGGGGGGGGGGGGGTGAGGAACACTCGATTTGCAAACGTCCGCTTCCCCTTCGGATATTTTGTGTAGGGGGATAACTTGCGTTCATGTTATCATCTGTAAATTTTTGTTTCTTCCGCATTTTTCAAGCATTCATATAAATATCTATCGCGCATCTATCTTAAAAATGACGTCCATCGTTCAATTTTTTCATTTGGAAAAGATGTTGTTTACAAGAGAAAATTAAAACTTCATGAAAAAAAAGTCATTCAAATTAAATAAGTACAATAATTATGTGTGTGCTGTAAGCGTACTTCATAATTTTCCACAGATTATCTAATAGAATTAGACAAGCATTCATTCTGAAGGATCCATTCATGACTCCTTTGGGAGTGGAATCCGCACTAGAGCAGAGCAGGGCAACATAGCAGTTCTCAGAAAATTTTGCAAGAAGGAAAAAACCATAAATCAAATCTACAACCAAGAAAAGAATCTTATATTTCCATAATAAATTTCAAGATTAGAAAGAAGCACAACACCTTAACCTCTGGGCTATTCGGCAAGAATCTCAAGTTGCGCCAACTTGATCTCGCCGCATTTTATCATCACATACAATATGGGCCAAAGTCGAGACATGGTAAAGTTTCGCCCAAGCAGTGTGAAAATTAGTATATCTCCGAAATGATAAAATAAACAGGATAAAATAAAATAATGGTAAAATTAGTTCAATGAGGCCTAAAATTTTGTCAGTTCATCCGAAACTTTTTTTTTTTTCCTGTTTCTAACTGACAAATAAGAGCATCGTCTAATCAATCTAAATCCGTAGACAGAAGCTTTCTTTATTAGTACAAAATGAAAGAATGAAATCACTTGTCCACAAATTGTTTAATAACATACTCGAATGTACATTTCGATGACTATGTCTTATTCTTCAGCTTGAGTACAATCATCGAATTTACATTTGTGTATGTTATTAAGCAATTTTGTTGAAAAGTGGTTTCATTCTTTTTAATGTTTTTTTTTATCCACAGTTTTTAGTGAACCTTCTTAATAATAAAAACTCATCAATCACGCCTATGCTTTGATTAAGAACTGGTATAGCAGAGAATCCGCAGGAGCTCCTTTCTATTTGACAAAATTATTGATAGGCAATAAAAGAGGCGGGTTCCCTTTATCCGAACTGACGATGGTCTAGAACCGAAACACGTCTTAGAATAAATACCGATTTTTGTTGCAATATGGAATCAAATGTCTTAAAATTTAAACCTATCATATAATCGTAAAATATTGATACGTTTTAGGATGTTCCATCTTTCAGAACGGTGCATGATGATGAAGAGGACAAAGAATGTACAACTTACGGTTCAAATGTTTCTAATTTTAATATTTCAATTGAAGCATGTAAAGACGATATATACAGTATATCAAATATACAGACTGTTCGGAAAATATAGGATAATAATTGCAATTATCGAAAATGTCTAAACTTAAAATGTAGGGTCTAAAAAAAAATGGCGTCGTTACGTCATTTATAAACTTTCCGCAGCCTACGAAAAAGACAGGCCCTGGCCGTGACCAACACCACCTAAACAAGAAGGCCTGTTCACGAAATTGTTATTTATTGTTACATCTCCTGCAGTAGGCCAAATTTATGGCTTATTATTGGTAGAAATACGATTAACATGGCCTACTCTAGACGATGTAACAATAAAATAACAATTTCGTGAACTGGCCTTCTTGTTTAGGTGGTGTTGCTGTGACCACCAGCGCGGAAAACGTCATACATTGTTAATTATCATTAGAAGGGTATTGTTATTCGTATTTCTACTAAAAATAAGTCTTAAATTAGCCCTTCTACGTAGCCCATGAGAAAGGCAGGCCCTGGCCGATGTCGACGCGATCTATACCAACACCTCCTAGATAGAAGGCCTGATAACGGAAACGTCATACTTGTTACATCATCATTAGTCGACCCAAACAACACCACCTAAAGACAAGGCCTGAGCGCGGAAACGTCGTACATTGTTAAAACGTCATAAATAGTCATCTTTTTCGCATTTCTACCAATGATAAGCCCGAAATTATGACTAGATATGATGATGTAACAATGTATGGAATTTCTGTGCGCAGGCCTTCTCTTTAGGTGGTGTTGACCCAAAGCAACGCCACCTAAAAAACAAAGCCTGGTCACTGCGTCATCACACCTGGGCTGACAATTCACCTTTCATTGTTTACAACAAACGAAAAAGCACCCGATGTAATCAGCGTTTTTTCGTTTGTTGTAAACAATGAAAGTTGGATTGTCAGCCCTGGTTTGATGACGCAGTCCACAGGCAATGAGAAGGCTTTGTTTTTTAGGTGGCGTTGCCCAAAGTCAACTAGAATGACAGGCCCTGACGCGGAAAAGTCACCTGACCATAGAAGACCGAGTAACAATGAAACCATCATTGTTTCCATCTTGGATTTTAACAATCAGTATTTTTTCGTTTGTTGAAAACAATGAAGTTTGTATTGTTTGTTGAACAATGGTCAGATGACTTTTTCGCATCAGGGCCTTGTATTTCTCGTTGGCCTCGTAGTCGACCGTAGGCAACACCTCACAACTGAAAAGTCATACATTGTTATATCATCATAGGTCGACCAAATTTAGGGCTTATTATTGGTAGAAATACGACCAACAATGGTCGAATTATGATGATGTAACAATATGTGACGTTTCAGTTGTGAGGCTTTCTTTCTACGAGGTGTTGCCGTAGCTAACGAGAAAGACAGGCCCCGGTGCGGAAAAGTCATCTGACAATAGTAATCCGGCCAACAATCCAGCCTTCATTGTTTCCAACAAACGAAAAAAATATTGATTGTCAATATCCAAGATGGAACCGATGAAGGTTACATTGTTACTCGGACTAATATGGTCAGGTGACTTATCCAAACCGGGGCCTGTCTTTCTCGTTGGCTACGTAGTCGACCAAATTTAGGGCTTATTATTGGTAGAAATAGGATTAACAATGGTCGACTAATGTTGATGTAACAATGTATGGCTTTTTCGTTATCAGGCTTTATGTCTAGGTGGTGTTGTCTATACAAAGCCATGGCACTACGTCACTTCTATTGTTGAAACTTCACGAAAACCGATGGGATATTTTGAAATGTGAATTTTCTATTTTAGATAAGTAAATACAGTATAATAAAATGCATTACTGCCAAACATGGGTCATTTACTTTTTTAATAATTCATTTTATTTTAATTTCAATATTCTTACTTTATTTTTAAATTTCTTTTTGCATGACGTCACAAAATCCATCTGTTTGCATGATGTCACAAAAACAGTACCATGGCTTTTTCAATTGAAAAATGGAAGGAAAAATTCTGCAACCCGGATTCGAACCAGGAACCTCGATTATCATGGCCGATGCCTCTACCAATTGGGTTATCGCAGACACCACGGACAGCCAAGCTGTCTCAAGGTGTCTTAAAGACAACCAAGTTGTCACGGTTGAAAGCCCAATGGGAGACGGGAGAATTTCTCCACTCCAAACCATCAGAAAGTTGATGAACTCACAAGTGAATAATAATAATTATTAACTGGAGATACGTCTCCAAGCATAGGTAATGATTTTTCAATTGAAAAATGGAAGGAAAATTAAAAAATTGAAAGGAAAATTGAAAAATGGAAGGTAATCCGGGTCGCAGAATTTTTCCTTCCATTTTTCAATTGAAAAATCATTACCTATGCTTGGAGACGTATCTCCAGTTAATAATTATTATTATTCAAGTGCCATGGCTTGTTTAGATCGCGTCAGCTTCGCCCTGGCCAACACCACCTAGACAGAAGGCCTGATAACAGAAATGTCATGCATTGTTACATCATCATTAGTCGAACATTGTTAATCTTATTTCTGCCAATAATAAGCCCTAAATTTTGTCGACTAATGATGATGTAACAATGTATGACGTTTCCGTTATCAGGCCTTCTGTCTAGGAGGAGTTGCACTGGCGCGGAAAAGTCACCTGATCATCTTAGTCCGACTAACAATGTAACCTTCATGTCTCCAACAAATGAAAAAATTGCTGATTGTTAAAATCCAAGATGGAAACAATGAAGGTTACATTTTTAATCGGACTAAGATGATCAGTGACTTTTTCGCGCCAGGGCAACACCCTGTCTAGGCGGTGTTGGCCAGGGCCTATCTTTCTCGTGGTCTGCGGCCCTTCTAATGATGATGTAACAATGTGTGACGTTTCCGCGCTCAGGCAACACCCGAAGCCGACGCGATCTAAACAAGCCGTGGCGCTATTTTTGTGACGGCATGCAAACGGATGGATTTTGTGACGTCATGCAAAAAGGAATTTAAAAACAAGATAAGGATATTTAAAATTTAAGATATAATAATTTATTAAAAAAGTAAATGACCACGTTTGGCAGCAATGAATTTTATTTTACTGTATTCACTAATTTACTGTATACAAAATTCGCATTTCAAAATATCCCATCGGTTTTCGTGACATTTCAATAGACGAGGCCAACGAGAAAGACAGGCCTCGAAGCGGAAAAGTCACCTGATCATCTGGGTCCGAACAACAATCCAATCTTCATTGTCTCCATCTTGGATGTAAACAATGAGTGTTTTTCCGATTGTTGGAAACAATGAAGGCTGGATTGTTGTTCGGACCCAGATGTTCAGGTGACTTTTCCGCTTCGAGGCCTGTCTTTTTCGTTGGCTTCGTCAATAGAGAAGTGACGTAGTGCCATGGCTTTGTTTAGATCGCGTCGGCTTCGCAACGTCATCTAAAAAACAAAGCCTGCTGACTCCGTCATCAAACGAGGCCTGACAATCTAATCTTCATTGTTTACAATAAACGAAAAAACACTTGTTCATATTGTAAACAATGAAGTGTGGATTGTCAGCCTTCGTTTGATGACGCAGTCAGCAGGCAGTGAGCAGGCCTTGTTTTTTAGGTGGCGTTGGCCCAGGCAACACCGCCTCTACTTAAAGCCTGAGCATGAAAATTTCATACATTGTTACATCATCATGTGGGGTCATAATTTAGGGCTTATTATTGGTAGAAATATGATTAAATATTATTCCGTATGATGATGTAACAATGTATGAAATTTTCGCGCTCAGGCTATGAGTAGAGGTGGTGTTGGCTCAGGCCTTATCTCTCGCTGGTCACGCCCTGGCACTGAAAAGTCACCTGACCATGATAAATCTAGCAACAATGTAACCATCATTGTTTCCATCTTTGATTTTAACAATCAGTGCTTTTCGTTTTTGGAAATAATGAATTTTGGAATGTTGCTAGACCAGGAGACTTTTCAGCTCTTGGGACTGTCTTTTTCCGTTTTGTCTTTTAATGTCGCTTGAGATTAAATGACGTTTTCTGCCAGCTTTTTAAAAAACTTCGCGTGACGTTTAGACTCTTGAAATTGAGTTTTGAACATTTTGCATAAAGAACTAAGTTTGTCATCAGGTAAAGGATCACACTATGTACTTATTTTCTTAAATTTTCCGAGTATCTTGTATACTTATACATATTTGTTTCCAATTGGCTATTGGAAATAATATTTTAAAGTTTTGCAATATGCATTTTGTTCATTGGTAGAAACCCTAAAAGTTCTCCTGCAGATATGTATGTCAGCGACGCTTTTCAAACTTTATTCCGCTAAAGTCGAATCCTGACTTATACGGGCCTAAGTAATAAATAGGCGTCGCATCCTAGCTATATCATTTTTTGCCTTAACAGATTTTTCCAAGCAAGGATAAATTAATCCCAGCTTTCATGTACTTTCTTACATAGAAAGAAAGTTTCTCTGACCACATCGTTAAATGTAAACATAATTATGATCCGAATATGGTTAAGATCTTCCATATTTCCCTGGATCCAAAATTTTTGAACTTTATGGAATCAGTAGAGATTGCCAAGAAATCATCCAGTGAGCTATTTAATGCGAACCAGAATCCCACGAACGTCACTGATTAGATGACAATCGGAAATTTCATGAAACCTTGATTATTCCTTATCTGTGTTTATTCCGAGAGGCCCCTATCAGTAATTCATCTGATTGGTCCTTTTCTGTAATCCTTTAATAATTTATTGTATAGTCCGCTTCTTCAAATGCTGAAGAAGTTGGCATTGCGATAGGTATTATGTATGTCCTTATTAAATTGTATGTGGAAAAGCATTTTCATAGCGTAGAAAGAAAGTGTCTGCAAGGATAACAAAAAATGGTTTAAATAAATCTGAAATCACATGGCGGCTTGTATGTACTTTCTTACATAGAAAGAAAGCGTCTGCAATAAAGCAAACCATTGTGTTCAATTTCGAGTTTGAGGCAATTTTATTAAAATTAAACGATAAACGTGATGACTATAATACGCGTCGCGATAGCTCAGCACCAAAAATAAATTCTCAATTTCTTCGTCGTGGAACGGTAATGTCTTTGATGCTAAAATGCAATTACTTTTGAGATGAAGTTTAAAATTCGTTATTCTGCTCCTCTGCTTAGATGGCCTCACAGGTAAAAATCGTCAAAAAGGAGGATCGGGTGATAATGGAAAAGAGAAACGCAATTGATTGGTTTCGTCTTTCAAGCGGTTAGATTCAGACGTTGCAGGCGTGGATATCTATTAGTGCCTTTTCATTTTAAAGGGATGTTAAAACTTAAAAACATATTTGCCCTGTAGACCTTCTTAAAAATGACATACTTTTAAGTCGTTTGGATGACCAAATGATAATCGGATTAACAGTAAGTTGTAAGATCAAATTTATTATAAAAATGACTAATTTTTTTCAAGAGGATAAAACAGACTATGTATATTTTTTCAAATGCGTTTTTAAAATTTTCTCTCCAAGTTAAGGGCAAGCTTTCAATTCTCCATTCCTAATTCAGAATATAAACACGGAAACTGCCTTAACATATTTTTGTTCTAGACTTCTTAGTTACGAACGAAGGCCTCCTGGAAACAAATACATTTTGCATCACAAGCTCATCCATTGCTTAAAATAACAAGTGCACTCCGTCTTCTTGCGTATCAAGGAAGAGCACCATTTCTTAAATAATATAACAGTTCTTAAAAGAAAAGAACTCAACCATTTCAGATCATTATAAAAACAAAAGGAGAACAGGCTTGTTTCTCGAGATAATTGAATATGTCGACTGACGGAAATGCAAGCGACGGAAAGGAAAGCAGGCAGGCTTTTGGCACAGAAAAGAGGTTGCTCATCGAAAGATGTGACGATGTTGAATTATTCATTTCGCAAGATGTTAATGAATGGCCGGGAGAGGGAGGATGTGCAATGATGCAAATGTCTTCTATTGCATTTATTGTCTCCCATTGAGTGCCAGGCCTCGTTCATCTTCCGAAAATGACGACCTCCATTTATTATTCCCGTGTCTTTGGTCGACACGATTACACGTACCGGGGGCTTCCGCTTCATCGCCAGTGTCATCGCCGAGGAAAAATAATGGCTGTTTCGCAGCTCAAATCTGTTTAGCACTGCAGACGACGGAGAACTCCACATCTTCAAATAACTATCGATTTCTATCTCCTTTCCTGTTCTGGAAAGTAGCACCCTTTTGTTCGGTTATTAAACGTTATCGGAGGGGAAATAACCGGTAAGAGGAGACGAGGTGCCTTGTTAAAACTTACAGAAAATTCCCACTGCAATAGCTGATCTCCCTGAACTCTCTTTGCTCCCAATGTAAACACGAATGGCTGTAAAGGTTCAAACCTGATTATTAAAGTTTCGAGTGCAGACGCTTTGTGTGCTCTATAACACGATTCAAATTAGTCACGCGTTTATATGAATTCAAATGGTAGCTTTAAAGAACACTTCCTTATAAACAGAATATAAATTGTCGAGAAGTTTCTGAGGCTTTATAAAAGAAGCCATAAAAATGCACAGTAAAATTGGTGCAAATAACTTCTTCGTGTTTTATTTATGCCTGACGTTTCGATGCATCCACACGAAAAATGAAATTCACCCTGAGACAATCCCTGCATGTGACATTCGTCTAATGAAGATGGTGCCATAAATTACAAAGCTGTCACATAAGCAACTCAGCAACTCGCCTCCATCCAACGACAGATTTAAAAAAAATATGAGAAAAATAATAAAGGAGGAAAGGGTGAAGGAAAGGAGAATCGCGGTTAGTTGCGGTTGAAATTTTAAGTGGATTGGAACGAACGATATTAGAGCATTAATGTCACGTGATCTTTGACTAGCGCTATGACCTTCACTTTTCTAAATATAGGAAAATAAAATAAAATGGAACAAAAACTGAGAAATCACAAGAATAAAAAAAAATCTTCTAAACTTTAAAAGAAATAAATTTTTAATCCAACACAACACAATTCCCTATGCAGTAAGCAGGTTTTCCATTTTTCCTATGGAAGAAAAAAAAAGATGATTTGAAAATGCAGGTGAAATTCAAATGACAACCCAGAAAACAAAGAAAAACAAATGTTTAAAACATTCCACATTCCAATTTTTTTTATTCAGTGAATTTTAAGCAACACTTTTTCTCCGCCTGCTTCCCCACCTTCCTTGTATTGCTCAAGAAAATCAAGTGTTAATAAAATAGCAAAATTAATTTCCCTAAAATGCTTTAAGAACTGCGTAGGATTAAAGTCCTTCATGCTTTGACAAATCGCAATGGGAACTGCCATGCAGACAATGTTTTTCCCTCGATGCTAAAAGGGAAAGCTAAGAAAGGGAGATTAAGCATCAACAGTACGAGCTTCCTCCTCCACAGAAAAATGATGATTTTACAATCAATTATTATGCTATTAATAGATCTAACTTATTATGCTATTAATTGATTCCATCATATGTCTCCTTTACTTAGAGGAGAAACTTTCACTAAAGATATCATTTCATTGCAAAGACCAACCTCTTCAACAAACATCTGGAAATTGAAATTGGTGATAAAAATATTCTAAACCTGATCCAATTATTCAATGAAAATACTTTTTTAACTCTAATAAACAGGGTGTTTATAAAATCCTTGCGCAGTTAAAAATAGTAATATCTTCCTTCTAATGAAAAGTAAAACATCCTGCTATGTACTATGAATGATAATTTTTGAATGATAATTTATTGTTTTCAACGATGTTTCTGGATTTGCGAAGTAGGTCGATATGTTGCCAATTTTTTTCTAGTTTTTTGATTTTGACTTCAGATTTAGATAGAGCATCAAAAAGAATGTAAAAGTCATGACACCACACTCGTTCTATCTATTCGGGAACATGGCCAAAATATCGGTTAAAATTAACATTTTGTGTGCCTATTATAACTTTTACACACTTTTTGATGCTCTGAAAAAAAAATAAAAGAAAAAAAAAAGAAAAAAAAATTGACGACGGAACGACCGACTTAGCGAATATAGTGACGATGCTTTTAATTAACATCGTCATGGTAATATCACGCATTCTCAATGCTTTTTTTTTTATTTATTTTTTTTTATTTTTGCACTTTCGTTTTCCATATTGCTGTATGCCATTTAATAGAAGAGAAAGTGCTATGTGTAGGTCTTTACTTGAAACATTAAAACCCTATATGCTTATCAAAACTTGTATAAATTTTCATTTGAAGCATTTAACAGATTGATTATGTCACACTGGAAGAGAAATTATACATATTTTTAAGTGCATAAGGATTTTATAAACACTCTTTATTTTTTTATTTCTTTCATTCATTTTTATGCTGATTTTACTGGCCGAGTTGTTTGAATTTTCTGTAGGAATTTTTTTTCTGTACTTTTTAAAAAAAATTAAATTCATTATATAAGTCCATGTTCATTTTTTTACCTGAACAAACAAAGCCCTTCATAATGTCCTCTGAAATGTCTTCTTGAGATTTGTGTGCACATCTAAAGTTTTGCCATTTTTTTTTTTTACAGGATGAGCACAAAAACACTTTGGAATATTCTTACACTTTGGTGGCTGCATCAACTCAGTTTCCTATAGTATTGGTTATCGAGTTTACAGTTTCAGTGATGCGTTCCTGCAGGTACCTCCACTATCCGCAATCCACCCTGGAGATGCTGCATAACAAAGGAGCCATCCGAACCTGTATCTCACAGTTTCACACAAAATTGAAATATGTTAATTAACAATGGAGTCATTGTATGGTTATGTACGCTCAATTTTTTTTTCGTTTTCGCGGTTTATTTTTAATATGGCGATTTCTTATTTTGCAAGCATCAATACTAGCTTTATGTGAGTAACATGTTTTAATTTGGTGTGAAACTGTGAGATACAGGTTCAGATGGCTCCCTTATAAATCTGGTCTGAGCTATAATCGATTATCGCATCGATATTTGCCGAGTAACAAAAGGGGCGCACATCCAATGCGTTTGACAACATCAGATATCATATGAAACTGAGTTGAAGCAACTGTAGCCATCTATGTGTAAGAACATTCCAATAACTTTTTGCATTTTTAACAACTTAAAATCAAGAGGTGTTTTTAAGCTCATACTGTATTTTATATTGTAGGATTATATATACACTCAAAAAAAGTTTGCATTAATAGTGAAAAGAAATGCCGAAGTTGTAAATTACTAAAAAAAAAATAAAAAATAAAAAATAAAAATAAAACAAAAAAAAAACAAAACAAAACAACCAAACGAAACAACAACCACCATTTATTAAATTAAGATCTCTTGTAATTTTTTAAAGGATGACACTCCTGATAATTCTGAATATTAAAATTCGATTTTAAATTAGGATACTGTGATATGTGATCTGGTTCGTTTTACGTTTTTTGGAAATAGTTATATTCAGATTAAATTTAAAATGTAAATATTTTTGTGAATAGCTTATATTTTTATAAAAGCAATCTATATAATGCAATCTAAACTGTTAGATCATAGATTAATCGGAAATAAAAGAAGAGTGACAGGAACCTTATGATTTTTTATAAATGCTGAATAATTATGTCCAAAATATTAAAAATTTTAAATTTCGCTATAAATAAATCGTATCTAAAATATTTTTTATAATGAATTCTATAAATTTCCTTGCAAGGCCATGCATTATTAAAAAAACTAATAAGAATTTTCATTTCTAATAAAAATTATTAAGAAATAAAAATAATAAATAACAAATGGTGATAATAAATGGTATTTTTTTATTCAAAGGTTGATGATGGTCTTGAGAAGAGGAGAAACTCACTTTTATCTCCTTGGGTCGGTGTCAACCGCTGCGGCGTGCCCTTGGTAGAAGGTGGTCCACCCGAACTCGGTGATCTTGCTGTCGCCATGGGTTTTGTTGGAGATGTTGGAGTTTTCGTCGGAGATGCAAGTCGTCTTTTGGTCGGTGACGTCACTTGTGATTGAGGCTTCTTTTTGATGCCCTTGAGAGAGACATGCGACGTTTTCTTTGGAGAACTGTCGACCTGTTGAACGAAATAGATAGTGAGCACGACATCCTCCTCCCACGTATTGTTCAATCTGGCCCACAAATGCTTCCTTGCCATCAACGACAATAATAATAACAATAATAAACAAGGCGGAAGGTTTGGCTCTTCTCGGTTTCTCTTAAACCACTAAGGTTTAAAATATTCAACAAATTTTCGTCCGCAAACCGAAAGAAAAAAAAAAGGCAATAGGGGCAATTCGACAAGAAAAGTGAGGAGCAGCCAAACCGTTCTCGACTGGATCGCTGTTTATTTTCTTGGTTTCAAGGTAAATCCTTTAGTTATGAAAGAATTGCGAAAAAAAAAGCCAACACAAAAATGACCTCGAGCCTGGGTTGGTTAATGATTAGGCTCACCTGCCGCGCGTGATTTAGAACGGGTTTCCCCTTCAACAGCATCCATTGTGATCTCAATAAGTGAAATATCTCATTTCATGGGAAATAAGCGTTTTCATTCTCCTCTTTTGGAAACGGTATTTCATATTTAAGTGATTTCAAAAAAGATAACCCCGCATTTAGCCTCATAAGGATGAAATGAACCATTATAAAAAAAAGAAATAGTCTGCCTTTCAAATTCGTTTTACGGCCGAATCTAGATTCGTGAATCACGTTGAACCCTGGTACTACAAAGAGATTAAAAGTCATGATGGCAAAGAAACCGACGAAAGTGATTTTAATCATAACGCATATCGATTTTATATTATCATATCCCAATCAATAAATCTCATCCAGATTAATCCTCGAGAAATGTCATTATATTACACAGATACCGTGGTTTAATTAATTATTGATTTATATATTATTATTATTTCATTATTAGTAATAATTGTTTACGATTCATGTGAACACAAAAGGGAGGAGACACCCTCCGCCCACCCGCCTGTCCCTGAAAGTGAGCGAAATCCTTCACTGATCGCCTCCCATCAATTCCTTTGCTCATTCCAATAACATTAAACCTTAATTAGAGACGAGCAAGAAGAGGAACGAAAGAGTGGAACTAAAGTAGATTGCTCACATGGAAGAAATTACTTCCGCAAATGATTTATCTGAAGGGTGGGCCACCTTTAATTGTCTACCGGAAGTCACACTGCATTTTCCTGGCTCATAATGACTCAATATTAAGTAATATATTAAGTAACAAATATTCCTATGGAAGTAGCTTTTTTCCTTTGAGAGGTTTAAGCTTTTTATCCTATAACGTAAAATTAAAAAAAAAAAAATACAAAAAAATCCGACATAATGATTAACTTAATTGTAGGGTGAAAGGATTTAAAAAAATACATACTAAGAGCTATCTAAAAATTATCATTATTAAATTCTATAAATCGCTTATTATAAATTAGGATTTTGTAATGATATAATGCCGCAGGGTTCGTTCATTCTAGTCACAGGTTATTCGGGTCATCTTAACACACTTGATTTTAAAATGGACATTTTCAAATTCTTAAGGATTATATAGTTCTATCTTTTATAAATTTCGAATATGTTATATATTTATAATGAGTATTAAAAGGTGCAATTCGCTGCTACGCGGAGCGAGCAATGCAAAGTTGTTGGTCTCCAGCAAAGAGAAATCTTTGAAGCAGCCAAGTGAAGAAACGGCAATGCCTACTTCAGGCAATATCCATATCTTCACAGTGTAATATCCTCCTCTAATCATGACATATTAGGAAAAATGGCTGTTTAAAACCATCCAAACGATGCAGAAACGACGTAGTTTATCACTCTTAACTGTGCGTGTGCAACGGGTCGCTAGGCCATTCTTGCAGCTGGTAACATTCAATGACTCGTTATAACTTTTCTCAGGAAGCAAATTCTTCTCCAAGAAACTGAGGTGTTTCAGACTAAAGGATTAAATTTAGCGTTTACTTTCAAAGAGAAACACTTATAAAATTAAGACTTTCATAAAATCATCACAAGGAACAATGTCGTTATCGAATTTAAATTAGTAACTCTTCGTTTTTTAAAGCTGATTTAAATTTTTACTTATAAAAAGAAGGTGAATTGTTCATAAAAAATTCACAGTTTAGGATAATAGAATCGAGGCCTATTATGATTAAAAGTAAGTTGAGCCTTATAATGCAGACGATATTTCATCTTGAACAAAGAAGGATATGGAATAAAAATTGGCGCTCTCTATATTATGCATTATATCGTAATTTTACCGTAAATATTGAAACTAAGAATCTTTCTAACGGTCTGCCAAGTACAACTATATTCGATGACAGATATTTGCTACAACAGATATGAAATTTTAAATAACCAGTGCCTGCTGTTAATCCCTTTGAAAGAGCAAAATAAAGATAGTCGTCGAGAGAGCGAGATCAAATAGCGAGATCCTTATATTCTGTCCAATGAAATAAAAACTGGGTTGTCCAATTAAGTTTACAATTTTTATTACTTGTAATAATTATTATAAATTATTTAATTTTTATTACAATAATATTTAGCAAATGAAATTCAAGCAGATACGCCTTTCTTTTTTCTTTATTTTTCATCATTAATTTGAACAGCTGAGGTTGGCGTACAATAAAACCCTCACTGAACATCTTATGATTTATTCTTTTTTCTTTCATTGTACATATTATAATAATTTAATTATATCACGATTTTAACATTTCCTGTCAGCACCTGATAAGTAAAAAAAAAAAAAAAAAAAAAAAAAAAAAAAGCATAGTATAGCATAGAAGAATGTCGCAGATTCGACAATTTTTTTATTTATCGTAGCAATGGAGTACGCGAACAAATGTTACTTTTGATGAAAGAAGACTATCCATATTTTAGAATTTACATTACAATTGCTCTATGTGCGATCCCCATTCGTGAGGTCAGTTGTACAAACTTTTCTGTTGAGGCCTCCACGTTCTTCCAACCTCACGTGATTTCTTTCTTTGAGAATTTATCAAAGACCATGTTTACGTGCCACCACTATCGACCTATCAGCCTAAATTGTTGCAGCCATTCGGCCAGTCAGAAAATATGGGAAGAAAGGGACTATCGAATGGATGCGTGTCATCAGCAGATTGCATATTGAACAAAAGTAATGTAAGATGCATTAAGTTCTTCTTGATCATGTAATTGAGCTAACCAATCATCCCCCATAAAGTCATCATTTTGAAATTCGCGTAAACAATTTTTCAACCCGAGACGTGTGGATAAGTCAATGAACAGTTTATAAATTCAGGTTAACAATTAGTGATCGGATCATCTCACGTGCACTAAAGCCACCTCGATCACCTGATCTTTGACTACTAGGTTTCTTTCTCTGGTCTCAAAGAATTTGTATAAGAAAGCAATTCGAAAACCATCAGAACAACATCCGCAACATCATTCCATCGATCGCCATCGATAAGTTGTATTGTGTTACAGCAAATATCTGTCGTCGAGTATAGTTGTGCTTGGCACACATGTAAAAGGATCATCAGTTTCAATATTTACTATAAAAACACGATATAATGCATATAATAAATATATACAGCGCCAACTTGTATCCATATCCTTCTTTGTTCAAGATGAAATATCCTTTGCAGGACTTTATGAACCACTCTGTGCTATAATCTTAAACGTTTTATCAGTTTTTTTAATATGGGTGATCATTTACACATATTTTAGTCAGACATTCAAAATTCAGTTTGTAGCGAAATATTTTTCGGATATGCTAAATTATTAAGAAAATTACTAAAATATATCTTTTGACTAGGTCTTAATTACCACTAACCATTAAAAATCATTGTTCTTGAGGATATGAATATATCAAAAAAAACCCATTAAATGCTAAAATTTTAACCTCGTTTATCTCAAAAGAACCAATTGTACTGACAAAGCAATTATGTCGCAGGCAAAGTTATTGTATAAAATTTTGATGAGCGAGAACTTGACAATGGAGTAAATCCACAAGACACTGCAGAAAAAAGGGACTTAGCGAAAGCATATAATTCCTTGAAATTACAGCGAAGATTAGTTGAAGAGCTGCACTTCATCAATTTTACAAAGCCTTAGCAAAGATGACTAAAAATAGAGTTAGAAAACAGAGTTCCCCCCCTGAATAATGTTGTAATTTCATGAATAATGCACTTTGATAAAATAAATGTTGGGCATTAAATGAATCATAACAATACATAAGTAATACTTTGAGAAATAGCACTTATAAAGTATTTACCAATAACTATATCGATATCAAACAAGTTTTCAAGGGCTCTCCTTAAAAATAGTTCTCAAATATCATCCCCATTCAAAAATGTATATGCTATAACCTCGCCCATTTTCAATTTCTTCAATACCAAACAAAATTTTTTAAAGACAGCAACTGCTGAGAGAAAGCTCAATTTGTTGAACTTTATTTATTTTTCCAGATCATGTCAAAGTTTAAGAAAAATCAAGTTATTGATCAGAAAATAATCGAATGGAATTAAATGAAAGTTCCTTTTTATGCTACATCAATAAAAGAAATTATACTTATTCAGTGACTCCTTTCAAATATGAATGTCGCCCGTTTACTCTTTCTTTTTCTCCATGGTTCAAGTGGTATAAAAGGGCTTCGGGCATTTTTTTTTCTGCTCAAAAGGATGAACTATGGAGAAAGGCGAATATTTTATGACTGGAATTGAAGGGGGAAAATGGAAAAGAAAACTATCGAGGATATCGTAAGAAGCGAGCGAAGGAGTCGGAGTGCAAGGAACCTGACATTACTCGTCCGGGAAGGAGCCATTCAAATGCAGCTCGTCCTTCACACAGAAGAAAAAAAGTATTCGAGTCCGTCAGGAAGCCTGAAGTGGATTTATTTTCCATCGAAATCTTTACTTTTAAAGTAGTTGTCTTAAATAATATGAACCAAAGTAGGTATAAGGTTATTATAGCTATAAAAAATTTAAAATTTCAGAATATTTTACCATGAAAAACAGCTTGTGCCAAATTAAAAACTTTAATAAAGTTATAAATCTTAAAGTCGCAGAAGTCTTTTTCTATATTCCTCTATTCGGACCTAAGAGCGATAATAAAACTGTTGGGTGAGAACTCACAAAAAGATAAAAACATTCGCGAATGACAGCTAATTCATTCCTTTTCTCTCTAAAAGCAATTTTACGTATTTTATGTATTTCACCATTTACTTAACGATTTAGTATGAACTTTTTATTCGAAACTTTTTATTTGGTTACCGCACAAAATGAATTTTAAGAAAACTATCCACATAAACGATTATTATTTTTATTTATATATTAAAACAGCTATGTGATTATCTAAAAAATTTTAATGCAGCAAAGCTTATGATAATAAAATTCATATAATTAAAAGGTTAAAGTAATTTGTAGCGACGATGTCGTTTAAGTTTATTTTATATACACGTGGGTGTGGTCAAGTTTAAGGTCGCCTGAGAATTTTACAAATATGGATTTGTTTTGGTTTCACTCTTCATTAAAAGAAATGACTTTTTCAATTAAAGATTAAGATGCTTATATGGTTTTAAGTAATAAGTTACTTTATGAAGTTTCTTAAATTAAATAAATTATATAAAATTACATAATTTTTTTGCTCCGGTTTTTATGTTGGGATTTAATCTAGGTCTAAGAAATAAAAAACGTTCGACTTCTTTAATTCTTGCATTGTGGTTTGCCTTCTTAAATTGGATTCCAACAGACGAGAGCTCTATTATTGTACCTCTAAATTGGGTACTTGGTCTGTCAATCTACAATGAATGGAACCATTCTCATCTGATTCCAATGGTTTTCCAAAGTTTCTTAATTTTCGTATCTTTTCAGGAAATTCTGGTTTGGGAATACAACTTTAATTAGAAAGGCTTTCTTTTTTGCAATATTCTATTTCAAATTTGTCATTTTAAATTTAAAAAACTAGGAAGTTTTCAATCTAACTATATTGACTTAAATTCTTATAAAATTTAGCTTTTGCTCACTTACTGGAAACTCCGCTTGTTATTAAGCTGCTAACAATCTACTTGAAGATTTCGAAAGCAGTCATACACCACTTCTATTCTCTTCTTTATAATAAACATGTTTTTCTACACTTTCGCGGCCAAATCTTATTCCTGAAGCTCGGAGTGCTTATTGGATCACATTCACGCACACGCAAACAACTAGAATTTTCTGTGGAACACAGCTTAATGATGCGGTCAGCCTACGCTTTTCATTTCCCTGCGTCGAAAAATAAGCGAAACCTTGTCTCGAATAAATGATGAGAGAAGATAAACAAATATCTAAAACTAACAATTGATTTCAATCTGTAGAGACTAATCAAAATTCACACCCCGTTTGCAACAAACACATGTGAAATTAAATGGAAATCATGAACGCCGTTTTCTGAAAATAAATTCAACTTCCAACCCATTATTAAAAGTTGTAAAACATTATAACTGCGATCTCTTATATGATTATCTATATAACTTTTTTTATACATTATAAACAATGCGTCCATAATCGAAAATGGCGCGTATGCATTATAACATACTTCAGTAAACCTTTTAAAAGGACAAAAGTAACTATACGGTTGCTGTTGTAATTTGAACGAGATTCGAACCGGAAAATAACTAACAGTTATACAATTTTTTTAATAAAATTAAAATAGTTTCAATTTTTTTCCTCACCTTTGCTTGAGTGGTTTCGTCCACTCCACTGTCATTGTCTGCTTCTGGAAAAAAAATTAAAAAAAAACAACCTCAGCAATGGCCGTTGATATAATAAATATGATATTCAATAAAAGCTCACTTAACTTAATTACATACAATAGATATAAATTCAAATGTATACACTATCAATGTGAAATTTGAATTCTTTTTTCACTTAAAGAGTACATGAATCTGCGGAAATTTTAAAGAGCATTTGCAAAAGACTGAAAACAAATTTGTTTACTTCCAAACTGAGATTCAAAAAATATTACATTTAATAGTATTCAATGAAGGCGAGAGCCATTAATAGGGAGGAAAATATATTCAATGAATGTGTAATAAAGGAAATAAAAGGCTATCACAGCTGCATTAACACTCTTCTTTCTAAATTCAAATGCATGCTCTCTGCTTCAAATGAAGAGAAATGCAAGAGTCAATGACCTCTTTCAAAATAAGTCTCTTTAAAATTTTATTACAATTTATAAGAATATATCTAAAATAAACGAAATACTATTTGCATATTGAATATGAGCATTTAGAATGATGCTAAACACTTAGAAAGCCCTTCCCCTCGATGCAACAAACATTCGGATGCATAATCCAGTAGCAATGTAAAAGAATGCATATTTAAAAAAACAATTTTAAACTTTTAAAGATTTATGAAATGAACATCTTCAGAAATATATTTGATTGAATGATATAATAATAATTTAATTTACTGTATTCTATGATGTGCGTTTTCTCTCACAGAAATTTCATATTGCTCCGAAATAAATAAAAAATTAAAAAATAAAAAGATATATTAACAACAATAAATTATTTTTTTTTTTGAAAATGGCAAAATAGCCGAAACGATCATCAGTGGTTCTATTAAACATTAAGTATTGCAAGAAAGATCCAACCATCCGAGTGTGAAATACAAGATCCATATTCCAATAATGAAAATTGTTAAAATGTGTTCTATAATAAAAATTAATTCTTTAAAACTATTTCCGAAAAGGCATTTGAATGAGACTTATTAGTTTGTTAGAATAAATGAAGTTGATATCCTAATTAATGAATTTGTCTCTTTCATAACCCTTTTTTAATTTACCTAACCTTGACCATCTAGATATGAAAGTTCACATAAAAATATTTTGCCGATTTAACACGTCTTTTAATTTTATATTTTATAATATTTCACCATATTTATAAAAATATTATACTTAATTTCATAATTTCTACATTAACTTAAAAACTATTGAGTAAACCCATATTATCAAAAGAAGGATTACATAAAGTGATTTGGTATTTAACTTAGTGCTTAATATTTATAAGAAAATACTAGGTTAGGCTCCTTTTAGTTTTAGCACTCTAAAATGTTAAGTTGGGCCTCGTGCAGGGAAAAAAAAATCATTTTGGGAAGAAATGAAAATTTTGTTTTACATTTATTCGCTCTTTCTAAAATAAAAAAAAACAACATAACTTTACGTTCTCGACAATTATTGCTAGAGCACTAGATAAATTCACGATAGTTTATAATTATTAAATTTTTGTTAACGTTATCTATGGTTCGATCTGCACGAACAGACTTTTGCAGAAGTTACTGTTAAAAATGATTAGATTATTTTTTTAAATGTAATTTAATTTTTTTTAATTAAATGAAAGTATTTGGGCAAATTTATCATTATTATCTAACTATTTTATAAATTTTAAATTATTTTTTAATTTTTTCCTGATTTTATCTAACAGCGTTTATTTACAATTAATTTATTTAATTAAGCAAATCAAATTTTAAATGTCAATTTAAAAGCGCTTATTACATGATTTTTTTATCTTCCTCAAAATGACTTTTCTTTCAATGATGTTATGATAATATCAATGTTATAACATATAATGAGAGCAAAGAGGAAACCAGAGAAATGATTGAATGGAAAGTGATGAGATGCAAAAAGAAGAATGAAACGAAGAGAGGAAAACTCTCTATTGATGCATTGGGGTTGAACGGAGTAGAGCATCGCAGGGATGCCCACTGTACAGTACGTATAACGAGGCAGTATAAATCATCTATGTTTCTTGGGCTAAAGTAAAAAAGCGTTACAAGTGCATGGGAACGACAGAGAAAGTACATTTACCTGTAGCGAGTCATTTGGTAGAAATCACACGAGGGGGTCAAAATTCACCGGACATGCGCAGAAAATAAATACTAACAGGCAGGAGTTTGCTTAATTTTTTTTTTTGGAGGTTCTCCCAAGCGACAAAAACCCGGCCCAATGGTTTAGTGGATGAGGAGTTCCCGGTGATCGGTCGCTCGCTCCACTCTCGCCGCCGCCTTTTTCCCAGCACAGACCGGATCAGTCCATTGCTTCAGTCAGGCGCTTGACGAGGAGGGTGGACGAACGCAAAAATCCCCGGATGTGACATACGGAATGTCACTAATCATTGAATGGAGCCAGAGTAAAGGGAGAAAGAAAACTAAAGAAAGAAAAATAAAAAGGGGTATTTTGTCGTAGTGGGATTAAGAATAAAAAGGAGGGAAGCTCCAATGTCACAGGTTTCACGGTCGACACTATATTAACATGCGATTATGTTAACTGCGGTGATCGACGATTCTGCATAATAGCGATGGGAGGAGGAAGAGCAAAAGAGAAGAGAGAGAGAGAGAGAGAGAGGAACTAACGGGGTCACAGTTAATGTCGCTGGATATGACGGAGTTTAAAATTTAATTCACGGCGACCGACATTTAGCATTTGCATTCAGAGTCCGTCCAAAAAATGCGCAACCTACACACTTCCAGGCGCATCTCGCGAATAACTAAAAGATTAAAGGGAGAAAAGGCTAAGGTTCAAATGCAAATATTTATAACATAGAAAAAAAGAACTTAATTCTTTAATTTCAAATCCACTTCTTTATATGCGTCCTTAATTTCTAAAAAACAGAATTCCAATATAATAATAACAGACGAAGCTTGCGTGTTTTTTTTTATTCTCTTTATACATCTATAGTAGCCTTTCAAATAAAGAATGAAAGAAATCAATTGTACAAATATCGTGGCCCAATATTATTCCATTCAATAGCCTTGAAGTGGAAAATTAAAATTTCAGGTCGCATAGCCATGATGAGATCATTTGCCATTATTAAATGCAGAAGGATTCATTCTAATTTTCGAGGGGGTTGTAACACGATATAGGAAATAAATGGCACTTCCTTTCCTCTCTCTTTCTTTATTTCCATCAGGAGCCCACTGCTTTTGGAACATCGCAGCAACTCTCAAAAAAGAAAAGTCAACAGCCTGAACGACTAAATTTAGTGGCCAAATCAGACCTAATTTCAATCGTGATTTTTTCCCCCTACATAAAAAAAAGGCACACAAAAGAATATATTCGACAATTCTTTAAAAATCCTTTAATAGCGTCTGTGGAACATATTTGCCAATGGAGGGGAGCCGCCTTTGCGGGTAGATGTGAATGATTGATGAGGATGGGGGCAGAGAAGTTCCCTTTTCTCTAAATGATTAAAACAGTTGCGCTCACCGACGAACAATTAAGAGAAAACGACGCAAAAGAGGAATAATTAAAACAACATTGCTCAATTTGGTTGTCTACAAAAGGAAAGCAGGACTACTTTAAAGAGGGAGGTCCTAAACCTTAAATTTAATCCTGTATTTCTTATTAATCTCATGTTGGCTCGTTAGCGCTATCTTTGTTAAAAGTTCCATCTTGAACATTTATGTTTTCTTTACTTAAAATTAATTAATTGTTAATGCTCTTCAAAAACCGTTTTACCAACTGGAACTGAGTAGTTTATCGAAGGTAATTTTTGATAAGGCAATTTTAATGAGAGAAAAAAACATTTGCTCTTACTAGAAAACATAATATATTAAGTAGGCTATGTTATGAAATAGGTGATAGCATGTTTTTATTCACTATTTTGTTGACTATTTAATTATTTTTATAGCAATAGCTAAACCCGTTTTGTAGCAATTAAAGACAATTCAAAATACAATGGAAAAACAGGCCATTAAAAAATAATTGCAGAAAAACTTCAACATTAATGAAATGTAATCTAAAATTGATATTAATATATTACAAAGCCGTCGTTTATTAGAAATTTCTTTCCTTTAATTTTTTTTTTGTAATTTATAGACATGTTTTAAGCTCATTACACATTATAAAAAGGGGCACATATATCATCAGTGTATCATTTTTAATTAAGCTGAAAGCACGTTTAGATTACGATCTGTCTTGGGGTACCTGGGTTCTACAATATTCCTAGGGGCCGCATTATACTTTTATAAGTGAGTTCAAGCCGCAAATATTTAGAAATAACTTCTGCATGCATCAAGTACAACGCAATACGGCGACTATAGAAGTACTACTAATATAAATAGTAGTTTTTACAAAAGAATATTGTACTCTAATATAATTATTGAGGGCCGCACACGAACAATTCGCTGGGACAATTCAGATTTAACAAGGGAACTATCCGAATCTGTATCTCAGAGTTTCAAACGAAATTGGAATATTTTATTCACCTAAAACTATTGATTGCAAATAAGAAATCGCACTATCTTAAATTTTTTTAAATGTGCGAGAAATAAAACTGAATTCTTTGCGCGTAAGCATACACTGGAATCGATGGCGATGTGCGTTGCAGTAGTGCTCCGTTCAAATCGGAAGTGGAAGTGAAAAAAAAAACAACATGGAGGCAAAATCGTTATCGGCGGTTGCCAAAGAATTGCAGTAACAGCATTGTTATTAAGACAAGAACACAAATTTCCTGTACATAAAAAAAAAAAAAAAAAAAAAAAAAAAAATGAGGTAAGCATCCAAGAATATTTTTTTTATTTAAAATTATAAAGCATCGAGATACTTACACCTCTCCAACGCATTATATCCATGTTCGCATTCTCGGCTGCCACATTAGATCGAGAGCCTGCCTTCTGCATTTCATTTCACTCACGAATACATGAAAATTTCCGAAGATTACCGAAGCAAGATGTTACTCGCTCCCTTGCAAAATTAATAAAATAATAAATTAAGGAAATGGTTATTAATTCATATACAGATTTTTTTACTGTATGATGATTAGCTAATTGTAATAATCTATTTTTAAATAAAGAAATTTGATTAGAAACTTCAGAATCCATTCAATTGTTGTCTGCTACTCCTTCGTAGGAAATAGTTCCATTGCTTTCATGTGAAGTGGATTCGTGCGTATTGTTGTGGATAAGAATTCTTAGCGGTGGCCATGGTGTACAATTCTTAATCGTGGATAAAAAGCGATTCGTGCGTATTGTCGAGTACTAGAGGAAAGATGTTCCTTCAAGCGCCAACAGGTGTGTAAATGCGCAGACCGCTTTACCTAAGGGCGTAACAATGGGTTCCTTGTATGACATTCTTTTTCGTTTTTGCAAGAATGGAAAGAAAATAGTGCGATTTTTTATTTTGTGAGCATCAACGAATATATATTATTCAGGTGAATAAAACATTTCAGTTTGGTTTGAAACTGCGAAATACAGGCTCGGATGGTTCCCTTGTAAGTGTCAGATCTAACCATATCAAGTTGCCGAAGTAAATATCTGGATATAGTATCATGTATATAATTATAGTTACTTAAATGTTTTCTACAAAAATAAAATATCATTTTCTAAAACGGTTTTTTATAAATTACTTCTGGAAAAATAAGATTTTTTTTTTCAATGATAAAATAGCAATTTTGGAATAGCGCTTTGCGTGGAAGAAAAAAAAAATAAAACTAAAGGTTGAAAAATCTAATTTAAGAATGAAACATTTAAGGTCCTACCATGCAATCAATTTATTTCCTCAGAAGCGGAAAAGCGAAAAGGAAGCTTTTCTAGACACTCCTTTAGTATTTTTTTTTCCAATTTTTCCTTGCTACTTAAGAGGAACAAACCCTATTTTATGGTTACATGTAATTCGCATCTCCTTTCTCGTCTCCTTTAGTTATTTGATGGTTTTTTATGAGTCTCTTGGTGAAGCTCAGTGGGCACCACCAAAAGTGGATGATTAATAAAGCACGTTTTTTCGCCAGGTCTACTATATAAAAGCATAATTTCCAAGCCTCCATCCCCTCCTCATTCGAAAATTGCATTGGGCAGCCAGCGAAACAGGGCACATGCGCTGTAGCGATATGAAAAATGCGGGTGGATGGATGAGGATTTCGAAATATAGCCATTACTGGCAATAAAAGGGAAAACATTTTTTTTGCACTGAATTTCTATAATTTCGTTATTAACTAGAGAGCAAAAATTAGGCATAATAGTTTAAAATGAAATACGAAATCATGACAGAGTTTCAAACGGTAAATGAATGTGGGAGGGAAAGAGAGAGAGAGAAAGAGTGAGCTTCCGTAAAATTTCATTAAAAAAAGATGAAATTGATGGTGTTTATTAAGTCACGCAACTATATTACTTGATACTACAGGCACAAAATGTAAGGGAGTGCATTTATGAAGAACACAAAGAATTAGAAATGTTACACAGTACAAGGCCAAGAGCACAAAGAGGAAAATGACTTTTTTAAACGAGCTTTAGTTTTCTGTGCTACATAAACTCAAAGCTTTTAATCTTTAAGTGTTTGTGGTTGCTTTCCGTTTAATGTATATGAAAAAATATATTAAGCGCATCAGAATATCTCATACAGTTCTAGATGTTTCAGTTATTCAAGGATTTCCAAAATCATTCGGCTTCCTACCCTACCGGAATTTATTGATTCGGCCTCGCTGCATTACAAATACTGTCATTCAAAAAGAGATTATCGAAATTCCATAAAAAAATTTTGTAAATTTAAATATTATATATTTAATTGTTTTTTTAATATAATTTCCATATAAAAAAATATTCAGTTTTATACTATTGATATCAAAATGTTCTGAGCTAAATTCTTTCTTAAAGGTGCATACAGTGTCTGTTATTTAAGATAGCAACTGCTGAAATCTTTGCTCTAACAACTGGAAAGATTTCAAGCCAAATTTTTTTTATTATCATTATGCCAAATTTTTCTACGTATTAGTGATTTTTTTTTGGTCTTTCTAAAAATATCAGACACATAATTTTTTTTGTGTAATTTATTTTAAAATTTAGAAAAACTTTTCGCAGCATTTCAAGAATTTTTTTCATGGCATCGTGCTTTGTTGTAAAGGATAGTGAGAATAAATAAATTCAAGTGACACAATAAATTTCTTTTTCTACCCAAAAAAAAAAGATTGGACAGAAGGGAAAGAGTCTCGTCCGTTAATTTCAAATAACTATTAAATAGAAAAATTCGTATTTTTAACCTAAAAATATTTTACTTAGGATAATAAAAAACGCAGTACATTTATAGACTAAATAGAAAAAAAAACAATGCTATATTTTATGGCAAAAGAAATTTTCTATTTTTTAAGCATAACTATTACAGTAAATACTTTGAAAAAATCAATTCTGTTTTACAATAGGTTTAGAATTATGATTGGTTGAATATTGAAAGCCGATCAAACAGCGATCAATGGTACACTATAAATAAGAGAAATCCGTCTGGTAATCAGTCAATTAACTTCATTTAATCTCCTATGATAATGGATTAGAGGTTCCCTCCCTATTTGGTTCATTTAATGTAACGTATCTTCAACTAGAAGTAAACGTCATTTTCCATTATCTCTTTAATTCGACGTTTTTTAATCCATTAACCATTCCAATTATGATCCGTCATTGCATTTATTCCTTTATTTTTAGTGGGTGGGCTTAGATATTAGAAAAAACCTGCAGTGGAACCTCAGTTATCATATTCGTAGGCACTCCTGAGAAGAAGAAAGAACCCAATAGATTTCGATGCCTATGTTGGTTAGTTTGGTTTATTTGGTATTAACGTCCTTTTCAACTGCTATGGTCATTTCAGGACGGCATTATAGGGGCCGCAAATTTTGCCTCGCAAGGGTTGCTTAACGTGCAGCCAGCAAACGACTACACGGGACCAACGGCTTTACTTCCCTTCCGAAGGAAGTGCGTGATCTCAGGATTTTCCCCCTGAAAAAAATCCTCGTCGTCCTCGGCCGGGGTCGAACCCGCGTCCTCGGGCATCAGAGGCGATCACGCACCCACTGAGCCACCGAGGCCAATCGGTGCCTATGTAAAATGAATAGAAACGGTCCTATTTGCAATGTTTCTAAAATAAAAAAAAAACAAATGATTTTTAAAAAAACTCCAATTTATTTATTCCCTATAAAAAATTCATTAATCTTCAATTATTCTGCAACATCTTTTCAAACTGAATTTAAATTTTCAGTTTAAACTTGTTTGCTTTGCTCATTTAACGTTGATGATGGCAAGCCTAACTATTTGGCTATGACCGATGTTTTTATCTATTTCTTCTATGATATGAAGCGGTTCTTCTAAAGTCCAAAAAAGTTATGCATAGTTTAGGATCGAACGGACGTGATAGCTAGAAATCACGAAATCAAATGGCTGGTCATACTCTTAAAGCTCTCAGTAAATTTCAGATTTCGTTTAGGCTTTAATAAGGAAATATTATATGCGTAAAAGAACATCTATGATTGGTTGATGAAACGCGTCAGTCATGTTGAAGCTCGGCAAAATCATAGAATGTTTGCAAAACACTGCATATGTTTCTACATTGAGCAGGAATTCACCTGTGCTCACTGCCCAAGAAATCTATCAAAACGAGCAATCCGTGATTAAAATCTTGAAGACTAAAAATTCTGACGGATAGTTACGGAAAAGCGATAAACCGTGCTTGGCGTGCGGAATTTTTATTTTCCATAGTTTAAGAAAGAAATTGAACGATGGCATATTTTGTATATCGTTTATAAGTTGAATTTATTCGTAAAGAAACAAGCAAAACAAGTTGTTTAAGCAGATTTTAAACAGGCCAGTGCAAGATTTGTTTTACCGAAAGTAATATTAACATCAAGTTTCAAATGAAATAAAATTGTTCAAGCATATAGATATGAAAAATAAAATTTATAACTCCCCTAATTTATTTTATGTGACAGCAATCTAAACGTTCAAAATCGGCATTACGAACCAGAAAGAGGAAATAACAATTAAAAACAATAAAAGCTGTGACAGCTGTTATCGTTCCTGACGGACACCCATGACCAGACACAGAAACGATTTTTCGATGAATAAATAGATTAACTTGGCAATGGGGGAGGAGAGATCCGTTGATTTTTACATGAGAGTATCAATTTGTCTTGTTTCTTCAAGTCGTACTAAATCGAAGCAGAAAAAAAATCGATGAGTAGTCTCTTTCACGCATTTCAATTAACTGATTAGTGGTAAAGTTGACAGTGTGCCAGTCGGCACTGTCACGGCTGCTGCCGAAATGCCTGAAGGATGGACAGGAGCGCAACCAACAGAAGCGTTTCCCATTGGCGGTAATTTACCTGTAGCGCTAGTCGTGTCATCGACCAATGGATGCTTCAATTAAAGCGTCCACTTTCCTTTCCATTCCTTTCTTTCATTCTCCACAAACGCATTGGACCACGCGATAATAATGATGGTTAAAGGCAAAGGGGGTAAAAAGGCGCCACTCCCAGGCAGCAAAAGAGTGAAGACAATTTAGTCGTATCCTCCAATTAGGACTGCCAACCATTTCATCCGAAATCGTATTAATGGAAGAAGAAGGAGAACAGGTTGAAGAAGTTCGAGTCATTAAGCAGGAATCCTTCGACCAATCGTAATGGTTTTTTACCAACAAACATCGGTAGACCGAAAAACAGGGAGAGTGACGACATAATGTCGGGGGCTTGGCGGCATCGCATTTTGGAGACTAAAACAAAAGTATTAACCCATGATAAGGGGAATTTGACATAGAAATCTCCAGAGGCAGAAGCTTTGGTTGCCTAGGCAACGTGGATGAAAGGGGCAAACGCGTGATCTTTGCGTAGGCGTTGACAGTGGCGATCGAACGCAGAGATATAAAACTTCATGCGGCCTCATACTAAGTGCATCACTCATTCCACAGAGACAAGGAAGAGTAAAAAGCTGCAAAACATCTCAGCCATGTGGCACAAAAGAAATTATATTCATACGCAACCCTCCCCAATCCTGGTATCTGCTGCACTCTTCAAGGATGAATTTCTGCGGCAAATTTTGAACAAAGTATATAGGATTTATAAATTGTTCTCGTTTAAATAATATACAAGATTTTACGGTTAAAAACACTAAAGGCGACATTCCAAATTTAAGGCAGAAAAATTATAATAAACATGATTGCATTTATTTAGCTTAAAATATTAACAATTTTATTCGTTTACTCTTATTACAAGAAAAAAAATAAAAACCTAATTTAAAAGACCGGTTCTCGGCAAAATATGCCGTTTTATTGTGTAAATGTATGCCCAATGTATAAATACTTTTGGTAAACATTTAAGATTTTTTTTTATTATTCAAAATTCACAAAAATAACAATCTTAATTATTTAACAATTAGTAAATCGCCAAACTGATTACTGCAGTAATCATGTGTACAGATCACTATGCGAAAAATTTACAAAAAAAAAATAATAATAAAAAAGTAAGCTGAGTTGATTCGAACATTCCATAGTACTAATCTAATTATAAGTTGCACTTGTATTGCTAAATCAATCAAGGCAACCTAGCTTCTCCGTTTTATCTAAGGATTCTATCTTACTTTATTTGACTTTTAGATGAAGATCTTATCATGGGTGTTAACCTACTAACAAGGGTGTTAATTAAGTCTCATGGTAATAATATTCAAGTAAACAAGAGTAAAATATGAACATATAATTTTATGGGTCATAAATATGAATGCGTCCTAATATTGCATTTCGCTGGCAAAAGGTGAAACAAATATAGGTGAGATAGAATAATAACCAATAAAATATGTAACGTAAGAAACGTCGGCTATAAATAGAAGTCGCCAACAGAAGAAAGTTGAAGGTCGATCACCTGACTTGCTTCCAAGACGAAAAAAAAGTATGTCTCGAGAGAGTTTCTATTATCGTTACCCACTAGAACTACACCTTAACGTAGTTAACAGTATATTCACCTTCAAATTTAATGAGGTATAGCATCGACAGTTTTGAAATTCACTCTTCAAGGTTATGTGAAATAAAATTTAACCTTGTGCATTTCAAAATGTGATCTTTATTTTTAAACGTTTTAACTTTAATAAGTAAAGCTGATTTTCTTTAATTTTCATAATTGAAATGAATTTAACGTTGAATGGGCCATAGCTGCTAACAATCAAAATTTAAAAACTAACTTAACAAATTTCCTATAAAATTATAACTTTATCTACTTCCGTAGCCTACGTGACGTATTTAGGCTGATCCTAACGTGGATTTGTGAAAAGATACATTATTGCAATTTTTCCTCCCACAAAAAAAACCCAAAACAAACAAAAACAAAAAATAAATAAACAAACAAATCAACTCTCACTGGTAAATTTTTATGATGATACACTAAACTATCTTTAGACTCAACCCTAGGATCGATGAATATTTCGGGGAAATCATTTAATTTATTGAAATGGCACACTGAAAAATTTTTGATTTATAAAAAAGTATAGGCTATCTTTTAAGGGAAATTTTAAGAGAGCCCGCTGTCTCTCCTATATTTTCATCAAAGTAATCGCCGTCTTCAGTTTAGATTTAGTTTCAAATAAAAGGATCGTACCCTTAATTATTTTCTAATACTCAATAAAAAGTTTACTTTATACTAAACACTATATACTTAAAACAATCGCATAACTTTTTTCACCTCGACAAGGATATAAATTTTAATTGGGAAAATTAAAAAAATTAAAATATTTCAAGGAAACAATAAAAATGCTAAGTAATAATTGTCTATCATACGAATGTGTGAATAAATTACCGAATGTTTTAAGGGCATGCGATTTAAATATGCGAAAAAAAACCGAACATTTAACGAATGAAAACAAGTCATTTACGGAAAGAGTTTAATGATACAAGTCTTAAAAGCATTTTTCAATTCAAATGCGACTTAATCTATTGAACTAAATGCTTTTAACATTTAGCCAACGACATTAACGCAGTTTTTCTAAACTACATTATTTGGTTATTATGGGAAAAAATATCCAAAATAATGAAATGCAGCGAGCGAAGAAGCCGAATCAAGGACCAATGAAAAACTTGTTCTTTAAAAAATCCTTGCCACCAGCCGAGACATCTAGAAAATGTAGAGATTCGACAGCTGCAAACGAGCCCATCACCATGCAATGTCGGATCAGTGCCACTTGTTTGATGGTTCTTTCCTTCCGAAAAATTAGAAGGGGAAGAGTGCGCTTAGAGGGATTGAAACCGCGGTGAAAATCGACATTTGCCAATGGCAGGAAGTTTATAAATTGCACTTGTTCTGAACAAATGTTCAAGCTCAAATGAAGGCCAGATGGTAAATCATAGATCAATTGTCTTAATCAGGGAGGGGGAGTATTGCTGAAGAATCGATCCATTACAAGAAATAGATCATGTGAAGAGAGAAGTCGTATATAATGACATAATAATCACATAAATAGAGAGAATTGGTCCTGTGTGCATTAAGCGTGACAGGTATATTGTAATTTGAAACCTTCAATAATTTACAGATGGTAACTTAATCGTCAGATACAACAATAATAATTTACATGTATAGAATTATTTATCTTGAATAGTGTTTTGCGTCTACTTTTCTGTGCTTTGTTTTGAGGACTGTCAAAACGTCAGAAGGAATTACGTTCGGATCCAGCTGAAAATGAATGCGATAAAGACAGGCTTTAGATAAAGAAAACATAAGTCTTGCTACGATGCAGAAAGTTATTAATATTAAAGGTCGTTGTTGCCTATCTTTCTATTTAACAAAATAAAAATATAATTCCTGTAATGGGAGGGGGAAAGTAACAATAAAATGTTTAAATATTTTTTTGGTACATATTTGCTTGAAGATTTTTCTTTAACAGAATTCGTGAAATTATTTTTTCCCTACATAACGCATATTTTAACAGATTTATTTATTTATTTATTATATTTATGTTGAAAAAATGTAGTCATATTTTCTGCTACCTTAAAAAATCAATTCTTTCATAAATTTCAATTGTTAAAAATTGATTCTTTTTTGTTGAGACTCACGTGTTGCCAGGCATAATGAACATGGGGTTTTTCATTGCCACGAAATAAAGAAGAATTTGCCCTCCTCCCTCATTTTTTCTTTTCTGTTTTCAAATGCTCTTTTCATCCGCTTTTCAGCAAAAATTTAATCCGTTTCAAATTCAATTAAAACGCCTTGCTTCCACTCCTACACGATTTGCGTCCGGTCGTATTTAAAGCATAAATTGAAATAAATAAATTCATTCATTCTTTAATCTTTTGCGCAAAATATTCGTGACGAATTCGAAGAGTTCATTTCTTCCCATGAAGGGTGGAAACTGTTCAGGCGGCACCTTCTGTTTTAATGTCAGTGCGGGTATGCTAATTTTGGACTGATTAAAAAATTACCTGAAACTGTATATTAACTTAAAAGAAATGGAAAAAAGCACTACTCCTAGGTGATTAATTTTTTTTTCGTGCGTTTATTTATTTCAAGAGCAATAGTTTGGACACGAAAGCAGTTCGGTCGTTGTAAACAAACAAAATTAAAAACAAACTCGTTATCAACGGCATTGATCGTAAGAAATCTTTAGAAACCTGTGTTCTTAGAGGTCATTAACCTTGGAAATAGGCCCGGATAATTTTTATTTGGTTTTTAAAAGGAGCTAGGAATATGTGAGCTGCGACAAGGGATGGAAAATGAAGCTGCGCCACGAATGGCGACCGAGGACAACAACAAGAGAAAAGAGAAGAATCAATAAGCGCTCTGATTCAACTAAGCGGGGGAAGACATTTAAAACGCTGAGAGAAGGGGTGTGTAGGCTTTTTTTTTTTTTTTTTTTTGACTTCTTCGAATCAAAATTCATGGCTCAGAGAAGGTATATTCACGTAAACGGCAACGAGAAACACGGGGAGGAAAGGAAAGCGTATCGATTCGAGGAGAAATAGCGTGAAAAAGAGGAAGGAAGAGAAAATTAACGGAATACAGAGAAACGTGGAATACTATAAACAACGATTCAGGGGAATAGGAAAATGTGTATTTACATCTCATCACCGAGGGAAAGCGATGACATGGCCAACGGGAGTCCCTCTTCTGTTTGATGGTGGATATTTAGAGCGGGAATGGTGATAACGCAATGGAGGAGGAATACGTACGTACTACCCACCGGGCGGAGAAGAAGCTGGAGATGGCACTGGGCGGCTGCTGCTGCTGATGCTGTCTCCAGTGGAGCCGTGACCCTTACAACTGCATTAGAATCGAAGGATGGAAAACCACGGCCCCACCGATGAAGGACACTCCTCTCGACGCAACCGAGATTCTAAACGGAGCCACCGAAGCTTTCAACGAGCCACTGAATATTCGGGGTGGAAACTTCGAGAATGCGACTTGCGCGCATAGCCCGTTGCGCTCCAGGACTGAGTCCTCAATCATATGACGAATGGAAAAGAATTTTCCTCAAGCAAAAACAATATATATTTGAAGCTTGTTGCCACTCCCCCTATTCCTTTCAAAAATTTAAATGCTAACAATTTTAATAGACTCTATAATAAACGCTCTATAAGCATTAAAACGCCCAAAATTCCTGTAATTAATAACAACAATAACAAGCGTTACAAATATCTAGAATAATTAAGAATTCTTTTGCTATTTCCCGTAAGATATTAACATAGTATATAATCTTATTAGAAAAATTTACAGAATTCTGGAGGAAGACGAAGTTTAATTAAAGCAGAAGCAAACTTAAAATAAGGATTGTGTAAGCTGCAATTATTTTTAGACTCTTTTTCGAGCTCTAATTGAAGCTCTTAACAAACATGAATGAAGAAAACTGCTCGCTTTGTTTATATTTGTCGTGTATGCTCTTGAAATAAATAAAGCCCTTTTGATATAAATGCGCGTTGAAATTTAAATCGCTAAATAACATGTTCAAATAAACTTAACAGTTTTTTAAAGTGATAAGAAACACTTCAAGTGCGTGCTGATCTTGAAATGAATGAAATTAAAATTTCCGTTCGTGATGAGAAGACGGTTGGGCTTCACTGTTAAACGTTTCATCAATGTTTGTCGTAGAAAAGGAGGACAAGAGGGAGAATATATTAGAATAGGATTATATAAAAAAAAACCCAAAAAAAACAATGAAATACGCTGCACTTGAAATAGGCTGAAAGTAAACAACGAAAGCCCTCTAGTTCTTTTCCCCTCTGAGTATTCCCTCATTCGGTATGCCAACGCTTTTCCACATCGAACAAAGAGCCGTGGGTGGTTCGATTTGCATGCGTTCGCACGGTTAACTCGAGTTGCTTATTTTCGCGAAAAACAATCGGCCAGCAGCATAGACAATGCAACGAACTCATCCTTACCTTGAACTGGACTGAAACTGCAGTGCAATACCATCGCTTCAAACGTGAGACGATAAGACACAAAAGGGTCAAAATATGAGGAACGAGTGAGACCTTCTGACTGCAACGGAAACACGAGTGGCGGGAAAAAGTCACTCTAGTATTTTTTTAGTTTTTTTTTTTTTATTGATAACACGCTAGTTTAGATCGCGTGCTCAACAAGCCTTTGGAGTCCTGTCTTCTCTTCCCCTCCTACCAACCATCTACAACCTTAAGGTAGTCAGTTTGCCAACACCTTTTGAGCAGGTGAGAGTGACGAGGTCGATAGCCAAGGTCGGGACACGGAAGTTCATCCCAATAAAACGTTCAATCAACTGAAGGAAAAAAAAAAAGAATCAAGAGACTCGTTATCAAAACTGTATATTTAATATAATTAACGCCATAAATAACTTTATATTGGCAGACCATTGAAAATTGAAGACGCCTCCATTCATTATTATTTTCTATTTGGCCTGCCCATAATCCTAATGAGTCTAAATTTAAATTTCCAATAATACTAATAAAAGAGCAATCATTAAGCCTAATTATAGTTGGTTATTTATAAATATTGAACACCTACTCTGGTGTATACAATATTTGAATTAACAATTTGAGATTCGAAAAATGACCGCAGAACCACCTGCCGTTTATTAATCGTCCATGTGTTTTCCCTTCATCTGCCTTGTACAAAAAAGCGGGAGCATCTCCAAAGCCTGAATGAACGATATTTAACTTGTAATTCTAAAAAAATGATAAAATTTTTCGTTTATATAGATAACTATCCTTCTGTGTGGCTATAATATAAAGGTACGTGCACTCGACGAGCTGTTGTTGTTCGTTGTAAATAAAAAGGAAATTGTTTGTCTATGAGATGAAAATTATTTTATTTATAAATTGCACACTTGAGCAAGAAATAAACAAAAATTTGCATACATTCGGTAATACTCGGTAACAAAAAATATATAACGCATTATACCACCCAATAATGAGGTTATACGCGGCACAAATCTTTCGCATCTATTTACCACTTCGTGAAGCTTCCTTTTGCGGCATACAAGTCAGCATCTCTCTAGACATCGCAACAGCTCATCGGGTGCGCGTACTGCCACGGGTAAAATAATAAAAAAAATGTTATGAAAATAACACAGCAAATGCAACAAAGGAAATTAATTAAAAATGAATCTAAATAACGCGTGTCCGAATAACCAATGCAATTAACAAAAAAATATTAAAATTTCAAGTTAATATCGAACCCTTTAATTATGAATAGCCCTTCAAATAACTACATAAAGCCAGTGCGAAATATTAGTTAACAAATCTATTCATCAAATAAGGAATATACGAGAAAATGTTTTATTTAGAATGGTTTTAAATTTTTATAAATTTATCAGTAAGAATAGATGAATTTAACAAAGAAAAGCAACGAAACTTTCTATACAAGGTATTTACTAAACATATGGCAAAAATTCAAGGGGTGATTCCTGGGATATTTTAAGAAGCTTTTGTCTTTTGATGATTTTTGAAATGCCGCTTTGTTTTGAAGATACAAGGCGATAAAGGTTTTTCAACAAAAATCATACTGATATCTTTTAACAACATCCTGATTACTACAAACGCTGCTTTTTGCACTCACATCGGATTAATGTATGGGGTCATCTGAAGTCGTCAGTTTACAATACTCTAGTGGAAAATGTAGAAGATTAAAGAAATCGGATAGCTGATGAATGTAATGCAATAAGAAACAACCCTGGTGTTTTTGAAAGAGTTCGGCAGTCAATGAGGAGAAGCTTGGATTCAATTCAGCAATCATTGTAGATTAAGAAGCTTTACATGTAATATTAGGTAATAAAAGATTCGTTTTTGTCGAAAAACCTTTATTGCCCTGTATTTTCGAAACAACGCGGCATTCCAAAAATCATGAAAGGACAAAAGATTCTTAAAATAACCCAAAGAATCACCCCCTGAATTTTTTCCGCATGTTTAGTAAACACCTTGTATGGAAGAATAATATTGAATTAAAATTAGCAAAATATACCGAGATGCCACTTTATTAGTCACCGGTACACCTGTCTAGTAGCGCGTTGAACCTCCATTAGCCCTCAAAACCGCCTGTATTCGTTTGGGCATGGATTCAACGAGATGTTGAAAATGGTCAACAGGAATGTTGGCCCATGCACACATAAGAACTTCACGCAATTCCCAGAGATTCAATGGAGGTGCAGGCAAGGAGCGAATGGTTCAAAGATGTTCAATGGGGTTAAGATCTGAGAACTGAGCCGGCCATTGCATCAAGGAGAACTTCACTATCATGTTCCTCGGATCAATCCATAACGATTCTGACCCTCTGTGCTGACGGATTATCCTGCTGGAAGAAGCCATCTGCGTGCTGATTCATTATCCTCCGAGCATGAAGAGGTGAATTTGATTTGCAACAATGTCGTTCTAACGACCGTCTAGACTCTAGAGTATTAGAGGACCCAATTCATGCCAAGAAAATATTTCCCACACTATTCATCCGCCTCCACCACATTACAACATCCGCACCAGACATGATGGGTCCATGTTGTTTTCGCCATATTCTAAACCTTCCATCAATATGACCAGATTCGTCTGACCAGGCAACCTTTTTCCAATTATCAATGGTCCAATTCTTGTGCCGCTGTGCCCACAGAAGGCGCGCTTTCTTGTTTTTCTTTGACAGCATTGGTACCGAAGATGGTCTTCGGCTTTGGCAACCCATTCGAGCCAAGGTGCGACTAGTTGTCCGTTCTGGTATTGTTTTCTGGCTACGTGAGTTGTAATGAGCAGTAGTTTGTGCGACTGTTGCCATTTTGTTTTCGCATATTCTCCTCTGGCCTCTTTCAGGGATTTTCCGTTCACAGGAGTCACAACGACTACATGTTTTTTGCTCCTTGGCTCACTCTCGATAAACCATTAAAATTGTAGTACGTGAAAAGTTCAAGAGACTCGCCGTTCCTCATTCCAGCCCGTCTTTCTCCTACCACCATGCCATGCTGAAAGTCAGTCATATCTAAAGCACTGTATAAAGAAAGTATGGACAATCATTGTTGCAGGCAGCCATTTTGATTCCTATTTCATATGATGATTGGTCTTGTTTTGCAGTAAATTCACACTTAAAGATTGAATACTTCCTTTTTTACAAAAGTTAGAGGGGAATGTGCCTCTGAAGTTTGAATTTGCTGCAAAACAAGACCAATCATCATATGAAATAGGAATCAAAATGGCTGCCTACAACCTTGAATTGTCTATACGTTCTTTATAGGGTGATTCAGAAAGGTAGATCAAGAATGAAATACCATGTACAGTTTGTAGCGGGGAACAAAATTTTTCCTATAAACATGGGTCCGGAAATGCATCCTTACAGAGATAATGCAACTTGTACGAGGTAGGAATGACATTACAGTAGGTGTTCAAAATGCCGACCCTGAGCCTCGATGCAGGTGTTTAGTCTGCGGACGAGATTCTCGCGAACTCTGGTGAAGATGTCCGGAGAATCACTGACTTCTCCACACGCTGTAACAATTTTAGCTACAAGGTCATCGGGATTGTCGACTGGTGTGGCATAAACCAACTACTTGCTGTGGCCCCTTAAAAAGAAGTCCAGTGGTGTCAAGTCAGGAGACCGGGGTGGCCATGGCATAGGGCCTCATCTCTCAATCCATCGCTGAGTCGAGGTATGTCCTTATTGATGGTCTCTGGCTCTGACCTGCCGACTAAAGTGGGCAGGAGCACCATCGTGCTGAAACCACATCCGCTGCCGCATTAACAATGGCACATCGTCAAGCAGTTCAGGAACAGCAAACTGCAAGAGTGTCCACTTTTAAAGGAGAGAACACGAACAATTTACATGTTTAGATCCTAATTTACATGGACCCTACCACTGCCGTCCGGGTAACGCACATCCATTCCTATCTCGTACAAGTTGCATTATCTCGGTAAGGATGCATTTCCGGACTCATGTTTATAGGAAAAATATTGTTCCCCGCTACAAACTGTACATGGTATTTCATTCTTGACCTACCTTTCTGAATCACCCTGTATATAAAACCAAACGATCATTAGTTCTTCTATACTTTCCTTTTTTTTAGTGCTTTAGTCAGATCCCTGATTTTCCTCATTTTTGCTATGCTTTTACGCTTAACTAACAGTAGAAAAATTGCTTCAGGATATTTATACAGTGATTTGTGATCATGTGACATGGAAATCAGGCAATCACTCAAATTGCTTCTTTCGTGACGCGTAACTAATAAATTGGCAGCTCTGTGTATAATTTCATATAATAATATTTATTATGATCTACAATAATGAAAGGTCTAAATACCAGTAATTTCATCTTTTCAAAAGAAGGTTCTAATTTATTCATTTCTGAATAAAAACATCTTTAAACAGGTACGTATGGAATTTTATATTATTAATTTCAATTCTATAGATCGAGAAAAATTTACTTAATTAAGAAAATAAAAAAAAAGTTTAATGAATATTTAAATTAAAATCCTTTTAAAAATACGTATTAATATTAGTGCGTTAATAAAGTAATTTCAGTATTTTCAATATTTCAATATTTTTTTTAATATTTTAATTAAAGATAATTTATTTTTTTCTCGACAGATGCCAGCATTAACAGCGCTGCCCATTTAATGAAGGAAAAAAAAAAGTTAATGGTGGAATTAAGCTACACTTGTTTTTAAGGCCCTATCCAATAACTTTTTTAAAAAAAAACAAATAAAAAACAACGATAATCAGCGAGCTATCCAAGCTATTTTTCAGAATTAAACATATTAATTATTAATATGATCAGTTTATAATAACACCTAAAAGAGATCTAGTTAATAATTTTTTTTAAAAAAATACTAAATCCAAACCAACACAATAAAAATTAATGACATAAAGAAATTAGGCGAGAGAAACTGAATGACACTTATGCCCAGTGTATAAAGTCTCTGCGTTCTGTTTTAATAAAGTAATTCAGAATATTTTTTCTAAAATTTTTAATTTACAGCATTTTCAATTTTTCTAATAAACTTTTAAGCTTTAATTATTAACTAATGATTATAAAATTATTATAAGCAGTTGGATTGAAAAGCTATAGCTTTATAACGAAAGGAGCTACTGAGTGATTTGCCGCACAGGCTACTTATTTGCTTAAACGCGTGCTTCAACCACTTGCTTTTGATCTACTCGAATCTCAACGTTAATTCCGCTGCCATCTAGTGACAGTTACAGACACTGAACTTTTAAAACTCTGATATTAAAAACCTCTATCAAAGGTTAATTTTAATTTTAATTATGTTACTAGATTCGAGCTGAATATCGACGTGCTGAGATTTTAAAATTTCAGCAATGTTTAAAAGAGTTATTTACATAACAGTGTAATAATAGTAAAAAGATGCTTTAAACACGAGTTTTCCCAGTAGCTTTGGTCCCCTTCTTTATTTTAAAGTGAATCACAGCCCCATATTTTTTCAAGTCCATATTATCTGCATAGTAAATGTATTGAGAGCTAAGAAGCGATATAATGAAATGTTTTGCATTATAAAAACGAGCACATTTACGATAGTTGGGGTTTTATGTAAATGATGTCATAGATCCCCTAATTTGATTCCGAGGACCCTCAGGAGATGATCAGCAGACCATCAAATGAGCACGCCCCTGACAGTTAAAAATAAAAAAAATTAAAAAAATCACTAATTAAAAGTTATTGAAAAAAATAAGGAACTGATGTGGAATTACCTGTATATGAAGGAAAAGGCTGTGGTGTATCATATCTCGTTTGTTTGTTTGTGTTAAGAGGTTTTTTTCTTCATATACAAGTAATTAAAAGTTGTTCATTAATCGACCATCGTATAATTTAAAATGATATTTTTTAAATAAGGATACGTAAAAATATAAGGCTAAATTCGATAATACTAATGGTAGAAAAACACTATAGTGATGTCTTAAAACCAAGGAAAAAATATTATGTGGATAATTATTATTATAATAAATGAAAGAAAAGAGTGGTTAGAGAGTGGTTAACTTTTTATAATCTTAAAAAGTTAAATTTTAGCCATTTACAAGTTAGGTTTTCTAGCCGTAAATGCCCAAATGCAACTTAGGGCCAATTGATTATCTACTTTCTCAAGTGAGTATTCTCAATTGAGTCTTCAGCAACAATGGACTGTATGGTTGAGATGAGGAACACTTGGTTACAAGAATTTCACTGTATTGTTGCTGAACACTCAGTTGAGAAGTCTCAGCTGAGAAAGTAGATAATGAACTGCCCTAGTAACATCACTTCAAAAGCTCATTCAGTGTTCATTTATTGTATTTTATAGTTAAAAATAGCACTCTTTGTTAAATAATGCTCCCACCTTTTTTCTGCGTTCCTGAAGATTCTTGAGGCTCGTCATGGATCGTCACAGTTTTTGCTTCTACAGATTCAAACACAGGTTCAGCTTTAAGTTCCCCATTCACTGGAGTCTCCGTTACATCTGCCGTGGAAATCTCCTCCTCAGCTGGTTCGCCTGTGAGTTCAGCATTTTCACGCTTCATCTCAAGCGAAAGAGAGTTCTGTACAAGTTCCACAACTTGTTTTGCCGATTCTGCAACTGCTGCATCTGTACCCTGTAATGGCGTTTCCTCTATTTGAGCACTTTCTTCTGGCGTAAGCTCTACTGCCTCAGGTTCGGCTTCCTCGACTGGCGCCGATTCTTCTGGTTCTGGAGTTTTCTCCCGAGGTGCTACTTCTTCGGGCTCTGGGGTTTTTTCCCTCGATACTGACGGTTTTTCTTCCGCTTCAGCTGCCTCTTCCGCGGGAGCTTCTTCAGTTACTTCTTCCACGGGAGCTTCTTCAGCTGCTTCTTCCACGGAAGCTTCTTCAGCTACTTCTGGTTCCGGTGTTTTATCTTTAGGTGTTGGTGCTTTTTCCCCTGGCTCTGGAGTTTCTTCTCTAGGTGTTGGTATTTTTTCTTCGGGTTCAGGAGATTTCTCCCTAGAAACAGAAGGCTCTTCACTGGGTGTCGGTGCCTTTTCTTCAGGTTCGGATATTTCTTCCTTAGGTGTTGGTATTTTTTCTTCTGGTTCAGGTGTCTCCTCCCTCGGCGTTGAGATCTTTTCTTCCGGTTCTGGAGACTTTTCTCCAGAAAGCGAGGCTTTATCCTCTTCTTCTACTGGTTCTTCCGGTTCTGGAGACTTTTCTCTAGAAAGTGAGGTTTTATCCTCTACTTCTACTGGTTCTTCAGGTTCTGGCGTCCTTTCTGTAGGCGTTGGTAGCCTTTCTTGGGGTTCTGGCGTTTTTTCCCTTGTTAATGAGGTACTGTCTTCTGCTGGCGCCGTTTCTTCGCAGGGTTCTTCTGCAGGTTCTGGAGTCTTCTCTCTCGATACTGACACGTCTTCCTCAGGCTCTGGACTCCTTTCCCTAGATATTGATAATTTTTCTTCAGGCTCTGGGCTTTTCTCCCTAGATATTGATAATTTTTCTTCTGGTTCTGGACTCTTCTCCCTAGATAGTGATAATTTTTCTTCAGGTTCTGGACTTCGTTCTCTAGAAACTGAAGACTTGGCTTCAATTTCAGAAATATCTTCACTAGGCGTTGGCGCTTTTTCTTCTGGTTCTGGAGTTTTTATAACAGGTGTTGAAATCCTCTCTTCTGGTTCAGGGGTCTTTTCCCGCGACCTTGATGTCGTTTCCTCCGGCTCAGGAGTTTTTGCTCCTTCTACCGTCAATGTCGACGATATATCTGTTTTAGAAATGCTTTCTTCTACTTCTTCTTGGATTTCCTCGGCCGTTTCTTCTGCTTCAACTTTGACTAAATCATCTTTTTCCTCGGTTACTAATTCATTATCCGCCTCTTCTGCTTCTTCTTCCTCTTGCTCGTCGCGTTCCTTTTCTTCTTCATCTTCTTCATGTTCTTTTTCATGTCCACTATGAGCCTGTTCTTGATCAGCTTCTTCCGTATCCTCTCCCGTCAAATCGACATCTACAGATTCCAATTCACCGCTTACTTGATCCTCTCCATCAGCTGCTAATTCTCGACTTTCTATTTTCTCTGTATTCACAGTTGAATCAATAAGATCTTTCATCGATTCTACATCTTCGAATTTCTTTAAAGTTGCCTCGTCACTTTCTTCCTTTGGTTGCTCAAGTTCCGTTGTCTCTTCCTCAGTCGCATCTGCTGGAGGTTGGGCTTCTGAACTTTCGTCATGTTCTTCTTGTTCAGTTTTTGAATCAACAGCTGCAGCTTCGTCGGCTTGCTCTTCTTCTTGGCTAGGTTCAGCAATAATACTGTCGGTAATTTCTGTTGATTCTGCTAATTCTTCTGATTTTTCGGATTTTATTGCAGAATCCGGCATTTTGACTTCTTTTTCTTCTTTAACTTCTTCTTCTTCTTCTTTATCAGAGGTTGTTTGTTCTTCAACCTTCTCGGTCTCCTTCGTAACGTCGCTTTCCGTTTCTGTTGTTTCCATTTGTTTCTCATCAGTGTCTTCTTTGGCTTCTTCTGCTGAAGTGTCGTCATGGGAAGAGATGATTTCGATTTTATCTTGTGTTTCGTTTGCCGATGGTTGAGAAGTCTCGATTTCTTCTTCTGTCTTTTCCTTGGAGGGCGAAGAGGATAAAATTTCCTTGGTTTCCCTGGTTTCATCACCAGCTTCGCTTCCAACGTCTTGAGAAGCTTCAACGTCATCTTCTGCAGGAGCCATAACTTCTAATTTAGCTTCGTCATCTGCGGATATTGACTTTGCTTTTTCATCTAAAGTATCAGCGTCCTTTTTGTTATCTGTATCTTCTTTGATGTCAGTTATTTCATCCTCTTCGCCATCAGCACCCTCTTCCTCTACTTCGTGTTGAAGTTGTTCAAGAGAATCGCAACTTCCCACAACTGATTTATCACTGTCAGCCTCCTTTTCTTCTTCTTCTAAGCGATCAATGATTGGCAAACGAGCTAGTGTTTCTCCATGGCCATTGATTTTATCACAGGTTTCTAATGAAAAAGATTGTGTTTCTTCAGAAGCTTTTTGAGTTTTTGGATCTAAAACTTCATTTAATGAATCGTCACTATTATTATCACAGAGTTCTTCCTTATCATCTCCCGACTTTTGTGATATGTTATCTAAATTTGATTCTATCTCTTCGGAGGCACAAGTCAGTTCATCTTTTTTGCTCGACGCGGGGTCAAGAGGCGCATCCGATTCAATTTTAGTTTCGCTATTCGTTTCATCTTGACCCTGAATGTTATTAGTTCGTTCACCGTTCGTATTTTCGTTGTCTAAATCCTTTTCTTCTTTATCTTTGATTCCATTAAGCAATCCCCTAGTTTCGGATTCCTCAATGCATTCATTTTGATCTAGAGATGGTGACGACCGAACCAAATCGTCTGCGTCGCCCGACTGCTCCAGTTCGGTTGGAGGCATTCCGTGAGCACAGAGTGGTGAGCCATTTTCAGGCACTTGAGTCTTTAGCGTGGCAGGAACTTGCGTGAAAGCGGATGGCGGGCCATCCTTAGCACCATTTTGGGCGGATACTTCGACGGGAGTGGAGTCTTCCGTAAAGCTCGCCGATTCGTCGCCTCCCTTCATCAGTGAGGGCGCTAATTCCGACGAATCATTCGCGGACTTTTTCTGACCTTTGAGGTCAGCCACTGAGGCACTTGTCGCATCCTGAAGGTCGTCGGAGGCATCGTCCCTCACGGAACCATTCATGTTCGAGTCGGTCTTTGAAGGCGACTTCTGAACACTGTCAGAGGGCTGCTGACACTCTTGGCTAGGGTCACCAACCCCGTTTACACCGTTACTTGTCCCTTCCATTGAGGCACAGGCAGCGAAGATATGCTTCGTTTAAACTGACTGAATGAAAATCTGTCAGTGATTGTAAAAGGGCATCCCATTCACCCTTGATTGCGACTATTAGACTTCTTGCTTCTGTAACAAACATGAATGAAAATTTTCTAATTTTAGAATTCACATTAGGCCCGTGTAGGCGAATTAAATTTTATTCATTAAGTTAAATTTAAAGATTTCATAGTATATCACGAAATAAAATTAATAGAAATATAATCGGAATTTAATTTATAAATCTAATGCACATTCGCAGATGTTTAGAAAAATTTAATGAAGCTAAAGCAGAGCGTTTATTAAGCTATTTCAGATCTACAAAATATGCATAGGCACTACGAAAGAAATTTACAGGTACTGCAGCAAGCAACCGAAAAAAAAATGAGGAGCATCGAACCAGATAGGAAAAATTTTTTTTACTGTTTAAAGAATCTTTGAGAAGTACACTTTGCCTTGAATCCAGTGGCCAGAGTTGTCTAAAATGGATGGACTGGTGATCACGAGCGTTCCTTTGATATCGTATTAGACGAAAAAAATTAAAAAGAAAATAGGAAATAATTTTCACCGCTTTTGCTAAAGAGAGCGTTGTTCAGTAGCACCGTCGGCAATTCGAACGGTCTGGCAATGCAGGCGGCGTCTCTCTCTCTCTCTCTCTCTCTCCATCGGCTGGGAGCTGCAGTAGCCAACGCCGCCTTCCGCCAATCAATATGCGCTCTGCTCTCACATCAGTCGACGTCTGGGAAACCCGTTACCATAGCAACCCGTCTGCCACACCCTCATCCCTTCGTCTGGTGACATCAGCATGTTTCCATTGAGCATCAGCTCTCATGGCGTCAGATGTAGAGCCACCTGAACCAGAATGGAGCATCCTTGCAACAAACATTCATTAACCGTTCGACCACCGGGGATTCACCAATGACCGTTCATTTGAGGGCAAGAAAAATTTGCGCCTCATTTTTCTTCTTTCCCCCCTTAAGGTTTTGATTTAATTTTCTCCCCTTTTGAAGCAGCGTTTGCAAAACAACAGCCTCTCTTAGTACCGAGAAACCCCTTTGCTCCCTCCCTTCCAAGGAAACCAATTCATATTTCCAGGAATCAGCTCAACCCGTTTCAACCATTCTTCCTCTTGTGTGTGTTTAGTCACCACTGAATTACCGCCAATGATACCAACTCAAATGAATGAGCGAATAGTAAAAGAACATTTCATTTTACCAGGGATTTTGCTCTGAATACAGTTGAATTTACAGTCCCCAATAAATAATTAAATGCTATGTTATCTCAAAGAAGTTACCCTTAAGAGATTTAAAGATAAACAAATAATTTGAGTGTTTATGCTGCCTAAACAAGCTTGAAATTTAAATATGTATTATGTTTAAATGAAATGTATTTTTGAGATTCACCTAAGGAAATGGAAGCAACGCTATAGTAAATAAAAAGAAGTTTATTAATTCAATGCAGTATGTCTTTTCGTTAGGGTTTAAAAAACACTGTGCGAGTCAATGTGAAAAAAGCAATAGTAAGCATAGCGAAAACGCAAATAATTTCTGAATAGATAGATTACGCTTGCATGCACTACGGTGTTTTTGACAGTAATAACGAAAACAGGATGCAAATTATTTAACTTAAAATGAAACTTAGAATGCGTACAAACATATTTTTAAAGAGATATGCACAGATGAAAAAGAATTTTTAAGTGAATTTAAACTTTTGGTTTCGTTTAATTAAAGACCCACTCAACTAAAGGGGCTATTTATGATCAAAAGTTAGTGCCGGATGTTTTGCATATGTTACTTAATTCTGATGCCTTGAAGGAGAAAAAGTGGCATGGTATTCAGAATTTCATATGATGATAATCAATTCAGAGATATCATAGTCAAAAAGAGCATTGAAGTTCATCATAAAAAGAAATTCAAATTAACCTCATATATGAATATTTAATGAAAGTAGAATGAAGTGTGCCTGATATTTAAATTGCTTCTCTCAATTTTTATAATTAAACTATGCAAATAACTGAAGTGGATTATTGTACCATTACCCTTCTTAAAATGGAAACAGTACCCTTAATATCAAGTGTAAGTGTATAACGTTGTGTAGCTGTTCTCTTCGTTTGCACTTAACATTAATTAAATCATTTGTTTTATTTAACCTTTGGCTTGTTTTAAATTTCAATTTATGAATGTGTAAATAAAGAAAGAAAATTTACAAAAAGTAGATCTTTCTAGACTCTGTACTATAAGTAACAACGCTACCAAGAAATGCTAAGAAAAATTAGTAAAGAAAAATCAAACCCGACCCTCTGTAATGCGTATCATCTAATAAAGTAAATCATTTAAACAAAGCAGGCCAAGGGAAGCAAACATAATTAAGGCTCAGCTGTATTTTATGATAGAACATATAACTGCTTTTTTTGAAACAAATTTGATTGTTCTTTTCTTCAATTTTTTTTTCACATTTGCTAAAAGAAAGTCATAAAGAAGATGACGATCCGTTCTCAGCTAATTAAAATTCTGTCCCAGTAAGAAAAAAAACAATGTTGCGCGTGCGAATGATAAATGAAAGACACAGTTATCGTGTATAAAACAAAAAAATAATAACTAGTTCTTAAGAATAGCAATTTATAGACGCGTAAAAGAAAGGGTTAAACCAAAAAAAAAAGGAAAAAAATAAGCACATGTTTTCGTAAAGGCTTTCCATTTATTTGCGAGCAAGAAATTCAAAACTCAAAAATGAGTTCGTGTTTATGCCGCCCATTTCCACGTAAATAGCTGCCTGAGGAGCGTAATATAAAACCCAAGTTGTTATTTTAGAACCTAGAATTCGGTAAAGTTGGACTTTGGACTAAATAAAAGAAATGTGGTGGAGCAAAGAGCAGCCGCTATGAGCACTTCATTGATTGCCTCCCATAGAAGAGATCTGGAGAAAATTTTTCTGTATATAGATGCTTTCTTCCAATATTAATGCAAGAATTTTTTAAAGATGGATAATCTTTCGGATCAAGTTTTGTTCCAAATAAATTATTGAATTTTTGAGCGGAGTTTTGAAGACGATAGCTCTATGTTCTCTTGTTACAAAACAACAACCATTATGGTGCTTGTTAAGCGATTTTAGGGAATTGCCTTCTTCTTTTATCAATTAACTATAGTAACTGAAAGAAAGCCAATGTGTGAGAATGGAAACGCAATGTCAGATTATTTTTCAGTTAATAAATAACTATTTAAGTCTGGAATTGTACGAGAAAATAAAAATATTTTGGATATAAGACAGTGGAAGTGTTTTCGGGATAGGATAATTAATAGAAAATGAGTTTAATGAAAAGGAAGAATTTCTTAGATTAGTTACAATAAAACAATTAACTTATTTACAGTCCGGAGAAGTTAAAGGACATTTACAGCATTTCTATTTATTTCCATCTATTTTCAAGACATCGAAAATTGCAGTTAATCTGATAACATTCTATATAATTTTTTATTTATCACAGCTTTGCCGTTAAAATCAGTGAAATTAAATGATATAAAGATCCATGAATTTGCTTTATATTAAAAAATAAGAATTCTTATACATAAAACTGTAGTATTAAAGTTAATACTTTTCACCATAAACGATGACTTTGCAGGTAGGGCTGGTCCTATTAGCGTTTATCCCCGAAAATAAGATCCAAATAACGCACTATGTGAATGTCTTATTGATCCAAATAACGGCTTATTTTCAGGGGATGGCTTATATTTATTCACATATGACAATGTACATTTATTCAAATACAATCAGGTCATCTTCATAACTTTTCAGATTCAATCCTGAATTTTTTTGAAATTTCAAATCCTGTAGAAACAATGGCCCCAATCTCTCATGTGTCCTCAAATAAGTATTTCTTGTCCAAGTAGACTGCTCGTAGTGCATTGATAACACAGCTATAAGTGCTTTTATCCCATGAATTCTTCACCCAAATCACAGTTCACATGAATTCTTCACAAAGTTTCTCTCCATTCTGGTTTCAGTGTGATCAGTGATTTCTTTGCGCAAATGGTCCTTGAATGCCTTGTTTATTGCAATATCAAGGGTCTGGAGATAGTCAGCCAATACCGGATGTCCAAATACAGCAATGAGAAATCAGAAATGAGGAATCACAAACTTCCATGTGCAGCCATATATACAGCCTCATGCGGCCTTTGTGATGATAAATTTCATCGATCTGTACAGGACTTATATTTGGGATAGGGCTTACATTAATGAGCAGCTTGAATATCATTCTAGGGCTTATTTTCGGGAAAAATAGCATTAGGCAAATTAGAAAGATGATTAGGATGGCGTATGTATTGAACTTTTAACAGCTGGATTTAACAAGTGCAAATCGTTGACCTTACCTATGATGGAAAATAAACTGCTTGCAAAAATGTATCTAGAATGATAACTCTAGGAAAGGAAGCACTTTATTTTTCTGCTCTCATTATTTGACTGAGAAGCTATTCAAAAATCAAATATTTTCAACACGGACAATAATATTTACAAGCAGTTTTCTAATATCTGCCATGAATCTTATAAAATTTATTATTATAGAATTATTTACAAGGTTACTATACTTCTCATATACATTGACTCCTGTCAAAATAATACGAACACAGTCGTCTTTTTTATCTAGTACAGCTGAAATGTGTCGTGGAATTGACTCCACAGAAAATTTGGTGAAAATCCACTCCATGTCAAGACAAGTGCATCACTTAACTCCTGTCGATTCAACACTGTTGAAAGCAAGGTGCAAATATCCCTTTCCACTCTTTCAATGACTTTGCGGGCCTTGTGTCCTGTTGACAGATGCCATCTCTATAATTTTGTGATCGAATAAGTGTAGCTAATTATATCTCCATTAGCCTGCATGCTTGTCATGTTGCACAAGGAGTCAATAGCCCAATGTTGTTTTCGCCAAATCTTGAAAATTTCTATCCACAATCTGCAACAAAATTCTTCTGGCAACACAGTATAACAAACATTATTGCAAAATAATTACTATCCAATGATGATGTTTCTCGATCACAGAAGGCACGTATTCATGCTTTTCTATGTATAGTACATGCTCTTTTCATTGTCTTTGTTTGTTCTCTGTGACCTTTAGGGTGGCTGTTTTGATTATGGAAACCTCCAATATCCAGGACATCAACCAGCGTTTTTGCCTATATGATTATAATGTATGATTTCAAGTTGAATGCTTTTCCTATATTACACAATTGGTTGTATATCCTGGATGCACGCGAACATTGTAAATGCGTAGCCTTTTGGGAAATGTTTAATTCAGATTTTAAAACACCCACAATCATTTCTCGTTTAAAGTCACTAAATCACCCAGACTGACCATTTTACTGTGCTATCATTGAACAAACTAAAACTGAAGACGTAATTTCTTTGATGCATGTATATACCGGGTGATCCAGGCTTCATGACTCATAATAGGTTTAAACAATTTAACTTATTTGGACAAAGCAATAATAACATAGAATAGCATTCGTTAACGATGCTTCATGCAAGATTTGTTCATTATTGTATGAGGGGTTTTCTAAACGTTTTTTAGCCAAGAACGCTGCACGCATTTTACGAAGACCATTCTTTAGCACTTTTCGAAGTACTCTTCCTCAGCTTCTATACAAAGTTTCATCCTCTTGAACCAGTCGGACATGCATTTTTTCCAGTCCTAAGCAATGAGCTCCAAAATGTAGTCATCGTCATTGTCGAAATGGAACCTGAACTTCCTCTTCATTGAGGGGAACAAAAAAAAATGGCAAGATGCTAGATCTGGAGAATAGGGGGGGGGATGCGTTAACATATTGACCCGATTTTCACAGAAAAACTCAGTTGTCTTAACGGCGGTATGCGCTGGGGCATTGTCATGATGCCACAATAAACCTCTTGTTCCGGTCTTCGGACGCTTCTATTTCCATTTTTCTAGGACTTTTGGGACGCAGGATGTTACATGCCACTCTGCTGTAACCGTCTTTTTGTTTTCAAGCCCAACAGTGCACACACGAACAGAAGAAAGCTGCCACCATCACCTTCCCAGGACTCCGAAAACGTTTCCAATTTCGAAAACGGTGGTCCTTGCCCTTCGGGGAGTCACTGTTTGGATTTATTCCTTAGTTTCGGGCTCGTGATGATACAGCTATGTTTCGTCACCTGTGCAGATGTTGAACCTTTCGATCATTTCTTGGCACTACTGCACTCGGGCTGTTTTCTGCTCTTGTGTCAACAAACGAGAGATCCATAGTAATGAAAGCTTCCTGAATTGCAGGTGTTCATGCAAGACTGTTTTAAAATAGAATATTCAGTTAAACATTAAATATACACATACCATATATTAATATACAAGAGGAGTTAAGCAAAATCCTACATTCAGGATATAATCGCGATTTGTTCTTCGAAAAAGCTTTTTGTTTCTATTTTTAAGTATTTGTTCCTCTTAAAATAAAAAAAAAATGCAGAGAAAAATGGAATTCCTGTCTATTTAGAAGCACCTGTTGGGGTCAGAAAGTAATAACTTTAAAATTTTTTCGAAATCTATTCTTCTGATGAACAGACAGATGGACGAACAGGTAGACAGATAAAGAAAATCGATAGCAAGATAACTTTTCATCAAGCTGTAAAAAAAAAGAGGCTAATACCAGTCTGGATTGGAACAAATAATTTAAGAACTGGAGATTTCAGAAGAAATTTATATACTGGAAAAATTACAGATCATCAGTCAGATTAAGAAATTTTCCATTTATTTTACAAACCAAATTGAAGCTAGCCATTTTGTGATGAATAAAGACGGATTTCAATGTGATTTGGCTTGAACAGCGACTAAATGAATTCGGGAAAAAATAAATTAAAAACTTAGAACAGTTGCTAAATATCGCTCATGTGATAAATTTATTTTCACGCAAAAGTTGATGATGAAAAATATAACTGAAAAAAAAAACTCACGTAAACAAGGGAAACAGAAGAAGCACCATTGTTCTGTGTCACAAATAAATGGAGCGCGGAGCGTGATTGCTCTCCATTTATTTGCAGCTCAATGAATATTTGAATGGGGGAAAGCAAATCAATTTTTGAAAGGAATTTCTCATGAAGACTTCAAATGTAGGAAGAATGGATAAGAAAATAAAGAGAGAAAGTAAACAGGTTTTGTTGGTATACATTTTAAATGAAAACATCTCAGTTTTTCATTCAGAATATTATTTACTTCGAGGTTTTCGTTCCATTCTTCGGTGTCTCGATTGGTTTTTGTAGGAGAACCGCGTTGAATTTCCTTGCGAAATCGGGTAAAATCAATTTCGAAATCTTTTTGGATTTCCTTTCCAACCTGACTGAAAATGTAACAAGAATTTCTTTCGAAATCCAAGAGTAAACCCATTGCAGGTGTAGAAAGAGTTTATTCATGCAAGTTTCGGATGAATATGATAAATTAACTAGTTGAATGAAAAAAAAAATTCCCGTTAAATATTTAGAAAATATCCAATGAATTGTAAATGTGTGAAATATTTCAATTTCTTCGACAAAATAATAAAACGCAAAATATTAATAATTTATTTTATTTCTATATAATATTTTTTGTTTCATTATTTTTTTAAAGAAAAATAGAAAAAAAATTCACATATTTCAATCTATCTCAATTCATTTTTTGTTCTTCTGAAAAGGATAGGCCTATTGCTTATAAAATTTAAGGGGTACATTTCTAAAGAGAAATTTTCTTGCTAATGGTTTTCAATTTTCCCTTCAATTTAACAATATTCAAGTCTTGCTATCTTCTATTTTATTTTGATTCAAATTTATTTTTATAGCTAAAATAGTACATATAATAAAACTAAACTTTAAATCATTCAATTCCGCTCTCTCTCGCATTAGAATATAAGATATTCTGTAAATTAATTCTCTTGAAATAATTTCACGCTGTTGTCTACAAATGTTACGAAACTTAACTGGGATCTGAATAATTTTTACTTTATAAAAGTAAATACTAAATTTACGAATGTTAATTAATAAGCTTATTATTTAAAAATGTTTAACATAGATAATCCTCGGGATATTATTGCATGTCAAAAAAGATAGTTTGACAGGACAAACAAAACTGACCCATTAGCTTATTTCCTCCTTAATAAATATTACAGATACAAGAATATTATATGATAAAAAGTTTTGTGACGGTTTTATCAGCAGGAATCAAAAATAAAAGTAGTTGAAATTTAAAAAAACTAAAACTTATAAAAATAATTTTGCTCTACAATGAGTTTCGAAAAACACTCGGATTGTTAAACGGTAGAAATCATGTGCAAAGGAAATACAGTCGAACCTCGATATCTCGAATTTCGCGGAACAGAAAAATTCGATAAAAAAGGTTTCAAGATACGGAGGATTTAAAACAAGATTTTAGGTTAATAAAGGTACTGAGAGTGCGGAGAACAATAGAAGATAAAATGTCAGGTGTATACATAGTTACCTCAGTAAAAGTAGCCACTAAGATCAGAGACGTACATGTGCAAATATCTTGTCAATGCAACCAAGACTTGCCAATGAGATAGAGAAATTTTTTGTGAATTTTTTTTCATAGCCTACGAGAATCGTCTAACTTTAATTGAAGTGACGTCAAATTTTTTTCGTTTTCGTACGAAAAATTTCTCAACGAAAAAAAAATTAACTTTAATGTTTTTAAGTATCTTGTATTTCGTTGACATACGAAGTCAAAATTCGACATAGCGAGGTTTCTAAGAAAATGTTATGAGATAACGAGAGAAATTACATTGAATTAACAGTGGAAAAAGTAGGGAAATAAAAATTTTTCGAGATATCGAGATTGGACTGTAATCCACAATAAATAATGATTAAAGCGATATTTCTATTACAAAGCGATAACAGAATTGATCTAAAAGATCGTAGGATCTGAGCAAAGATTGGCTTAGCATTTAATCATGTGATTTAACTTTTAATCACTTTATAAGGTATTTTTTGTACTCTGAAGAAGACGGCCGTGATGATCGCATAAGCTTGTATTAGATTATCAAAGTTCATCATGAGCTTAACGATTTGAATTATTGTTTACTCTTTAATTGAATTATCATTCGAGTTTTTCAAAATATTAATTTTGGATGAAATCGATAGTAGAATTTTTCATAAACAACTGGAACTATACTGAGGGCCTCAAACCTTTATGGTGAAAATTCTAGGACTGCAAAGTGAGTATTTTGAGATAGGGAACCAATGGTCGGAAATGCATGTACCACCAGATCTTGAATGAGTAATTCGTGATGGGAACGTATTTTCAGAGCAAACAACAATTTTTTTATAAAAAGCTTAAACTACACAGCAACAATATAAAACAATTTACAGTTCAGAACAAGTGTTCAAAATAGCAACTACCAGTCTTAATACGTACTTGCATTACAACGGCGATTAAAATTTTGCCGAACTCATTCAAATATCCGTGGTGTCAGTTGTACAAGGAGGCAAGCAGTAGCGCATCAGATTCTAGTTTCCCATCAATGACTTTGTGCGCCCCTATAGGAAAAAATAAATCCAGAGGATTGAGATCCGGCGATCGCGTTGGCCATGTGACAGGACCTCCCTTTCCAATCCAATGAGTAAGGGATCTGTTGTCCAGGTGATCACGGAGATCAACATTTAAGGAGCAGGCGCGCCTCTCATAGCGCCTGAAATCTGTATTTCCGACCATCAAAAAATACTCAGTTTAGAGTCCTCTTACATCTGTAGAATTTTGACCTTAAAGGTTTAAGATACTTGTATATCATTACATTTATTTCAGATTGTTACATTAAAAGTGAGGTGAAAGGATATGTTGTTATCTATTGCATGATAGTCATATGAACATCAAAGAAATATCTGCATTCAGTGATTATCATGACCTCTTAATAAGAAATAAGTTCTGGAAAATGAATCGCATTAAATTGATTTAAAATAAGTTTTTTTTAAATTTGAAAATTACATGCAATTTTAAAATGTGCAGTCTACTGAAATAAAAATGTTTTTGCAAGAAAAAAATTTGATGATGAATTAAACACACTGTTTTGCAAGAAAATCGAAGCATCCCGTAAAATAATCTGATCAAAATGTAAGTTGGATGCAAAATCCCTCTCTACCAAGGACGCGATGTTTAAATTTCCATGGCCTATGAAAAACATAATGGAGAACAACGCTCCCAAGCAGGCTGATTTGTGTAGCGGGGCACAACATCAGGAGAAGGAGTTATGGTCTGAATATTATCTCCTACAACAGCCCTTCGCATATTGTCTTACAGCCATCTATCTAATAACAATAAGCTATCTAAACAAGAATATAACTCGTAAAACGATTTTCAAATATGCTGAAAAGAAGAATATAAAAATTTGTTATTTAATATTACTGTAATATTTTTATATACAGCAATGGCGAAAACTGCATGTAAATTTACGTATTCGATTGCAGCACTCACACGAATCTTTCCAAACGCGCGCGAAATGAGAATGAAATCCTCGCACGTCTAAATGTTTTAAACTACTGGGTCTATGTTCTTTCCACTGCTAGATCAAAGTTATCATAAACGTCAAGAGAGAAAAACCATTGTTTCAAAGCATTGCCGGGTAAAATCTTTTAAGCATTCCAAGGAGCTTTAGCTCTGACGCAGATGTAATTTTAATATCTCACTTTTACTTCCACTTGGTTTAAATAAACAGTGGAAATACTTTTGATTCTATATGCATTCACGTCATTTTAAAATATAGGCCTAACTTCAATTAGCCATTTTAACAATAAGCTTAATATTAATTAGCCATTTTTAACAATAGGCCTAACATTAATTAGCTAATTTTCACAATAGGCCTAACATTATTTAGTCATTTTAACTGTAGGCCTAACATAAATTAGCCATTTTTAACTATAAGCATAACATAAATTAGCCATTTTTCACAATAGGCCTAACAATATTTAGTCATTTTAACTGTAGGCCTAACATAAATTAGCCATTTTTAACAATAGGCCTAACATTAATTAGCCATTTTGAACTATAGGCCTAACATTATTTAGTCATTTTAACTCTAGGCCTAACATAAATTAGCCATTTTTTACAATAGGCCTAACTTTAATTAGCCATTTTTAACTATAAGCCTAACATTAATCAGCCATTTTTAACAACAGGCCTAACATTATTTAGTCATTTTAACTATAGGCCTAACGTTATTTAGCCATTTTTAACCATCGCCCTAACATTAATTAACACATTTAACAACAGGCCTAACATTATTTAGTCATTTTAACTATAGGCCTAACGTTATTTAGCCATTTTTAACCATCGCCCTAACATTAATTAACACATTTAACAATAGGCCTAACAGCACTGAATTTTAAAATGAAATGAGCACGTGCATCAAGAAAGCTTCATAACGGGCACGTGCTCCAGGCTGCCATCAACAATGCTTAAATGATAAACAAAAAGTAACACTGTATTCACTTATGACTCGTCGGTAGGATTCGATTGATATATTACATGCCCTAAGTTCATATTCTTAACATTAGTGCACGTGCTTGAAGGGGTCCACGAGAGCTCATCAAAAGTTGATATATCGCTGTTAAGTTCTTCCATTTTCACGTTTTCGTGCAAACGATGGCTGGCCAGGCACATAAAGGTACTGATCATGCTTGTATTCTTATATATAGCTTTAGCTAAAGCTCGTAATAAGGGGTCATTGAAGTACTTTTTGGGGGTCATTTTCTCGGACGTAGCATTTCGAAAATCGAAAAGAATGTCATATTCGTCTTGTGCTCGTCATTCCCGTTCGAATGACATATTACATGCCTTATATTGCCAATAAAAAAATTTAATGGGGGGGTTTGGGTCTCAATAGTCACGTGACTGTTAGACCGATTTCGACGACAAACTAATCAGGTGAGCTCAGGATGGGTCTCTATCGAACAGCGAAAAAAGAACTTGAAAAAGTTAAAGCATTCTCGAGAAATCGTCGGACATACAGACGGACGGACGGACAGACAGACAGACAGACACACAAACAGAGCGAAACCAATATATGCTTTTCAGCATATAATAATATTCGGCAACTAGATCTGTTACTTTTCATGGCACTTCTGCGAGGGGCTATTACAAACAGGAAACTGCTCTATTCTGTACAGTAAATATGTCTCTGGAATGCCTCTGAGCTGTTCAAATTCTTCCTTGGCCAGCAAGATTCCCTTTCACTATCGAGCAGAACTTGCAGAACTATCTTTGACAGGAAGACATCAGGACTTGTGCCGTATCGATTCCATGTGTGCCGTATCCATCGCGACCGGAGGAGAGTTTACAAAGACCTAACCTGTATCTTGGCATCCACGTTGTAGTTATTTCTTATCTAAGCAAGTACCTTCCACAAAATTAATTGGTTAATTTCATCCAAACCGACGCTGTTTTCAGGATGTTTCGAGTATATTTTTTGGGGAGTGTAATTAAAAATATTTTTAATGAAAATTTTGGCAATATTAAAATTTTATTATTAATGTTTTTATTGATTTAAGTGCAATCACATTTTCTGGTTAAGATTAAAGATTTTTCCTAAATAATTGTAAGTAAATAAATGGTATTAAGTTCTATTTAAGAAACGTGATTACATAATAAAATAGCTTTCCATGTGTTACACAAATAAGAATGCAGCAAACCCGAAAGAAAGCGTAAAATATTTTAAAATAATTTCTCTTTCTTTTGTTAATTTTGTGACATTATTTGTTGTCTTAAAATCGCGAATGCCGTAGCTGATTTGCTTCTTCGACTATTTCCAAACAACTAAACATTCCCTGGTTGACAGTGCAACATCTTAATGAATTTTTTGCAGCATGTTTAATTTGATTTCATGAAGTTAATGTCGTCGGATTTATCATGATTTACTTTTTTAAAATGGCTAAGCCTTATAGAAAGTTACAGACAGAAATGAAAAGAAACTGTAATTTTAATTAATGATTCGCTAGCAATTGTGTGATTTTTTTTTCCTCCAAAAAATTTCGTCTCTTTTTCTTAATGGTTATTTCTTTTTTTTATTATTAGAATTTAATAAGGTAACTTAATTTTCTTTTTACCCGAGAAAATGACATACACAAGAATTTTTTTCACTTTTCGGCGTCTTCAAAGAAGGGCGATAATAAATTCAATTTTAAGAGCAAAAAATTTAGTTTATTTTATAATTAAAAGTCGAGACCTAACCTTTTTTTATTTACAAATGTTTATGCTGGGACAATTTTTTTTGAACCTTAATGTATAAAATACTGTAATAACTTTAAGAACTCTTAAATGTCTAAGGTTCCATAACGGAAAACTTATTTACTCTTTCCTATTTAAGATTAATATTTGATTTATATAGAGGACCAAAAAAAGTGTTTCTCATATATAGTAAAAATAGCGCTACTCCTTTCAGAATTTTTTTTTTAAATTTTTACACGAATTAGACAAATTAGACAGAATATAAAGCAATATTTAATTTCATCATGCTCAGATATTAAAGAAGTGCGTCTCCGTGGCGCGGCTTTCCTATTCTTTAACATGGGAAGATATCCGTAATTTTAAATAATTCTAGCAAGCGTATTTCGACAGATACCAGAAAACTGAAGAAGACATAGCAACATTGTATTTCCGCTATCCATCTAACTTATGTATCCGTATTTAAAAATTCGGACATACGGTGTCTGAATAGTTTTTGTGCAGTTTATAGCTCAGCAGTATTGTCAGCTATGGCGAAGAGGTGTCGACACCTTCATTGAAAGTAATTTTCTTCACCGAAGTCGCAGCGCCAAAAACGCAAGTGGTCGCGTTTCTTAGACCTTTTTAGAAAAAGAAGTTACTTTAGTAAATGGAAAAACTACCAGTTGACAGGTTGAAATTGGTTTATAGCTGAACTTTCAGCAGAATTGTGGCTACTGCGGCTGCTTGGAAGCGAATAATTTAGTTCTTGACTAGTGATCCTCATTCACGTATCCAAGTTTGAATTATATTTTCAGAAGCATAGGAAGTATGGTAATTTTGAATAATTAAATATTTAAAGTAAAATTAATTTATACTGTTTCTGAGTGATCCTTGAGAAAGTTGTTCATTAGGAAATTGCAAATTGTAAAAGCAAAAATGGTATCAGATTACGACTCTGGTGGGGATTAGAAGAAGTAATTTAAATGCTACTGGAATTTCTGTATGGGGTGCAGTTTTCTGAATTGCAGATAACTACAGGGCAGTATATCGAGAAGCCTACCCGCTCGATTGCAGGGGCCGGCTCGATATCAAATGATAATTGGGTAATTTTATCAAAAACATTACAGTTTTGACGTTCACACCCCCCCCCCCTCCCCGACTGTGGAAACTGCTGGCTGCTGCAGGCCACTTCATCTCCCTCCATTCTGCCAATCGATCGGCCGGCCCCTGCAATCGAGCGGATAGGCGTCCCATTAGACTGCCCTGTAGTTATCTGCAACACCCTATACATGTTTTCTTTGATAGGATATGCTGGTACGTCCCATACTTTAATAATCTATAAATAAATACCTCAAGGAACATTCATGCTCTAGAAATCTTAAATATAAATATTAAATGTGAATAACATTTCTGATTTGTATTTTGTAGCATTCAAACAAAATCCATTTTAGCGTCCCTGATTATTGAAGAAGATAATGCTATTTGCTGGTTCATTAACCCTTTTGCTAATCATGAATCATATCGGAAATAAATTAGTTTCATTTTGTTAAATGCCTTAATGTAACGCTCTTTAATCATTCAAAATTATTTTTTAAATAAGACATTAAAAATTCTAGTTGTTCCTTTTATATCTTCGATTTTTCATACCTTGCTTCGTATTTTCTTGATTTAATTATTCCTTAATTTTACACACAGATATAAATGAGTTTTTAATCCCCGAAAAGTACCCGCGAAATTATCAAATAAAATCGGACGTTAATCTCTGCTAATCCTTTCAGAAAGAAAACAGAAGCTGCATCTTATTTGTCAGAGAAATGAAAATTAGAATCTTGATGCCGCTGTTGAGTGCTCTCGTTTAGAGATTTAGCTTTATTAAATGTGGTTGAAAACAGGAAAGAGGAAAGGCAAAAAAATATAGAAAACAGGTACAATAGAAAAATGACGCCAACGTTTGAAAACGCCACTCTAAAATTATTCGTAGCCTTAAATCATCTTTTCTGGGTCTTCGTTTTCTAATTAGTTCCTCTGTGCAACAAAAATCGATTTTTCCCTTCAAACGTAAGTGAAAAGAAAGACAAGGAGAAAGCAGGTTGCTGGTCTTATCCCTTAAGCAGAGCTAAAGCTTGTTCACTTAAATTTCGCTTTTTAAGAATATAATTTCTTGTTTTTCAACAACTTTGAAGATTTTTTAAAAGCTTTTCAATTAAAAAATTCAAAGTGAATGATGCCTGCACAAAATTTTTGAAGTACGTTTTTTAAAAGAGGTTAATAGAGGATACCAGGATGCCGCGGTGTTGAAGAATGCCAGCATCCTTTTGTCTCTTTGCATTCAAGCGCGTTCCTTATTCAAGGATCTCTCGGTGACTGAAAATTTTTGTAGAAAATGAACAGGAAATTAAGCTTTTCTGGTGTTACTTAGCAAGTCATTTGTTAGTTACTCTTTTGATCGGTCAATAGAGTAGGCAACTGCGCAGATAAGTGGATTGAAACCATCGGTTGTTGAAGGGAACAGGCTAAATTTATGACTGAAGAAGAAAAACAATCTTAAGCGGTCAAATGAAGTGTAAGCAATATTGAAAGTTAACTCTTTTAGCATTATTAAGCATTGATAAATATCTAAAATGTTTTTATTTTATTTTTACCTGTGCTTATATTCGTTTTATAGTGAATTATGAGATGTACAGTTCATTGTGAACCATTCTTAGGCAACTTACTGTATATTCTGATGCATCCACTTTATTTTAACTTATTATTTACATGTATAAATTATATCTGAACTATGCTCATGATTTAGGAAATTAGCTTTTAATCACCTTGCGCTTTTTTACCACTTTTTTATTTTGCTATCAACTTGTTCGAATTTGCGTATGCTTGCAAGATTTCACCAAGTGTGGGCGGTTTAGGAAGGATATGTATGTGCCTTTCCTGAAGCGAAATATGAATAATTGAGCATTACAAACCTAAAGTCACTCCGGGATTTTTGTGTACTGTTCTATAAAAATTACAATACATTCACAACAAAATTTAATATACGAGGCGTGTCCGGAAAGTAAGGTTACAACCGTTAGCATCCTTTCAAAAAAAGTTTACATGACAAAACGTCTACAACAACTTACTTAGTGATACAGGGCTTGTTTTTCCACGTAATTGCCGCCATTGTCCAATCACTTGTTAAGTGTGGGTACTAGCTTCTGTATCCCACAATCATAGAATTCTGGCGCCTGCTGCTGGAATAATATTTCAACCTCCTGCTTGATCGTCGTGGAAGCGTTGTCCAGCAAGATGTTTCTTCAGGTTAAAAAACAAGTGCAGAAGTTCATCAGAGAACACAGATGCCCTATCTCTCCTGTGTTCGTCATGAACATCGGTCCTGCCTCCAAAGAATTCACAATACATTTTGTTACATGTTGTCGACTCATAATGTTTCCATAAACGGGACCAAGGGCTTTGTGAATATTCACTGGGCGCTTACCTTGTGCCTGGAAAAAATGTATGAGGAGCGCAACACATCTGATAGGAATTTGAATCGGCATAGCCATTGTATACACGTAATAATTTTTGGATTGAAAAATGGAAAGAAAAATTCTGTGACCTGGATTCGAACCAGGAACCTCGTCTGTCATGGTCCAGTTCTGAGCCAGGTGCCCGCTTCCCATTGGGCTTTCAACCGTGACAACTTGGTTGTCTTTAAGACACCTTGTGACTGCTTAGCTGTCCGGATTGTCTGCGATAGCCCAATTGGTAGAGGCGTCAACCATGACAGTCGAGGTTCCTGGTTCGAGTCCAGGTCGCAGAATTTTTCCTTCCATTTTTCAATCGAAAAATTATTACCTATGTTTGGAGATTATCTCCAGTTTATAATTATTATTATTTAATTGTATAAACGTCTCACTCAAACTAGACTCCACGTAGCAATGAGGAACAGCTGCGAGAGGAAAATGGAAGGCTAACAGTTAAAGCCAGTACAGTCAACATACACACTAAAATATTACTTGTCCGCCTACAGGGGTTGCCGCCCTTATTTCCGGACACGTCTCGGCAATTCTACAATGCTCCTGCCATGCATGATTCTTTATCGAAAATCATCTAACTTATGTAAATAGGGACTATTATTTTCCTTTGACGTTCCTCCTCAGAAAATAATCATAAGTGATCAGATTATGTGAACATGGAGATCATGCAAGCAACTGCAAGTCTTTACTGGCTGCGACCAATTCAACAATTGACCAATCCAACGACGGGTGAGCTGCTCATTCGAGTTATTTACGAATTTTGGCTGACACGGTCCTGTTGGAACAGGAATCCCTTCACATCCGCCTGTAATTGCGGCATCAACAACTGCTGAAATACAGTAAATAAAGTTAAGTTAGATCAGTAATAATCGCCTCCGTAAAAATATTATTACTAGATAAATAATCGCCTCCTATAATCCCTTGAATTTTTTAAATACGCTTAATCTTTATCTTTAAACAAGCATAATTTATATGGCATTTATACAATTGAGACCTTAAATCAAAGCAAAGCTTGAGCCGACATTCAAATCATTATACGAAGATGAAAATTAATTTTCATAAACGCATGCTGGATTTCATGAACAAATAAAAAGCCTTTTCTCGTTTCACTTCTTCACTTTAATTTTCGCAAGTGACAAATACGAAATTTACACAAACATTAAAGGATCTAAATATCTACAACGGAAATTTCATCTATGAAAGGATATGAGTAGTCTAAATAACATCTTGCAAACATTTCAAGAAGAAGCTTTAGCTGCGACAAAGCGATCGTTACGTGCGAGTGCCCATATCAAATGCTTAAAAGATAAATAGAAAGTAACAGTGTATTCATTCTTGACGAATCGATTATTATAGAACATGCCATTAACTTAGTCTTCTTTAGGTCACTGTTTTTGCAATCGACTTGATGGGGTCTACGAAAAAGTCTGAAAAGCTAATACAGCCGAGCTAAGATCATGATGGTCAAATTTCTGAAAATAGAATTTGAGAAAGTTAATCCACTTTCAAGTTGTCGTGCAAACGGCTGACGGTCAGCCGGATAAACGTATAGACCAAGCGTGCATTCTTATAAGTAGCTTTTTGCTAAAGCTCCTAATAAAAACTACTGTAAAGTTCCCACAGCATAGACAAATACAGAATGAGCAACAATTGACAAATTGTAACAAGCGAATATGTAGAGTCGAACCTCGTCAATATATATTTCAAGGGACCAAGCAAAAAATATATATTAATGAGGATCTATATTATCCGGGTTTGAAATATGATTTGCTGAAAATCCCAATGCTGTTGTGTTATGAAATAAACTTGAGACTTATAATTGTAGGTTACATATAATTTTACATATAATTTATTTATTTATTTATTTATTTATTTATTTATTTATTTATTTTGGGCATCAAACTCCGATATCGAATTTATTTACAAGAACATATACCGTAATTTTCGAGATGTGTGCACCCGTGTATAATGCGCACCCTTGTATAATGCGCATCGAGTTTTTAAGGGGTTTTAGAAAAAAATTCCCGTGTATATTGCGCATCCGTGGATTGTGCGCACCTAGTGCTTTGTAAAAAAATTGTAAGAAATTACAATTCTTACAGTGCTGTGCTACTGTGGAATCTATTGCGAATTCTGATCATCGAAATGCCTAAATTTACATAAACAATGAGAACCAGAGTTCGCGATTATCCAATAACACCTGCTTCGTTGTTGTCTTAAATGGGACCAATTGCATGATACGTGGTTAGATATACCGCATGACTAACAACAAATTTCTTTTCTACAGTTTTTTTTTTTCAATAAGCATTTCAAATAATTCACTTTCTGAATGAATTTCGTAATTTTAGAGACAAAAATATATATTATCTCTTATTTGAGAGAAAAACGTTATATATTAAACGGCTGGATTTACATAGAAATAACTTTCAAGGGGTCGGGACCAGGGGGAAAATATATACAGGATGTTTCATAATTGGTGTCCCGTCTTCAGGTCCAAATAACGACTCAAGGGAACAGATTGAGGGGAAAATGAATATTGATTATTTGGTTTTAATGTCCCCTAATTCAGAATAAAAACATTTTGTGTCCCTAGGGGTGAAGGGGTAAATTTTGAAAATTTTAATTTTGTAGGGGTAGGGGTTAGACCCCATGTGTTATTTAGACAGTTGTAGAGCATCATGTAAAATGTGGGTTTAGCAAAAAAACCCGGTGAAAAAATCTCATTCCCTGCCCTTTATCGAGTGGATAAAGTGAAAGGTATGGTTAGCTAATGTAGACAAAAACAGAAAAACTCATTAGAAACTTATTAGAACTTTATTACTTAATAGAAAAAAGTACGTTTGAAAATGAATGAGAATGAATGAGTCGTTACCCTGAAAAGCTAATGGGCCCTAATTTTTTTCATTCATTCTCATTAATTTTCCAAATGCAGGCCCTACTGTTTTCTAATAAGTATGGTTTTTCTCCACATCGGCTAGCCATACCTTTCACTTTACCCATTCGATAAAGGGGGCAGGGCATGAGATTTTTTCACCGGGTTTTTTGCTAAACCCACATTTTACATGATGCTCTACAACTTTCTAAATAACACATGAGGTCTAACCCCTACCCCTACAAAATTAAAATTTTCAAAATTTACCCTTTCACTCCCAGGGACGCGAAATGTTTTTATTCTGAATTAGGGGACATTAAAACCAAATAATCAATATTTATTTTCCCCCAATCTGTTCCCCTTGAGTCGTTATTTGGACCTAAAGACGGGACACCAATTATGAAAGACCCTGTATATAAAGTGGGATTCTATATTAAGCGGTTCTATATTAATGAGGTTCGACTGCATAACAACATATTCAGTCAGGGAATGGAGGCGAAATGCTGGATCTTCTCCAAGGGCGGCACTTCAAAGAAATTGTGTCAACAGTGTGCTGATAATATCGGCTTGTGGACGTCGTTTCCTATACATCAGAGATCCATAATCAGCTTAAAGTCAAACGAGAACAGAATAAATGCAAGTAATCTAAGCTGTATTGTGAAGTATTTGGCACTTTTTAATGAGAATGTTTGAGAGCAGCCAGCGAACTGTTGGCAAATAGGCTTTCTTAATCTGAATGAAATTGCATATGATTAAATAAGAACCTTCTCAAATAAATACGCCATCTAATAGCTGTTTCAAGTGTACACTTTCTTAAAATAAACATAAGTACAATTCTCTATACGGTAAATTCAGTTCAAAGTCAGTAGGAAACAAAATCTTTCAAATATTGTGCAAATGCATAGAAAGAACTTTTTATGGAGAGAGCTTAATAACAATATTGCAAAACAATATTATTTGTAGAGCTTAATCCTAAATTAATCAATACGCTAAAGAACCATTCAGGAATAAGAATAATATTCACGACAGAACTAGTCACATAAGAAAAAAAAAGTTTATCAAAGTTTTGTTGTTTCAAAATTCATGTAGTTTTAAGACATCAATTTGGATTTCTACGTTTTGTTATTTTCTTCCATTTGCACGAAAGAACAGAAAAAGAGGTGTAGAGAGTGGAATCGGTGCCAAGAAATCTCTTAGATCCCCTGCGGAGCACACTTCCATGGTTGCAACGGTTCTAAGATCGCGATTTATGGAGCGTGAAGAAGGTGGACACGTGTGTGTCAAGTCAGTTAACTTTTGTGCAACGGCGAAGAGGGCATCTCGTGAGCCTGTGCGCTCAGTTCGTCCATCATGTCCAGATATCTCACCTTGATAAATTCTGTCGCTTGGCTTCACCAGCTGTGTTTTTCTTGCCAAAAACTGGCATCTCATATCCACGCTGAAAACTCTTTAAGCCCTTATGAGGTATCTGGAATTCTCACCAGCTATGATCGCCATTCGTGATGGAATTCCTCACTGTCAACAGACCCAGTTTGTGTCAGAAACTAATTGCTGCTATTCATTGAACAGAAAATTAAGTGAACTCTGCATTTGCGTATTCGACAAATGGATACCATCATCGTTGTTGTAAATTTCAATGCCACTATCCAGTGAAGCGAACAGTAATATGTCACGCTGTTGCCTTCCTTTTAGATCAATAGACAATAAATTCTTGAGGTCGCCAACATCCTCTGGAAGGAATGAGCAGAAATTCCTTTTCACACTTGCAAAAGGATAGAAAAACGTCCGCGAATGTGGGAACTTATGTAATGGTCAATCTCGCCGAAAGTGGGAAACTTTTCTTACGCCTAGAAATGAAATAGCCAAAGTGTGTCAAGGATTTGGCTGTTGAGTTGATGATGAGCAAAAGAAGGCAAAAATTATATTTGAAATGGCATGAGTAGGCTAGCTTTATGTCTAATTTCCCATTACTTGTTTTTTTCAAAATAACGGAAAATCGATTTGCCTTCAAAAAAAAACCATTCTTCTTTTTAAGATAAATGTATTTTCTGGTCTTAGACGCGCCCATAAACTGCTCAGAAATCAGATTTGTAGAAGTTCATTATTCAGCTTTATTTTTATTCAAAAGAAATGAAAACTGAATTTTAAATCTGTTGAAAGAAAATTCATTTTTTTTTTTATCTTTTCTAAATTTCACTACAACTTTTGAAATTGTAAGGATAAAAATATAAAATAAATTTTGCGAAATTTTAAAAATGAATGAAGATTTAATTTGAACGATTCTCATTAGTATAGAACAAACATAAGCCTACACTATTTCATAATTTCATACAACATAATTTTCGTGTAGTAGAAAATACGTTTAGAAATTTCATTATAATATTAAAGTTGAGATAAATGAAAGAAGCTGAAAATTTAATAAAGGTTAAAAAATTTTTAATTTTAATTTATTTGTTTTACTTCATAGTCGAGCTTTGATATTCCTTTTTATTTGAAAAATTATTTCGATTTTCTCGGCTCACTATAATCAGACCTTAAATTAACTGTACTTAAAAAGGTTAATACGATCACGAGGTGATCAATTTTAGTCGACTTTAATCAGTACATCAATGTTTCTTGTTTCCATTATAAAATCATTATATGAAGAAAACAAACAACGAAAATTAACGATTAACCAAATATTTGTAAATAAGAGTAGTGAGATTGATACTAACACTAATGGTAATAATAACACGAGAAAGCAAAGCTATTAAACTATCTTTGAACTCGTTGAATTGAATTTAATCCTTAATTTGAAAAAAAAACACTGGATACTGGTACTAGAGAAAAATTCATGGAATAAAACCGATAAATCGCATTATATTAGTCAATAGCAAAATTCTCCTTTTCTTAACTATGGAAGGCTAATCATTCGATTAACACTTTTTTAACCCTCGAGCTTAATACTTTATTCAAAAGAAAAGTTACAAAACATAAAAGGTCTGTTTTTTCGTAATATTTGTGTTTATTTTCCATACTATTTGAAGTTCAGGTACAATTAACATATATTTCAACTTTGTGTTCTCCATTTGGCATATCTGATTTTGTCATATGATGTTTTTTATATATCAGATGTTTGTATACTAGAAAATGCCATAGATTTTCCTCAATTTAGAGTTGTTTTACTTTTCTGAAGTGTCAACGAAATCCTCCTCTTAAGGTTTTAGCAATCACAATTTGTTTATTGGTCTCCAGTTTCCTTTGTAATGCAGGCAAGTCTATGCAAATATTTTATAATTTATTCTTGTGCTAAAACCTACTAGAAGCGTTTTTCAAATCTACAGCACAATTCACAATCATAAATAAGTTAAAATATAGTTGTAATTGGAAAAAATAAAAATTTTTGTATGATCTCACAATGTTTCGTAAAGGTAACCATTAGTCGATTTGACTAACTTATGCCTGCTAAAAGAACCGAAGAAGTTTACATGAACAGCGCATGAGTTCTCTGCAAGAGCTAAGTATCGAGTGAGTTGAGACATGAAACCAAATCAATTTGTGCGACCGTTACAAAGAGATAGCCAAAAATCCAAGTTGTGTTAGTAGATTTGGATTTTTGGGTTAAATCAAATTTGGAGGGGCACAAAAAAATACACGTTTAAAAAAACACACGTTTCTCTTATTGACTATCATTTTTATAACCGATATTAAATTAGCAAGAAGAAAAGGTTGACTTTTATTTCATTAACGCTTTTAAGTACATTTAGTTTTTTTTAAGAGAAAAACGAACATTTATCAAAATTGAAATCATTCATATGAAAATTTAATTTTTAAAATGTAGATAATAACATCTATCACAAACGCTCTTTTCTTATACTGCAAAAAAAAACAACATTCTTCTTTGAACATTTCAATTTTTCAGTGGACAAAGTTTGATGCATTCTTAAACTCTATGTTCTCTTTTAAACATTTTAATCTAACTAATTTAACAAAATGAAGAGAACATCAGAAGCTTATCTGGATATTTAATTCATTTGTTTTCATTTGTGAGATTGTCTATAGATACGAATGGGAAAGCAGCTGCGAGGAAATAAAATACTTCCTCTTTAAAAAATACAGTTTAAAAAATGCAAGGATCAAGAAGATACGAACCATGCACACTATCAACCTTAATTATGAACTACACAAAATGAGAGCCCGTCATTTTTTACCCCTTTTCATATGAATATCTTTTCTCTGCTTTCACAATGTCTACCTCACGCGGTCAAGTTAGGTAAATAGAACCTTTCCCCTTCTATCCTTCCTGTTTTAATTAACTTAGTTGCGTGTCTCCGATGAAAATGAAACTTTGTTGTGCAATCTTCCATTTCACTATTTTTTAAATCTGTTCTTTACATATTATTCCTTTAAGCAATTTAACTTGATGGAGATAACGGAATATGTGACAATGAAATTCCAACTGCGGCTATTTATATTAAGCAACTTTCATACGGAGTATATCAACAATTTCATTAACCCATGATTGCATCAAATTAAACAGAGAACGTAATAAAATTTCACATTTGGCCAAATTAATGGAGAAAATGGGAGATGCCAAAATAATCATTGGGAAAAAAAAACATTTAGAGGAGAAAAAAAAACAACCAGGAAATTAAAATCGCTTGACTGGTTTTCTTCGTTTATTTATTAGTTGGGTAAAATTTGCATTTAATTAAGATGTATTCTATAGATTAGAAACAAAGCGAATCTCATAAATAGTGGCTTCTCCTATTGGCTCGATGTAATGACACCGGGTGGTTTATGAATGCAACTCGTCGCCGCTGTCAAGTGGACCCACATGGCGACGACAGTTGGTCTACTCGAAATCCATTATTCTGGCAAAGGCAATAATTGACTCGACCAGACGTGTTATTTATGGCATTTCTTCGCCAAAAATGTTAAATTTCATTTCCATATTAACTTTTAATTAAAAATAAAAAATATATCGAATCCCAACACGTTTTCAATTTGAAGATATTTAATAGCGACTGTTCAAGAAAACAAAATAATAAAATGAAATAGCTGCTTGAATAGAGTAATAAATAGCCGAGGCGCTTACTATTACAATAAGCTCCGATAGGCGGATAAAGAGAAGAAGAAAAACGGTCAGATTATTATTATTATTATTATTATTTGATTAAGCACTTACAAATAATAGCGATCAATTTTTAAAACAATACTTTGAAAAAATTGTAGAGAAAATTATAACATGCTGTGTATTTATTTTACATTCCTATTCTCTTTTTATATTTGGTTTTATAAATAGAGGCAACGATTTTCAACATCATCTACATCATCATCTGGATAGTCCCTTCGCTTTGTGTTGTATTGATTGAGTTATTATTTAACCAATTTGGAGGTATAATTTAACTTCTTGAGATTGTTCTGCTTATCTACAAGTGTAATTATCCCGAGCAACGCCGGATCTTCTGCTAGTCTATATACACTATCATATCAATGAATTATGACCAGCACCCCTTCAAGGCACTCCTCGCATGGTACGACCCAACAACGATTACACATTGCAAAATTTGCATAACAGGCTGAGAAAGCTTTAAAGCTGGTGCATCAAACGGCAGGTGCACGAGCCTCATGATGGGTAAACGTCCGGATTTAACAGACATCCAAAAAGGGATGATAATAGGCTATCGCAGCAAGAATGGCACCATCTCCAAAACAGCACGATTTGTGAACTGTTCACGGTCCGCTGTAGTGAAGGTGTACAAAGAGTGGACAGCAGGGACAGAAATCGCGTTCCAACGCCATCACTGTAAAGGGTCACGAGCCATCGCATCCCAACGCCATCACTGTAAAGGGTCACGAGCCATCAACCAACGGAGTGAGCGGCGCCTACGACGACTCGTAAAAGGTGACAGGAGAGCCACAGTCCATCAACTGACCACCAGATTCAACAGTGGTGCCAACAGACGTGTATCTGACATTACCGTTGAACGCACCCTGCTACGGATGGGCCTGAACAGTCGACGCATGGTTACTGCACCCATGTTGACCAGGGGTCATCGTCAACGACGTCTAGACTTTGCACGTGAGCACTGCCATTGGACCACAGATGAGTGGGCTAAGGTCGCCTTCGCCGACGAGTCAAGGTTTTTGCTCCATAACATTGACGGGCGATGGCGAGTGCGTCGTGAATGCCATGAAAAGAGACTGCAGGAGGCTATTGTGGCCGGAAACAGGCTAGTGTGGGTAGTGTGCATGTGTGGGGGATCTTCTGTTGGGAGCAGTTAGGTCCACTGATTCGTCTAGAGGCCAATTTGATTGCCTGTGGCTATCTGTCAATCATGGCGGACCTAACCTTCCGTCATTTTTGATGTTAATGACCTTATTTCCCCATTTTCAAAATGATATGTGATGCTAACTGCTCATGTTTTCGTTCTCTAATGTGTATTGTACTCACCTGCCAGTACATCCGTACCTGACCGTAATAGGTTCCAAAGAAGCCAAATTTTTGACATTAATATCCAATATTAAGGGTTTCGACGGCAGCAATTTCGAAAACATGACAATATACACTATTATATATAAGAAAAACACAACCGTACGAAAAATGAATGCAAAGCTGAAATTCCGTTTGTAAAGAAATAATGCAAAGGAGTTTCAAAAACAGAATCATTCACGAATGAGCCACAATCAACGAATCGTCCTTCACACTGTTTCCCTAACTGAACGGTTTATGTGTGGAGAATACTAAAAAAGCTTATGATGCGGATTATTTATGTATCTTAAGATGAAGCATAGTGGTACCTTGTAATGGTTCAATAAAGACAGAGTGAGTGTCAAGAACAATGAACAAGAAGTAACTACATCCTCCCCAACGTGCACATCTTTCCCTCTGTAGATGGCATTTCCAGGAAGACCGTGTCACCATCCATGCAGAGTATAATCTTAGCTTGTCGAAAATGAAGACGAGATTGAAACATCTTGATTAGTGCAATCACCGAACCTCAACATCATTGAGTCGCTCTGGTTTCTCTTGAAAATAGAGCGAGAAGCTCACATATTTTCTCTGCATCCTAAAGGAACTTAAAGAGCTACTCCATGACAAAAAATATAAATTCTATTCCTCACCATCCAGGAATTCCATGCTTCCATTCCTAGGCAAATTTCGGCAATATTGCCAGTTAGAGTATCCTACACCAGATTAATAAAGGCTTTCCTTAATTTTCGAGATATTTTCGTTATCTTGTCAAATACTTGAAGGTTCTCGAGTGAAAGTAACAATTTATATTTACAAGAGATTAAAATAGTCATGATTAAGATGTTATAACAATAGTAGCATTTTCGAGCATTTTCTTGCGGAAAACAGTTTATTTTTAATATTAATATTTCGTGATTTTCTATTTTTCTATTTTCTTCATAAGAAACAAAAATTAATATGAAGGGGTCGGAGCAAAATAGTGCTAATCCTCACTTCTTCAATTTTAAGCTAAAGCGAAAAGAAAGTTTGTTGAAATCTATTAATCTAGAATAAAATAATGCATAAATTTGAATACACTTATTTGGCAACATATTGTTTTCTAAGATAAGTCAACACAATTCTAATAACTATATTTTTATATATTGTAATTATTCCATGAATTTTTCAAATAATGTTACATATCGTGGGTTAACTTTATTTTGGTCCGATTTATTTTAAACTGAAATACTTGACTGCATGTGAGTTTTCACGTTTTTATTTTGAATCTGGTATACCTCATGTATTATATACAGTAACTTAATAAGACGATTCAAGTAACAGTAACTTGTGGGATCATAGAATTTTTATAACATAGAAACAATTTTTACAACATGGTGCTTCTAAACATTTTTACAATTGTAACTCAATGTCATTCTGGTTCAAATCTACTAACTTATCAAAATCACCAAGGTCACAAAAAAATATTGCGTATATTCTCTTTTTCACTTTTAAGTTTTTCATAACATTTAAGAGACCAATGTGACAAGGATAAATTGTTACTTCTTTAACTGTTTTTATATTCCATTTCTTCATTTCTACGAATCTTTTTTCTGGTACTGGATTTACCATTAATCTTTCTCTTCTTGGAATCAGTCTTCTGCGAGCTACGGAGTAGAAATCTTACCGTAACAGAATGAATTCACTGTAGCAAAAACAGCAGCTTCATCTTTTTTTTCCTGAATTTAATAAATCATGTAAAATACATGTAAGCAGAATAGTAATGAGTTTTTACCTTATTTATTGTATAATCAGTCCTGCATATATCATTTTTCACAAGTGAGTATTTGTATAGGGCAAAACAGTGCAATCCGCAAACAAATATGCAACTCCTCTCTTTCTTGTCCATTATAAAATTAAAGAAATTCCCCATGCCATTTAATAGTATGTTATTAATTATAGAAAATATTTGAAATATCATTTCTGTATGAGCAATGAAAAAAATAAAACCTAACCCTCAAACCTTTGAGGTTATTTTAAGGGTTAGAACTCCTTAATACAAAAACAAGATACTTAAGAGAATCATTATCTGAAAAGTCCTCTGAATCACAGTCTTCATGGAAAAAGTCGCTTGTTTGCAGCCAGAACCATTTTTAACAGAATCTGCTTCCATTTTCACAGTGAGGGCTCGGGAAAGCTCTGTGTATTATGAATATGCAAAATAGTCCAAGGGCATTTTTTGACATCTGCTGGCCTTTAAAAAAATTCTTCATGCGAGACCGTAGAACGAGAACAGTGTTTTGTTTTTGCGCGGAAAACTCAAAATTCATGAAACTGAGGGTTAAAACTATTTAAAACTATTTAAAACTATTTCGTAGTGTACGACACTCACGGATGAAAGATCCACAGTCGGCTTCGCCACTTACGTGGTGAAATTGTCACTCGTAACATGAGCCGATTTTATATATATGACATCATATAAAATTAATATTAATCAAATTATAACCGGATATCAAATAATGGAAATGTTATTCAGCGATTTTATAGAAATTCAGCGAAAGCTCCGCCTGAAAAATAGAGTTAGCTTCACTGTAGAGAGCCAAGCGAAAAAGGCTTTAAAAGCGTTTATCGTCTCTCGGTTAAAAACATTCAGTCGAATATTTTTTAATAATATAACTTATAAATATTCCTTCAATACTACAGTAGATAAACAAAACATTATTTTATTCGTAAAAATGCTTATTTTAAATCAAAAAAAGTCCAGAAAGTAAACGAGCTTAATTTAACTTTCAGATTTCTTCACTTTCCTAAGATGTTACAGAAATACCTGTAATTAGGAAGCAAATCGACATTCAGATTTGAAGAAATTCTATTTTTTCTAAACTCTAATTAAGCAGTATGTTATCTTTCCATAATAGATACTAATTAATTGCTGGGAAATGTAACACTTCCAAGTATATTTTCTTATCGAGTTAACGTTTGAAATAGATATTAGATTGCAGATAAAAGGATAAAAGGATAAATACCCAGCCTGCCGCAGTCCACTGCAGGACATAGGCCTCTCCCACCACAGGGGGGGGGGGGTATTTGGTCTAATCTCCCACGCTGACCAGACGGGTTGGGAGATAGACTGCAGATAAGAGTCCAATAATCCAGTTGGAATAAAATAATAAGTGGAAGGAAAAAATTCCACACTCTGCCCAGGGAATCGTACAAGGGAGTTTCATGAATTCACGTAATATTCAGTTGGCACAGCTGGCCCAGGCTGAGGAAGTGCATAAGACATGTTTAGATAACATAGCTGTGAGCATATCATACAATAAACTTTGGGAAACAAAAGGCCTGATAAAAGGATTATTTCGATAAAATAATTTATGTATTTTGTATTTTTGTTATAATATTTAGAATCAAGCTAACCTTTAAAATTCAAAATCTTAGTGTTTCATATACATTGTACAATATTATATCATAATAATAAATTATAAAGATAGCTATTGGTTAGAGCAGCGAAACGGTAAATTGGGTTTCCAGCTTCGATTCCACTTCATGGAATTTTTTTCCTTTCAATTATTACTTTATTCCAACTGGCTTGAAGTTTATTTTGATATTGCTTAAATTTCTATTGCTAGCTTAGTTTTTTGAAAAAGAAGCAAGTGACTTTTTGCATGCTATTATTACAATAATAATTATATCGTATTATAACAATAACATTATTCTCATGTGCATTTTGCTTTTGGATAACGCATATCTCTTATGAAGTGCTTATGAATATTTGCAGTTCTAATATCTATTTTCAAGCTTTAACCCATTTAAGAAAATATACATGGGAGTGTTACGTTGACATCATGGTAAATCTAACACACTTTTGAATTAGAGAGAGTTTAGAAAAATAGAATTTCTTCAACCTAAACATCGGATTGCTTCTTAATTTGAATATTTCTGTGTTTCAAGGAAAAAAATCTTAGGAAACCGAAGAAATCTGAAAGTTAAATTAAGCTTGTTTACTTCTAAAGCCCATCCTCATTCCCAGCATAAATCAGATTCATGTCCAAATCATCTCAAAGTAAATTTAATAACTTCATTTCTCTTTATTCCATACCCCTTTTACATTTTCATTCGGAATACGACACGATCTACCTTTTAAAATATTCACTTCCAATGAAATTAGATATTTTCTCATATAGAAAGAAATTTCACTCCTATACTCTAAGATAAACAACTATTCTATTTCACAAACTGCTATTTTTGTAGGCACATTTTTGAAAACACGCGTAATAGAGAGATTTTTAAAACTAATAATACGATTGTATTTTTAAAACAATGATTTGCAAGTATTCAGAGAATTTGTGGAAATCAAAACAACATCACGAGCGAGTGATCGAATGGTGATCAAATTTACATAATTGACGATGCAAGTAATTGCATAATGACAGCTTTGCAGGTATCACGTTATCGAATGTAAAGTACCATGAATCAAAGACAAGTTTTTCCTGATCCAATTCGACCTGTTCTCTATTAAATGGTTGAAAATAAAGCAGCTATTCTGCTGTTTCCATTAAAGACATTGTTTGATGAGATGTATAAATTTAGTTAAAATCCCTCGTCCTGAACTGTTTGATATTCATTCTTTCTCGTGAAAAACCACAACGATATCTATAATGGCAATCAGTAATAAGGTGCGTCCAAAAAGAACTATAAAGCCACTTGAATTTTAACAATAATCTTTTAATACCAAATCCGAATGGGAAAAAAAATTAAATTACAATAATATGCCACTCATGATATCTTATTATGGCTTCGTAGAAAAATAAACAAAATACAAATAAATGAAAGAAAAATTTGTTTTTCGCTTTCTACAGAATATAAAGCCATCATTTGATTTTACGCATTTTAGGATGATTCCACTTATCTGCGGGTAATAGCAATATCAATATGATGAAATTAATATAAATAAGCAAAGCAATTGAAGTTTACAATACCACAGAAGCTCACATTACGAAAAACAGCATGCCACGAAGTAAACCCTTATCAGAATTTGAAAAGGGCCAAATAGTGGCTTTAAAAACTAAGAGCAATCATCTCGATCAATTTCAGAAGATTTAAATAGATCACATACACTTATATACAATTTCGTGAAGCTGGGGAAGTAGTTATGGCCAGAAAAAGCCGACTGGAATACCATAAAAAATTCCACATGTCAGAAGAGAGCAATTTGTAAAGAAACAAGTATAAACGTACCTAAGTAAATAATAATGATTATAAACTGGAGATGCTCTTCAAGCATAGGTAATGATTTTTCGATTGAAAAATGGAAGGAAAAATTCTGCGACCTGGATTCGGTTCGATTGGAAGGAAAAATTCTGCGACCTGGATTCGATTGAAAAATTGGTAGAGGCGTCAGCCATGATAGTCGAGGTTCCTGGTTCGAATCCAGGTCGCAGAATTTTTCCTTCCATTTTTCAATCGAAAAATCATAAACGTACCTCTTTTCGTACACTAGCCAAAAAGCCTGAATCCAATGTCTCCAAACCATTGATAATGTGATTCATGAAAGAACATTCCTGTCTTTCCAGATGTTTTTCCAGAACATCACCTTGAAAGATGTTCACAAGGTGAAATGGGTTGAATTTGCAAGAATGAAGATGCCTTGGACATCACAGTGGCAAAAAGTCATATTCAATAACGAAAAACAATTCAATTTACATGCTCCAGACAGTTGGCAGGTTTATTGGCATGATTTGAGGAGAAATGAACAATTGTTTTCCAAACGCCAGATGGGAGGAGGCAGTGTAGAGATTTGGGGTCTTTTGGGTGGCACTCAGAATCAAACCTGTGCATGATTAGTGGAAGGATGACAGCATCCAAGTATCAGGAAATATTAGAGGATGTTCTTTTGCCTTTTTTCTAAACAAATAGGAGGACCTTTCTTTGAACTCCAATAGGATAATGCCCCCATACAGACTACGAGTGGTTACTGCAAAACTGGTTTCCAGTCATGGAGTGCCAGCTCTATCGCCCAATTTGAATCCGATGGAAAATGTATAGGCACTGCTAGCTCGTGCTGTTTATGCTGGAAGACGCCAGTTCTTAAATGTGCAAGACTTAAAGACTTCCATTATGGAAGAATAGGACAATGTTGATACATATTACTTAAAAAAAACCTTGTAGATACAATGCCTGATCACGCATCTCACTTTTGTTAAAAATGGAAAGTGAGTTGGTTATTAAAACATGATGGCTTTATATTATTTATATAATGAAAAACAAATTTTTGTTAAAATTCAAGTGGCTTGATAATTTTTGGACGCAACTTATCTTCAGAGATGAAAGTCTATATTTTCAATCTTAGAATGAATGATGGTAAAATTAGATCAGAAGTTGTCATGGAGAATCCAGAAATAACACAGGAAGCTGAATCTATGCGGAGAGAAAGGCGTCACAAACACCTGTTGTTTTTTTTTGTTTTTTTTTTGTTTTTGGTTTCAGATAGTCATTGAAAGTATCTTTCACATTGGAGCGTCTTTTTCGCATAGAGCGAAAAAAATGGACCAGGTTTGTTGACAATAAAATGCCCCTTATATGAAAAATATACGGTACCGTCTCTAATAAATATACAGGGAACTTCGTCTTATTACTGTATATCATCCGACCTTATCGATTCAATATGCCAAACATTAGAGTAGACGGTAACAAAAGTTGGCTTGAAAATGAAGCTAAAATTTAAAATTTTTAAGAAAATACAGATTCATAAGAGGATTTCATTTAATAGTCATATGAATCATTTATCAACAATAATAAAACTGTAAATCAGAAGTTGTGCATGTGTATATTTACCACTATCTTCTATGTTCTTTCATCTACTGATGTGATATATTACATACACACATTTTCTTACAGATCTAACGTATGTATGCGCCGAAAATAAGCATCATCTGTTGACCCTTCCACGTGAAAATCATGAATCATCTATTTAACTGAAGATTTACATGCAAACGATTATAAAACAGTATTGTGCTAATCAAATGTTGTAATAATATAGCAAAGCGTTGGATAGTATCTCTCTTGCAAAATATATATTTGAATTGTTTACCAAATGCTTTATAACATTAGAATTTGTTTAAGAAACTCAAAAAATGAATTTTTTATTTACATTGTTGGTGTGCTGTTCAGGCCCATTAAATATTATAATTACGATACGATGCCAAAACGGTCACAGAGGAATGAAACCGCACAAGAAATTGCAAAGCGATATTATATATGCAAGGAAGGCTACAAAATTAATTCCATTTTGCGGTCCCTTTAAATAAATTCATTGCAAAAGGTGGCAATCTTAAAATTTCATCTGCAATTTTGGAATTTTAAAACGTGTTTTTCAGAATATTCTCCCTTAACGGCCATCTACTAAAAGAACTGCATGGTAATGTCAGGCTCTGCTCATGAACATTTAAACGTCCTCCCACGGCCTACAATAGACTGCAGACCACCATTTCCACCCCAAAATTGCGCCGTCAAACTGAACAGGCGTGGAATGATATAACCACAATTTGTTATCCGACACCACTTCGATCGAATCTATGCCAGAGATAGAAGGAGCTTATTCGTTTTTAAGTTGCAGCAAATGGATATCGATCTTTGTTAATGGCAATTAAATTATTCTTAGCTGAAATTATAATAATTTATTTCTAAAGTCTTTATCAAGAAATCTCAATAAATTTCCTTCATAAAAATCTATTTTCAATTGTACATGATATGCCATTTCCTATATTCTCGAACGTACCTGAAGAATTTTAATTAAGCTTTAGAATTTAGAAAAAAATTAATTCATTTTCTTTTCACGAAAAGATTTGTTTAAACCAATACAAGTATCCAATAACTGTAAATAAGCTCTTTTAAAATGTCTTTAATATTAAAAAGATTAGTCGTCGATTTGTCCATATTAAATTTTGCTTTAAACTTTTTTTAGACAATTAGTACCTATTACGAAATACAAGATGAAAAAAAGAAACAGAACTTTTACCGCAACCAATCACATTTAAGGCTTGTGGTTAATTAAAGGTTAGCGTTAACGCTAACTACTCCCCCCTGTAAAGAAAACGATGTTGCCATTGTCGCACGTCTTGTTTGCTCTTTCTCTTCTGCTCGTTCTGTTTTAAGCACGTGTGGCTCTTTCATGGCGCCTGGTAGAATTATTTCATTCCGCTGCGAATGTGCAGATGGCAAACAATTCCGTTCCGTCGCTGGAGAATTCTGTTTAGTTTCGTTTATTAAAAGCTATTTCTTTCTCGACAGCGTGAGGTTTAACGAGCCTTAAGACACGGGTGAGTAAGAAAGAGAGGAAAGGGTTTTTCGAAGAGACCGCGCTGGTGTCGCATAATCAAAAAAGCATTTCGGGCATTCTGATGTGTCTCGTCGATCATGGCGCTAGAGGATTCCGACATAACTAATGACGAAGCAGTAGATTTAATAAGAGCAGTCGGCGGAAGCTTTGCCAAAATTCTGCTGAGTAACAATTCTTTGTTGTCGCAGATAGAGTGTATTGAACAGAACAGCGAAAACAGTAGACCCCTCAGACTCTTCGTTTATTTTTTTGGGTTATTGGGCGAGAAATTTTTGTCAATAGTAAATGAAGACGAATGCTCACAAGAGGACGACTCAACATTCAAGTAATCTTTTGTCGGAGGATTTACGACAAAGTAACAAATTGGAATGGTTTTTAAGGGCTCCCACCGCACATGTGTCTTGGCCGTCGTTCCACCCGCCCGCCTCTCTCGACGCACGCTTCACTGGACACGGACGGCATGACTCGGAGGCGGTCGGGGTCGTCGAAGAACAACAGCTCCTTTTTCCGTCGACTTTTTGATAATTGAATTTCAAGAAATTCTTTTTTTCTTTTTTACGAGGCACAACATTGTGCAGACAGATGATGCAGAGATTGTATGGCGCTCCTATTCTTGTTGAATAGATTTTGTGCACGGCGGAATGGTCACAAACAAAAGAGGAAACGAAAGACAGCGAGCGAAAAGAATTACAAAACAAAGAACGACAGCGCAAGCAATCTTGAACTATCACTTCAATCTTAAAGACTGTTCAGAAATAAAAACTGAATGAGAGATTTCGACCTTTATAGAGTTCTCCTACTTGCACATCCTTTTTCCAACACAGGAACGACCTATTTGTGTTTTCATGAATTGTGCCTCTAAAATAAAGTGACTTTCGCTCTAAAAGCTTTAGTGGCGTGGGAGGAAAGGAACTGAAGGTGTCTTGTCGATTGAATTTTCTTTAGATTTCGTTTCTTAAAAGAGTGGCATTCCTACGTAGGTGGAAAAGATTTAACATCGCAAGAAGTAAACAGGATATAGCCCTTATTAAAAAATCAATATACAAATTGCCTCAAATAATAAATCAGCTTTACCACTCCTATCTTAACATCATGAATCGCCTGCATAAAATGTTTATTGACTTACATGTTCTGTAGACGTTTTCCCAATATTCATTGAGAAAAGAGATCTGGGCGTTAATTTTTAATCCCCTCCTTGCCACAAATAGTAATTTTTACCACTAGATGGAATGTCAAGATCAAAAATTAAAAGCTACTCCTATTAAAATCTATTCACCTTATTAATGTATTTATTATTTACTGAAAAATTAAGCAATACTTCCTCCGCATCAAAATGATTCTCTGATTTAAAAAAATCTTATTTATAGTGGTTAATTTTACAAAATATTAACTTAAACATTCATTAATACTATTTATTGAATTCTTTAATTAAATTTAGGGTATCCTGTGTTTTTTAAATGTCACTTCATCACAAGTTTTAAACTCTGGAAGCCTACTCTGTCACATTTACATTTCTTCAATAAGTCTTGCAAAATTGCGTTTCTTGTCTCAGATTTTAAAATTATGTCTCGTTATGACTGAAATGAGGCTTAACTTTGAATATTTAAAAGACATTGAAAATGACACGTATGACGGTAGCGGGTAATTTTTGTATTAACTGTCAAAATGACTTTGATTCACATGCTTACGAGCTAAACTAAGTTACCAATGCTTACGAGGTAAACTAAGTGTAAAATTTATAAAGAAATGTGATTCATGTTGATTTAAAATTTTATCATCAAGTCAGAAATTTTTTTACCAGTTTATAAAATTAAAACTCGGACAATCATTTAGATACGAAGGGAATAAATTATTAAAAAATTGAGGCGAAGATCAGTCACGTTGTTCATGACAAAGATGATGACGTGACTTTATTTTTAAAGGACTGTATATTGTTACTCTAGTAAATGTAGCGATCATTCCATGTCGAAAAGGAAATAATGGTGAAAATTATATAGAAACAGAAAAAATCAATTAAAACGAAGTTTTTTTTAATTGCTTTAGCTGTTAAAGGCTCTTAAACGGACACCTCAAGTCCGATCACTACATCAATACCTTTAATAAAACTGTAGACGACCTTGTGTCTGTACATAGAAAATATTTAATAAAATCTTATGCGATAAATTTTACTAACACTAACAAAAGCCAAAACAATCATTTTTAGAATTTTTGTCTGTCTACCTCATCATGCAAAATCTACTACACAAAAATTAACGCGGTTTTCACAGTTGCATTCTTTTAGGTGTAACTTAAAAAATGATGTATGATTTATCGTGATACGCCATCTAAAAGCCGAGTTATAGGCTAAACTCTCTTAAGCTGGTAGTTGAATAAAAGCTGATAGGCGGCCAATGTATACTTTAGTTCACAAAACAAACATCAGACGGCGCTACAGGCAAAATAAAACGCGCTTTCGTTTGGTTGTATGTGTTCCTTGGTGTTAATTAAGAATATTTGTATTGTATTCTAGTATGCAAAGGTTATATTCAAGTACCTATACATAAGCTTATATTGAAATCTATATTAAATCGGCCTCGGTGGCTCAGTGGTTGCGTGATCGCCTCTGATGCTCGAGGACGCGGGTTCGACCCCGGCCGAGGACGACGAGGATTTTTTCAGGGGGAAAATCCTGAGATGACGCACTTCCTTCGGAAGGGAAGTAAAGCCGTTGGTGACGTGTAGTCGTTTGCCGGCTGCACGTTAAAGAACCCTTGCGAGGCAAAATTTGCGGCTCCTATAACGCCGTTCTGAAAAGGACGTTAATACCAAACAAACCAAACCAAACTAATATTAGTAAATTTTTTTTAGCTATGTTCCTATTTAGAATTTATAAACATCCACGCAGACGAATCGCGGGCAACAGCTAATCATGAATAAAAAAACTGCCTCTCAGATTTAAAATAGATCTTATGAATAAAATACAAGGTAATCATGAATAAAATACAAGCTTATGATCTTGGCGACAGAAATCAGTAAATCGTCAGTTAATTTTAAATTCTTTCATAAAACTTTTCACTCGCTTCCACGAAACAGACAATTACAAAAGAACAATGTACAATATGGATACTATAAAATATTCTTGAACACCCCTTAAAAGAGATATAATACACAGGGTAATATACAAGCGTCGTCCAGAAAGTAAACAACGATTGGGTGTATCTCAACACACAACAAAAGATATCAAAAAACTTTATTTGCAACAATACCAAACCTAACACTACTTCTCTACATAATCGCCATTGTTATTGAACTACTTCTCATAACGAGACACAAATTTTTCAATGCCGATGTCATACACATCTGATCCCAATGACTGAAGCATGAAGATACTGTTACTACCCATTTGAAACGTTGTAATTCTTGTTGCGCTGCTGCAGCTGCATGAGGCCGAGCGTTGTCATGAATCAACACAATTTCTGCATGGCAATCGTCAAGGTGGGAGGTCTGTGCGCAGTCGCAATCAGTTTCAAGTGAGACGTTTTTGGCCATCCCCCTTACAGTCCTGACTTCGAACCTATTGATTTTCACCTTTTCTCTAAAATGAAGAGGTTTCTCGGGGACACACACTTCCAACGTGAACAAGCAGTAACTTCATAGCTTCAGTCATTGGAGGCAGATGAGCATAACGCCGACATTGAAAAACTTGTGTCTCGTTATGACAAGTGTCTCAATAACAATGGCGATAATGTAGAAAAGTAGCGTTAAGTTTAGGTTTAGTATTATTGCAAATAAATTTTTGTTTTGATAATCTTCGTTTTGTGTTGAGATATACCCAATTGTTCTTTACTTTCTGAACGACCCTCGTGTAATCAATAGACATTTGAAAATATTAGTTTAATTTTCACATTATCGCAGAAATAATTTACAATCAAAGGTATCGGGAAATACATTTTTTAATTTATTTAAAATGTTAGAAAATCATTACTAATTAGAATGTTAAACAGAGAATGTTATATTTTTCAAATTATAAATGATTTCAAATGCAGCTTTACCGCATAATGCAGTTTAATACTTGCGTGAATATATGAGTAATTGCTGGAAGTCATTCTTTGTTCAGTTTCCAATATTTCTCTAATACTGCTTTGCTTAGCATTGCAAATCATTCAATTCTGTCTGCCCCCTCATGAGTTATTATACAAAACGAGTGTTCAACCTCGAGCGATATTCAGTCTGGCTGAATAAAATGTATAATTTCATTCTAAATATTGATATACTCTACAGCAGAAAAATAGGAGTTTCTTTACGGTCGATGTGCTCTTTGATGGTCCTCCAATTGTCAATTACCGAAGCCACATTTTACGTGTTCCTCGAGGGCTCATGAACTTCCGATTGGAAACCACTTTCCCCTTTTTTGGCTTGCACGGTAAATCGCACAATTCTCTTCGAATTACTGACTCGTAAAATTTGCTCTTTACGAGTTGAAAAATTTCCCTCGACAAACAAGGAACGCACGATGTATATTGTCTACTAGAGAAGGTACCCGGTTTCGCTCGGGTTGGTTGAATATAGCGAAGCCATATTGTTTAGGGTAAATTTTTAGCATAACAAAACTCAGGCTTTTTTGCCAAATTTGACTAACTGTATTATCAATATAATGCTACTATGCAGTTAGTTATCTTCCAAGACCCTTTTGTAGACAATATTTTTGTTGACCGCCAGAAGCATACACTGAGTGACCAGGTAATTAGGAACACTCATGATTATGCAAATCCGTTGGCATAGCAATTACTACGTATCAGTTGATCACGTGACAGTCGGTACCGATATAAAACGAGAACAAACTGTCAACTGCAAGTGGTTTGACCGTCACCATGGGGAAAACAAACGAACTGAGCGACTTCGAGTGCGGGATGATAGTTGGTGCCCGGCGAGAGTGGACTGAGTATTTCCGAAACCGCACGTCTTCTAGGTTTTTCCCGAACAACTATTTCAAGGGTTTACCAGGTTGATTAAACAAACAAAAAAAACCCAGCCAGAAACAAGCCTGTGGTCGCAAACGATTCGTGCATGTTCGTACGAATAGAAATGTCACGACTCGTCAACTAACCGTGAAGTACAACACTGGATCGCAGAACAACATCTCTGAACGCACATTATGCCGTACATTGGCAAGGATGGGCTATAACAGCCAAGGGCTAGTCCGAGTACCTTTGATCTCCACCCAAAACCGCAAAAAAGTCTCCAATTTGCCCGTGATCACCAATACTGAACCATCGACGACTGGAAGAAGTTTTCCCGTTTCTCCAATATGAATCCTGTTTCCTATTGCACCATGCAGATGGCCGACGCAGAATTTGGAGACAACAGCACGAAGCGATGGACCCCTCCTGTCTGGTTTCCACTGTTCAGGCTGGTGGAGCCTTTGGAATGGTCTGGGCAATGTTTTCCTAGCATAATCTTGGTCCGCTGATACCTGTAGAACAACGCCTTAATGGTCAGGGCTATCTGAACATTGTTGCCAACCACGTCCATTCCTTCATGGCTACTGTTTTCCCCTATCGGAATGATACTCCCAGCGGGACAATGCTCCATGTCATAATTCTCGTATCGTCATGGAATGGTCCAGGAGCACGATAATGAATTCAACTTACTTCTCTGGGCACCATATCCCCGAATCTGAACTAAATCGAACATCTTTAGGATGAGCTGGAACGGGTTATTGCTCCACCACCATCCAATAAGCATCAACTGGGAGCAGCTGTTGCATCCGCATGGACAAACATCACGGAACAATGCATCCAGCAGCTAATTGAATCATGCCACAGTATTAGGGGGATGTTCCTATTAAATTGGCCATTCAGTGTATTATTTACATGGCAACAATAAATAAAGGATAAATAGGGACTTTACAAAACAACATATTAATATAGATCAATTATCACATTTATTCCTGCCTTTATTCTTTCCTACTTTGTAAAAGGCAAGAATAAAAGCATAGATTAGCTAGTTAATTTACTGTATTGTAAATCTCTGTTCGTTTCGTTCCGAAATGCAATATCGGCATCTCTATTTTAAATGATAAATAAAATAATTGAAAAAGAATGCTCAAGAGGCATTTTCTCATGTATACTTTTACGTATGCTGTACATACGTCGTTGAACATCGGCTGTTTATAAACATATATTTGGTAGCACCTGGCGGATTAACACGGTAATGACTGATTAGCTTTCTTTTGTTTTGCAACATAGAATGTCTTTTATTTCATAAGACGCGTTTTGGATTACTCCATCTTCAGTTATGAAATAAAAACATTTTATGTTCCAAAAAAAAAAGCGAACCAAATATTGCGTGTAGATAATTACATGCACCATGGGATTTATATCAATTAGTCAACAACTGGCGGATTATTAAATGGACTGTTAAAAAATTGTTGATAGGCATGGTAGCATTGGTGCACGTCATGAACAGAACCACCCCTATACTCGGGTAAACGGGGCGGTGCCCCGGGGCCTGCGGTCAATAATTCAATTGCTTTCTTTAAGAGGGGCCCGCTATTTCAGTTTTGCCCCGGGCCGCGCGAAAGCTAGAGGCGGGCTAGGCATCAATTCAACTCTCGGATATGTAAATGGACAAAGGCCGTAAGACATCCTCCAGGTGCCTTGTGCCATAGGGACATCTATATTATATTTTCCGGCAAATATTGTATTAATTATATAGTTAAAACGTTTATTGGTATGAGGGAATTTCGAAAATAACCAGAGAATTTCGCTTCATAAAAGTTTTATAAAGTCAGATTCAAATTTTTGTTCTAATAATGAAAAACAACATTTCAAATAATAATTTATTCTTCGAAACTATTATTCTTTATACCAACTGGAATAATGCAAGTTTCAACGCTGCGGAATCGCCTTTGAAGGACACCATTGTAATAGCTTAATTTTTAACGTATATGTTGAAGAGAATCAAGTTAAATTATCTTTCTTTTTGATTTAAGTAAAATAAAGCACAGGAGCCTTTGAAATAAGCCATCAGATAAAGGAAACCAGGAGAGAGCATCGTTAATGAAAGGCAGAAGCATCTGTGCTAATTTCTGTAGTACAGAGTGAAAATGACACACGTAGTCAATGGAATCGGCGCCCGTGAGACACATTTACTCAAGAGAAGGTTCTTAAAAGTCGCTCAACGCGTTTCACAACACTTGATACCTTGTTCTTTAAGGCCAGTCAAGAAAGAACGAGAGAGAAAGAGAGAGTGTGTGAGAGAGAGAGAGAGAGAGAGAGAAAGAGAGCAATAATCTATCTTGGATTGAATATTATTATTATTATTATTATTATTATTATTATTATTATTATTATTATTATAAACAAGGAATTGCAATAATTTCATAACTTAGTAATTTCCGTTCCAATTTAGGGTTTCACTTAAATTTGCGTCTTTCATTACAGAGACGTTTCTTGGAAAAATTTCTGCGAGATTTCATCAGCCAATTGTTTATAATGTCAATGGTCAGAACACGAGGGTGCAATCTCTTAAAGAGCACAGACAGCCATTTTCGCTCACTGCTTAGGTTAAATTTAACTTTCCTAGGAAAATAAAGTTACCTTAGTTAATGATATCGGCGGAAGGTGAATGAATTTTGTCGGTTGTCTCAACATTTATTTTAGCTTTGGCGAACTGTCTATATGATTTAATTTTCTCATGTATAATAAAGTGAAAAAAGTAACGCTTATGTTGACAAATTCTAAACGCATCGGTCTTTATACAAGATAAAAACCATAAATAGATTTAGAACAATGATCTTTTATTACTGTTATTGACAAAATGAACACCAGTTATTTTTATTATTTCAGAGAAAAATATAATTTTTATTATTTTTAATAAATAAATCTTCGCATTTTCTAGAGATTAATACGCTGCTTTAATAGAAATAAATGTATTCAGAAAATTTCCACGTGGAGATTTGTCTTTTGCTTAGTAGAAACTCATGGGTAGTCAGGCGGCTCTAGACCACAATTTCCAAAGTGGATGATACCCGACGGAAGACTTCTTTTGCCTCCATTGATCTTCTCCCGAGAGAAACAGGAAAGTCTTCGGTGGAAAAAGTAAATAGAAGCCATCGCACTCTTTTAACATTGGCTATGGAAGAATCGATTTTGGAGTGTCACACAGAATTCTTCTACAAGGACCAGGTGAAGAAAACCTACCCCACAAAATTTTATATATGCATTAGAATGCAGAATGAATCTTTTTCGGGCACATGATTGTATGACTTCTTCTTCAAAATAAATTTAATATTATAATGAGATATGCTAGAACGAACGTGATAAAGTTCTATGACCTCTTTCATTATAACATCTATTCATTCTGTCTTATCTATAGTGCTGTTATAAAAAGACTGAGAGTGAATTTTTAACGGTAAGTTCCAGTTAATTCCAAGCTATTTATTCAGGATTATTAACACATGCTCTTTTTTCGAAATAGTTCCCACCTAATAGACTGCACTTAGATAATGTTTCTGCCAGTCCGCAAACACCTTGTGTAAACCATTTTTTTTGCTTTCTTCTTAAGTATCGCCTCCGCTTTTTTTTAATGCATTTTTTTCTTTCGTAGGATCTGCAAACTTGTATTTTTTTATGTTCTTTCGTCTGGAAAACAAAACGAAATCATGAGGGATCAATTCAGGGCTATAGGGAAGATACGGAACACATTCGATGACTTTTCTAGCAAGACAAGTCACTATGTTGGCAACAATAATGTGGTGGTTATCATTTATCGTGGAACATTATCGTGTCTCGTTGCGCTATGGTTGCAACAAGCGCCAATCACTTAGACGAAGCGTCGGTCTTTTTTTCGCATATTTTACTGCAGTTTTCCAAGTTGGGAAAATAATACTATATATATAACTGTTATACACGATAGAACCTCAGATTGATGTATCATCCCATGGTAATCGAAAGAAAATAACCAATCATTTGTTTGCCGATCTGACAACTTCTGCTTTTAATAATGGTATATGGATTCTCTCTTTGGCGGCTCCTTTCACAGAGGCGGGAGTGCTCATGTTTTCGGAAGAGGAAGCGACTCTTTGAAATATATATGTATAACTGGTAAGGTTACTCACGAAAGACTGAACTTTTCAAATATGATACTCATATTGATAATGATCACGATGTTTCCTGAAGAAAAAAAAATAGACTCACGTCAATCTTTATCGAATAGCCTACGTGTATGTATTTAACGGTAATCCGTTCCCGATCACAACCTAGAGCAAAGTTACCACCCAGCACAATGATTTAAATAGCGGTAACTATAAAACAAAACCTAGAAATTTCATTTCTTCCTTGTTTTGAAATTGTATTAATCGTTGATTTAATCATACTTTTAGTCTGCACTTAGAGCTACCACTTTTTCAACTCTCTTGCTTAAGAATTACAGTACACGGAAGTGCCAAAGTCATGGGAGCTTCGTATGCAAATTTTCAGGTGTCGCTTGCATCGCGTAAAAGGTGTACAAATAGGCAAAGCAGTATCAGTGCTGTCAATTTGACTATTAGGAGAGGTACACGACGAGAATTATCAGAGTTTGAACGTGGAATGATAGTTGGAGCTAGACGCATGGGACATTCCATCTCTGAAGTGGTGCGGGGATTCAACTTTCCTCGATCCGCAGTGTCAAGGGTGTACAGAGAGTACCTCAATTCAGGCATTACCTCCTAACATAGACAGCCCAGCACATTTGAGCAGAACAGTCCTTCGTAACAGACACACGCCACTTTTTACTTAAGAGTCACATTCAATGAGGGGCCTACTAGAAAGTGTCTTTGAGTCAGTGTAGCGAAATTTGACGCTCATGGGTTATGGCAGCAGAACACCAACAAGAGTGCCTTTACTCACTGCTGCACAAATAAGCAGACAGCTAAACCCACATTATTATATGGCTGAAAAAGATATAATACGAGCTCGCTGAAACTCTTAAACAGAGCTCTCAGCCTTAATATGATAGATTTTTCCATATTCGCTATAGGATTTATATTCGTTGTACCATCTGAATTTATTGATAAAAGTTGGTCATTGTAGCAGCATTCATTCGTTGTAGCTTATATTATACTCTACTATATTTTATGAATGCCGTATTTTGAAAAAGAAACAGTGAACATATAACTGCAGAAACCATGTCAAAACTGCTTAACACTAAAATAGTAATCACTCTTTTACGAGGTGCATCGAAGAGTTTCAATGATTTTGAACTTTTATTACAGATATTTATTTTCAGCCTCCATGACTAACGTCTAGTACAAGCTTTATTGGCCATATATCAAGGCGAATGTGAAATTTAGGCGCTTTATGTTCTTGTGAGCTTTAAAGGATTTTAGAAAAATCGGCTTCAATTACAATAATCAATCAAAACGATCGTTTTCCGTATTCTAAGGAAATATTTCAGCTGTAAAGGTACACTTAAACTAATACACTTCAAAAATTTCCTTAACAGTTATATAAGGAAAGATTTTTAAAAACTTCAACTTCGAAGAGCATTTCAAAAATTCTCATTAACATTTACAGGAATGCTGGATCAAATTCTTATATAACGACATTTCCCCCGCTTACCATTTAACTGCACGCTAATCCTCTAATTAAATTTGGAATTGAAAATCACGTCCGCGGAAATTAACTGAGAAAGATCCAAAGGAGAGGGTTCCATTATTTCAATGGCCACGCGCCATAAGATCCTTTCGTCCTCAACAATTCTGCCGCATGATTAGCTCCTCGTGATAGAAAGGCCGACCTCTCTCTCTCTCTCTACCTATCTATCTACCGATCCTCCATTGGATCACCCAAGCAATTACCTATAGGCAGGCATGAAATTGACGTGAATACACTGGAACGAAATGCAAATCACTTAACGAAATTAAAATAACAAAGACAGCATCTGGACGCTATGCCATGAATTTAACTTACCGGACGTAATCTTTTATGTATAAATAAGTGCGCATTTGGATTTATGTGCGTATCCTTTAATAACTTTTGTTCAGATAGTATCAAATTGATTTAAATCAAAGTTTGTTTTAGCCTCACGGAGAAACGAAAATGAATGAAATTAAACAAAAAAGTAGAATCACCAGACACACCCGACTCTAAGCGGCAGACGGTAAATTATTGATCAAGCACTTCGAGTTAATTTACAATTTTATTATTTTCCTGATTTTAATTAAACAGGAACGCTTATTTACATAGGAAAAAATCTTTCGAAAGAAATATTTATATTTGGTAAGAAACTATCGGATGATTAGACGAAGAATATTTAATTAGAAGCTACGATTGAAAAAAGAATATTTTATAAAACCGATAAGACAATTTGTTACATATGAATATCATTAATCACGTATACCGCGAGGATTAAGTGCGTTTAGGTTATCACGTATTGTCAAATTGGCTATACATTTGTATTATTAATTTCACTTTGAGTTGTGAGGAATCTTTAAGGTAACGCTACAAAACGAAATTAATCTTGCGGTAGCGGTCTTAGTGGTCACACATTCTTGGAAGTCACTCGAAGAAATCTTGGATCTTATTGCCATGGAGCAGATTCTTTGACGGATGGAATGTTACATGTTTTTATTGGGAGCCATGTTGCTGGACTAAGAAAAATGTTCATAAAAAGCAGTACTAAGACGTTAACTGACAGTTTATAAATGAGGGAAGATAAGAGAAACTTACAAGCAAACGGATGTGGTTGGGCGTGTTTAAGAGAGATATTTGTTATTGAAAGGAACAATACCGAATGAGAACTAAAATATTATTGCTGTTATATACAAAAAATTAAATTAAATGCTTGCTGTTATATTTGGTAAGTTATATTCAAGTTAAATTTAAAGTTTTCAAACATTCTCCTCAATTTTCTCCTGAATATTTAACTATGCTTTTGTAAAAAACAACTTTCAAAACAGAAAATTTTAAAAGTCTATTTTGAATACTTTATTTTTAGCCAAAGGTTGAAAGCAAAAGTAGATAAATTAAAGATTGCCTACGCGTTTAACGGAAGTTTCTGAATGTAAACAGCTGCCCGTGCTTGTAGAACAGAGATGAAATATTAAAAGCTCACGCAGAAATTTTTATCTTTCATGAGACGAGAATCTCTTGGATCTTTATGCTAAGATCATCATCGTAAATAATTATAAATTTATAAGAGTTTTAAAAAAAATTGTTAATCAAACTAAACCATCTCATACTAAGATACTGTAAATAAGTATCATAGTGCAATTCGTTAACATTACTGTTTGATTTTCAACGTGAAGTTTGTACAAGCATAAAACGAAAAAAAAGTTGCACCTTGAATAAGAATTACGGCAACCAAAAACTTTTTTTTCAATTGGCCACGAACAAATATGGACAGATAGAGTTAAAAAAATGTGGCCATAGTCTCTCCAAGATAAATGGACCTTTACTTATACAGCGTGCTCCAAAGTTTTCACCCATAGTTCGACAACTGTTGATCGCAGATGAACGATCTGCATTCATTGGAAAGAGGGGATCATCAAGGTTTGGTTCACTGCCGTTAGAGGTCTCCCGGGCACGTCTGAAAGGCGTAGTTAGCTCCCGTCAGTTTATGTCGAAATGGCGACTCCGCAGCACAAAGCCATTTGAGTTCTTCGTTTCGAAAAGTGCGAATCTGTAACTAACATTTGGCGCGACTTTCGCCGAACTTTCGGAGCCGAAGTACCAACATCTCAAAGAATTAAACGCTGGCATCAAATGTTCCAGGAAAGTGGTCGTGTGCACAAACAAAAGTGGGAGGAATTTGAGTATCGTGTGGAAGTGTGAGTGGGAGCCACATTGAACACTTATAAGCTACTATGTCGAAAATTGAGTATACTCTGAGCATTTTGTGACTTGATCCATTTCAGTATGTTGATTTTAAAAAAATATTGAATTCTGAAATCAGAGGAAGAATTTTGATACAGCATGTACAAACAAATCAGAATGCTCAATCTTCTAATAGTGTACCATTTTCTTCAATATCAATCCAAATTTTCTTTAATATAAATTTATGAAATTTGCTTTTTATATTTTATAAGAATTTGCGAGAAATTAAATTAACTAATCCCTCTTCTTTAAAAGATGCATTTATCCATAAAAATTGATATATATGTATAAAATTTTTGTGTTGTTGAAAAAATTCTGTGATTTATTTTCTCTTGATAAAAACAAAATTTTTTACGATTTTTATAAAGTCCATGTTTGCACAAATAGTTTTTGCAATTCATCTAGAATAGCTTATCTTCTACAAAGCATGTCATTCACTTTATAAAAATAATTTTTTAAAAAAATTGCGCATTTTTAAAGCCAGAAAATCCAGTGTTGGCATAAGAAAACCATTTATCTGAGAAATGAATTTAAAAAATGATTTAATCCAACATTAAGGAAAAAATTCACATCCACATGAAATTATTAAAGGCTATTTTTTTCCCTTTAATTCTTCCATTGGATATAGGCGATGACACATCTTTTTTGATGTTGACAGGATTTTCGGTCGAATTTCACGCAAAACTCCCATCAATTTTATTCTATCGTCCGCCTTCGTTCGTTTTTTCCCTCCACTGCGAAATTACCATTTTTTTTTCCACACAGAAGCTTCATCCAGAAATTTTAAAAAACACGCCGTTTTGTAGTCGAGATTAGCCTGTTTATTTATACGTAGACAAAATGCAGTGTTTTCCTAACTGAATGGCGTGAACTTAATGCTGTTTAATTAATTGGAAACCTTAATTTTGCCAACTTTTGATTAATGGATTTGACTTGTCACTGTCTTACGAATCCGGGTCTCCATCCATCCCGAATTTCAGTGAATTTTTTTTTTTTTTTGTCGAAGTCATTTCCTTCCGACCGCTCATTTTTTCCTCCCTTTGGTGTCGCAAATGTCTCAATAAAGAACAACTTCAAGAGCTTTAGATTCTCTGGGAAATACGAATTAGCGAGCAAGAAGCTAACTTCACTTAAGTAGCTTTTCTTAACGAGTTAATGAATGAAAAAATAAAGATGCAAAAATGTTTGAAGATAAAAAAAAATTGAATGAATATTCTTCAACTTTCAACATTCCATTGACGTAGAAAGGAAACTGAATTGACGCAATGAAATGACGCAATGATGCGCGTTACCAAATCTCTGCAGTTTCTTCGAAGAGCTCCTTATAATATTTCATAATATTAAGAGAAAAACGGTGTCAAAGAAATGCTATTTAAATAAGAGTATAAATTTAAGAATATAAATATTGTAAGAAGATGAGGGAAAGAACTTCACAATATAGATGCTAGGAGAAAACTTTATTTTTATATTTTAAAATGAAATTAACTGCACTGACATTCAGAAAAGACAATACCTGAAATAGAATATACAATATGGCCAGTACTCGTTATGCTTTTAAAAGCCTGAAATCACGCGAAGCAGTACTTAGTCGTTGGCTGGTGCAATTTCCCCTTTTTCCGATACAATTCCAAGAATTCGTTCCCTTTAAATTCTAAGAGATTAGGTCATTATGTTATCAAATAAACTAGGGTCTTTATATAATCTCTAAGTGGAAGTTCTTCAAAATAAGTTTTCTAAAAAAAATTCTCCTGGATCCTCCCTCCACTCGTTAAAGCTATCATGTGTTTTTTAAATTATATTTTTCTTTGGCAAGTAATTGTATTTTTGAATGTAAAACAATGAATAACATTTAAAAGCTAATAATTAAAACCCATAAACGAATTAATTTTAAGTAAACAACTCATTTTTGTTATATAGGGGCAGTATTTATAAAACCTATGCCGCCTTTTTTCGGATGGGGAGAAATAATATAAACAAGTAGATAGCATATAAATGTAATGGATCTAAAGAAGCTGTAAATTAAAAAAATCCTTATCCCATTTACTATAAAAACTGTCATTAAAAAGTGAAAATTCGAAGAACAAAGTGGAAAATTCCAACTCTTAGATAAATACTAACATGAAGCAAAGAAGGAAAAAACAAAGACGGGTAAGAATACATATGTGCTGCACCAGCACTTGCTGAATTGTAAAATAAAAAGAAAATAATATTCTGTGTCTGGATGTGTATGCACATTTCGACCGCTAAGCATCTCTCCCTCCATTTTACACTTTACTACAAGCTAAGATACTGAAATTGCATAGAAATTTAATTGTATTTTGTTAAAAGAAATGACAATTGCCAATTAAAGAAAGCTGCATTATCAGAAATATTTTGTTCATAATCTTACGAGCCAAATAAAACAATAGGGACAACTTCAGGGAGTGATTCTTCATAAGAAAAGTAACAACAAAGTTCATATCAACATAAGTCCGGAAAGGCAAAGTTTCCATGGAAATGGTAATAATTGTATGGACGACATCATGTTCCCATAACAATACAGACAGTGGAATTACTTTTGACTGACCGTCGTGCAGCGGAGGTACAGTGGTCCGGTATTCATATAGGAACAATCCGAGATGGTCTTCACGTACGGAGAAGCTCGTGGAAAAGGTCGAGATGCCTCACGGATGTACCAGTTTAAATTTCACATATACCTCAATAATATCTTCCCCGAAAGATGGTGAGTAGTCCTATTGCACGGCCCGCTCGCTCACCGGACTTGATTTTTACTTGTGGGGGCACCTCAAAAATATTGTGTATGCGAAGCTATGATGCGAACGAGTGCGGCAACAGTGATGCGACGTGTGAAATGTTGCATTGCATCCCAAGGAAGCCATTTCGAACATCTTTTGTAATGTGGGCAAAATTACTACCACAGTAATGTCATATTCTGTACAAATTACTCTATTACAGACAAACAGCCTATTTCCGGACATATATGAAATTTTTTGTTCCTTTTCTGGTCAAGAATCACCTCCTGTCCCTATAGTTTTATTTATATAATATAAAGTCTTCTATTTCCACGGATATCGAAATAAACAGCCCTGTACGGGTATGCTATTGCTTTATTGCAATCATGCAAAAATACACATTTCTTACAAATCTTCACTTTTTGAATATTACCTGCCTATTTAAAAAGTTAAAATTATACTTTTTTAAAAATAAAAATATATTTATAGAAAGTGGTAGCTTTAATTTTAATAGAAATTGCTCCCCAAATAATAATATATAATAATTTATGAGTTCATAAAAAGTTAATAATAAATGGTTCGAATTCCGCTGAGGGCATGGATATTTGTGTCCATCCTTTACTCTGGGTAACATGGCAACAGAGAACACAGCAGATGTGTTCTGATCAAGTGCGTCCCCTCGACCCGAGCGAGAATCGGTGCCTTTGGAGAATCCGATTCGTTGCCCACCCTATCAGGGAATGGTGTGATGTAATATGATAAATAAATAAATAAATAAATAAATAAATCTTAATGAATAATGAAATTATTTGGTTCTATTGAGGTCCCTAAATGACTAAATGATTATGGAACGATTTAAGGGCGACAAACTGAATGTCGAATTGACTGAGTAACAAAAGATTTCGTAACGGCATGAATTTGAGTCACAAATGTAATTCTGAGGTGGAATGATAGAAAAAATGACTGTGACGAATCAAATGAGTGATAAAACGACCGACGAAAAATTATTTTTCAATGTGTGTCATCATCACCACTTAATTATTTGTAACGACTATATAATAATGCACATGTCAGAGACGCTGCAAATGTCAGACTTTACAACAATGCCCCATGTCATGGCATCTGTTCATGAAAAAATTGAGGTATTTGGCTGGGAGGCGTACAAACATCCAGCTTACAGTCCAGACCTCGCACTATCTGACTATTCACTTCTTCAGACCAATGAAGAAATTCCTAGGCGGCCAACGTTTTGGTTCGGATGAAGAGGTATATAACCAGAAAACGAAGTTTTATGAGCGAGTACACCTGGGCTACGACGGGAGAAATGTGTCGAGACTTGATGCATATGTCAAAAAGTAGGTATTCTTTCTTGTGCATTATTTCATTTTTGCTTATTATTAATTGCGTTACTTTTCGATCCTCCCTCGTAAAAATAATTGAAAAGCTTTCTTTACGTTTTGTATTTTATGCTTGAAAGCAAAGCCTCATGAAACCCAAACCCCATGAACTGGATTTTGTAAAAGTAACGCCGATATCCACCCCGATACTCCAATGGCTTTTAGTGTTCCCAGATATCTCCAATTGTTTCCTCTTCCTTACTCGGCTTTCGTCGCAAATCCCCAGACAAGGAAGATGACGAATCAGAAACGACAGCGGACAGTAAAAAAGAAAGTCACCCCTTCGAATGTTCCAGCAAGAGTAAATTAAACATAAGCCCACGCATTTTTTCTTCAATGAGCTGATCTGCATCAAAGTCTATTAGATGAAGTCATCCACTTTATACTACACCGAATGGAAGTAGTAAGGTTTTATTCCCTCAGCGGTAGAAGAGAAAGGCCCAAAGGCCGAGAACTCGAACCGTTAAGAGAAAGTACAGAAAGGGGGGGAGGGAAGGGAGGGAGGAGAAAGGGTTCATGGACCGAAGGGCTAATCGGAGGAGCGAATGGCAAAGGCCGCCTCAGAGCGCATGCAAAATCCTTAAATATTGGATTTCCGTTCGATTTCCTCTTCGTTTTCCGGCCTTGAAAGTTTGGCAGATTGAACCGTTTTCATGTGACAAAAATAAAAAAGAAAAAAAGGAAAAGAAAAATTGAACTACGTTCATATATTGAGAGACTACCAAAGAAATTAATTCTTTTCACTAAAACTCTTTCTGAAATTCCTTCTTCTCCCCTTTTATTCAATGCCTTTTCTAATTTCGAGACAAGTTAGGAAAAAAAGAATTCTTCCCTTTTTTAGGATTTTTCCAAATTTTTTTATTGCAACGCGCAAAAAAGCGTCTCCACGCCGAAAAAATAATTAGCAAGAGCTCCTCGGCTATTATTGAGTATTTTTTTTGAATTCCATTGACGCGAAGACGATTTTCAACACTTTTTAATAACGCTTTTAGAAAAAAATTTCTGCTGTCTGGTATTTAAAGTTGCAAATAAAAAGGGCTATTCTGCGCATCTTGCAAAGAAACCATTTTTGGTCGGATTTTTTTAAACCCCCCCTCTTTCCTCCCTCTCTTATTTTTTCCGCTTCTCCTTTTGAACACCAGATGGTAGTTGCGAATTTCTTGCACTAAGTTGATTGGGTGCCTGAAGAATTACGACTTTCCTTCACCCAAAAGTTTTTTCCCTTCCTTCTCCCTCCACTTCTTGCCTATCATCCCCCTTCCACTTTTTTTTTCTTTCCCTCTTTCTCCTCCTATACACAATGCTTTTTGTCTGCGCTTTTTGACAATAGGCCCTGGCACTTCTTGTTCCATCTGCATGTAATCTCTCTTGCTTTTCTCCTCTCTTTTACGTTTAGTTGCGACCGAATCGATCAAGTTTCGCTCCGAGTGAGATAACTTCCGAAATCCGCGAGGAAAAAAGAAGAGAGGAAGAAAGGAAGAGAGAGAATGGAAGTAAAAATTTCATGTACTTTGTCAGTTCATGAGATTTGATAACGATTGACTTTGGAAAAAGAGCGCAAGTTCAGTGATTTTGTTTCCTATTATGTTTTGGATAGGTAAGAACCTTATAGAGTAAGAGAAAGAAAATAGCAGCGTGCTTGTACCCACTTTTATCAAATTACAAGGAAAGGAATTGAATTATTTATTTACTAATCTTTTTAAAAAAAGTAAATAAAGATGAATTATTAAATTTCCACAAAAAATTTTTTCTGAAAAATAAATTTCCCATTTTAACCAAATCATTATATTCTCTCGATATTTTTTTTCTGAAAACGAGAAAATTTTTTAAAAAAAAGAAAGAAAAACGTAAAAAGAAGATACATTATACGCTGTAAGGTTTTAGATTCTATATAAAGATTCTTCTCCTGACAAGAAAAGTTTTTAAAAAGTTCTTCAGTTCTTTTCTTTTGATATTTGTTTCCACCCAGATGGATTTAATATCTGGAGACAGTGCACAATTTATGATGTTCTCCTTTCCGTCCACACGAGATGCCCTAGCGATTTTTTTTCTTAAAGGGTTACGAACCAAGCTTTCTTTATTACGTGAAATAAATAAAAAAGATAAAATAAAACCCTCTAAAAATGAAATATCTTTCGTGCGGGTTTTATAAATGATGTCCATGCGCGAACTTCAATCTATAATTTGTACTTCCTTACAGAAGATCGTAATTTATGTTTATCTAAATTTCTTAATCGTTTTAAAACAGTTGGGAAGTAAAGATTATGATTATTTATTTTAAAGATATAACAAATCGTCCAAATGCACACACCGACAGAGGAAACCTACCACAAAAAAAGAGGAAATTAAAATTCTGTTGAACCTGCTTATCAAAGAAGCGCTACGATTGAAATTTGTTTTCCAAATTTTCCCCTGGCTTAGGCAAATCACTAATATCACAAATCGCAGTTGCTGCCATAGGCGTAGCTAAGGAGGCAGAACAATAAGTAGCCCCCC
>JAHWFO010001556.1:5817121-5861124 GCA_023313115.1 Rhysida immarginata | reverse complement strand
AAAAAAAAAAGAAATCCAGCGGATTGAGATCTGGTGACCTAGGAGGCCATGCCACAGGTATACCTCTTCCTATCCAGTGATTGCCAAATGTTGCATGAAGGTAATTGCACACATCATGGCTAAAATGAGCGGGCGCTCCATCATATTGGAACCACATTTGCAAGGGCATATCCTTCAAAAGCACGTGTCTCTTGCCAAAGAACTGTAACCTGTTTGTGTTGTGCCATCATTTGCTCCCCCATTAACTTGACAATGGTTGAGTTCCGACCCCTCATGTATTAACAGAATCTGTTCACCTTACTGCCTCCTAATTGTGTGTGAAGTTTGGATTATACCTTTTGAAACACCCTGTAGATTCACCTGCATAAAGTCTTATAGATATCCATATGATTTTTTAAAGCTTTTTCTTAATTTTACTTGAAAAATTCCAAGAACATCCATGGATTCCACATTGAAACATCAAAAAATCAAAGTAAAATTAAGAAAAAAATTTAAAAATCATATGAGACCTTACATTGACATCTATGAAAAAATTCCATTTCATAAAAATCAACTTTTGAATAATTTTAATTTAATTATTTAAGAAATGGAATTTAAGAAATGTAAAATCTTGTAATCTAAAAGATAGATTTTTCAAAATAGACCTTATAGCATAATAAAGACAAACTTTATTGCGCACAAGATTAACGTAAGCTACATCGGGTTATCTCGTCCTTCAGAGAAACGAACAGCATGACACTACCTTCGAAAGAGCATCCTAAATCACGGATTAGGCTACTGAAATCCTTATAGCATGTAATAAACCATTCAGGAAGAGCTCATTTCAAAAGATCATATCATTCATTCGACCATTGTAAGAGCTCGTTATGTCTAGACTCTCTTCCTCAACATATCGCAACCATTCAAGGCGATCGCCACATATGTATGATCCCTTTTCGGAATTCACGGTGCAGTGTCCGTTCATTTGATTAAAAAGAAAACAACAAAAAAAACTCAATTTTTTTTCTTTTGCTATCATTATTATGCATTTAATCGTCTTCATAGATCATTTCTAATGTGCAAATTCTCGCAATAAGCGAAGCTTTAAATGGAGAATTCTCTCAAGTTAAAGCATTACTTCATATGGCAATATTAAATCGTAATAAATGAAGCTGTTTATTCATCAGGCAAAAATTAATTGTTTCAAGCAGAATCTAAAATCTTAATTCGAATTTTTTTTAAGAAAAGAAAAGCAACACCCTCCTGCAGCATTCAAATTTAATTTCCTTTAAATTTGAAGCGGAATTCAAGTAAAGCCCTTCGTTCTCGTTTAACCATGGCAAATTGTTGGCCGTTCACCGCTCCGAATTTCACTCCTTCCGTATAAAGAAAACGGAAAAGCGCCATGCAGCAAAACAAATGCTCTCGCCTTAATGTCGTTTTATTTCTTTCAGTTCACAATTTGCCACGTTCCTTCTCGTCTTAACTGCCTTTCTTTCAATTTCTTTGCTTCCAAATTGCGAAATGTTTCATGAGAGGATTAGGAAAGAAGTTTTGCTGCCTGCCCAGGCCCGAGAAAGGAAGGCTTTGGCGCCCACACCTGCTCTTGATTTCGGGACGGATGGACACCGGAGATAATCCCGTTTTTCACATCGTCAATTGTTCCTTTTCTACTGGAAAATCGTCATCACCTTCGGGCGAAACAACAGCAACCAATGAGAAGACAGAACGGGGAGGGGGACAAGGATGTCTTGACAAGAAGTGAAGCCAATTAAATTAGAAAAGAAATTTTTGGAAAAAAAAAAAAGAGTTACCTCTGAAGATAAAGCAAAAGAACAAGCAAGAGTAAGCAATATTCTGAGCCTAGGGGGGATAATGGAGACGGGTTGGGGGTGGGGAGAGAGGGATGGGAAAGAAGGAGGTAGTAGGTGGGAGGGAAAGGCGTGGGCGTTGAATGGAGCGCTTATCCGACAGGCAGACGACCTGCACGGAAGGGCGAAAGCAGATCCAGACAAAATCAATAGCGTCACTTGGCACTGGGCGCCTTCCAGCGTTAATTCATCAGTTCGGATTAAGCAGAGGAATCAATTCCATCTGCCATTTTCTGCTCAAACCCTTTCACAAATGAGCACATGAATTCCTTAATGAGCTATTTTTTAAGGGAAGAAAATAAAGAAATAACACTCGAAAAACGACAAGCTTATTATTTCCAGTCAATCCAAAAAATATTGAAACGCACAAAAAAAACGTTCTTTAACGACAAGAAACATCAGAAGCATTAAGATATGATTCAGCGATTCCTCGTCTGATAAAGAGCGCTGTCTCGGTTTCTTAACACATAAACAGTAATGTGAGTAAGTTCCCCGATGGCATTCCTGTCTCTCCCTCAACTCGGCGATTTTGCACAATTTATGACTCATTTTCTCTATCATAAACATAGCATTATTTATTACTTATTGTTAAAATTTAATATTCGAATGTTCAATCCTCCGCAATTTCAAGTTTAATATTAGACTACAAACTTTGAGCATAACAACAAGGAAATACGGTTGAATGGAACTAAGTATAAAATGTATTTCATTTTCTCATTGTGGATTAGAGGTTTTTCACTTTATAATAAGTTTTGAGCATTAGAATGCGATTAACATTCTTCACTATACCAGAGCAAAATCTTAAATGACATATACACTGGGCTGTTTCATGTTTATGGTGACGAGAATACCCATACTGAAGGTCTAGTGGAACTTATTTATCCACCACCTATTGTACTCTATGTGATGGCCCTTTCTAGCAATCGCTCGACATCTTATTGTTAATTTCCACTGTAAGATGCTTCTACGGAGAAGAGCAAGGTCCATTCCGTTCCACTCCTCTTGACAGGCTTCACATGAAGAGCTCTTTTAAGGATCCAAATTCACAAAAGTCCACGGGAAAGGCATCGGATGTCTTGATAGGGATGTTTGAAAATAGGATAACCTTAATTCCAGTTTCCTGTTCCATTCGATCACAGTACTGGAAGTAGTGACGCTAGATGCTTTGCCCTGTGGATGCACGCCCTTCGCCCTAAGGCCATATAACCGTGGGATATCGTTAAGATATACAGCATGCCTCCAAGACATTTGCATCATAGTAAGCAGCATTTATTTTTGCTTTACACTTTTTGATGGTCAAACCTCCATTGAACTTGTACCCAGCAACCACCATGAATCCTTTTGATAAACGTTCCCAGATCGGGTCGTATCACCCTGTTGTCGATAAAAAAAATTGTCCGTGTCTCGATAAATAGAGCCAAGCCTCATCCAAGATGACTTCTTCCATTTGTCGCCTGCCAAATAGTGTTCATACAGTTTTCTGCTCTTGGTTCACTTCTCTCAAAAAAGTATAACCTTTGGCCTTATGACGGGGTTCTAATTTCAAATCTTGACGAACAATACGGTTTTTCCGATGCAATACAGGCCCTTTGTGTTGGCGCATTTTCCGTAAGGACTAGCCTCTTCACTGTTTGAAAGTCAGCCTTAAGTACGGGAAGAAAGGGGCGCGATTTTCGTTCACGGTAGATGGATTGGATCCATTTGTCTTCTGCGTTTGATAACTTTTGTTATACCATTCTTAGAAGATTTTGAGAAGATTATAAGCACAATACGGGGAACAAGCGATATCAAGAGCAAGAGTATACGGAGTTTAGCTGTCTGCCAGAAAAATACCTACAACTATGAAAAATATTTATTCTGGATAACAAATTTAATAATTAAATCCCTTGTACTATTCCATTTTGTTGACAATTTCTATGTGGCAGGCCTAGAAAAATCCAGGGAAGATGTCCGAAAAGGTCACGGTTTTTCGTGACAATGCTTGATCTCATGGAGTCAATCGAAATGCGCTGGACAGTTTTGCTACATCCGCCTTATGATCCTGACTTGATCTCAGTGACTGAGAGGAAGAGATTTAACACATGCGAAGAACTACAGATTTATGTTCTGGCTACTTCTTTCTAAACCAACAACATCAGCGATCCCTAGACAATCAAAGGAATACGTTGAAAAACATCCCTATTTCGACGAATGTACCATTATTAGTTTTCTCTGCGGAAAAACAAGTCTTGGTCAATCCTGAATCATCATTGAAAAAGAAGTCGATAACATTTCGTCCCCAGAAAACCCCTCTTTTTTGTAAATTATTACAGAAATCATACCGAAAATGCAATTCACAGTTTACTCCTTTTGCTATGCTGTATTGTGGGTGCTGTCTTCATGTTAAAATGTGTTAATGATCATTAGATGCATCATGGAAAAATTTTTATAGCTAAAAACTCTTTTTGAGAGTACATAAAGAAGTCTGTTTAATTAAGCAGTCAGCACAATGATCATAATTACCCAATTAAAATAATTTAAAAATTTTCATCGGTTTCAGCTTCATTAATCTAATTTGCTTAAGATTCGATTGATATAATAGTGCGCAGTACTTAAAGTTGAGCTTTGCTTCGGTTGAAACCACTTTGCTTAATTGCCAGGAAAAAGAAAGAAACTGGCAGTGTTTGTTCAAATAGCTTCTTTTTTATTTCTTAAATTGAACACGGTTTCTATTTATCATTTCTTCAAATGCGAAAAGTTTTCAGAAGATGGCGACAGAAAAACTTTTAATGCATGAAAGGATGTTTATTCCGTTAAAGCGAATATTTTATTCTCCACCATAAGACAAAAATCTTGAATCTCCTTGAAATGCGTTGTTTTAATTTTTCCGATTCGATTGAAAATCATTACATTTCACCTATTATAGAGTTAAATTATAAACCAAACAAACAAATTCATTAGTAGCTGTGAGATTTAAATAATGAAACAACGAGTTTCAATTAGAATTCATTATTAATGTAATTGTTTTATTAAAGCAACAAGAAGTTCTTGGAAAGATAATCATCCTTAATAAGCTCTTAAAAATTAACATGGAGGATTGTTCTATCTATTGCTCTTGTTTGTTTCTATTGCGGGCTTGTTGCATCCATTTCATTCGTGTTAACAACACATTTCCAATGCTATTTTTGATAAAGCGGGAATTAATTTCCCGCCTCACGCTGATGAAATTATACAGTCAACAAGGAAAGAGAAAATTGTGAAATTAAGAAGCTCTTGGAAATATAATGAATTTCCGCAAAAGTTTTTAGCATGGCGAATTGAAATTAACTCTCGAAAAATTTCCCCCGTTAACATCGGCTAGAGTCTTTGTGTCGGCACGGCGTGCGTCAGTCGTCGTCTTCGGCGGCTCCTAAATGAGTGTGACGCAGCCATTGTTCCGAGAGTCGTTCGGGAAATTACAAGGCCGTTCTCGTGTAAAGAGCGAATCGACTATGTCAAAATGGCGACACTGCCTCTCTCTCTTGTCCTGGTTTTGTTTATGACGAGAAACTGGCTGACGAGCCGAGATGAGAGAGCCTTTATCGGAGAGTTTCCTCTTTTGCCATCGCTCAATCAATGATCTCGTCAAAACGTCTTAACGGCAACTCCATCCACCAAGGGTTTTCGCCCTGTCTCTTTGATGGCAAATAAAGCTTGGACGGCGTCAGAACTCGAAGATAAGGAATGCAACAAGACGTCACGATGCTTAATAGAGTGCCATTAAAACTCATAAGGAGAAAATTAAGGGTGTTGTCAACGTTAATGCTTTACGTCGAAACGACGATCGTTAATGGAATCAAACCATTCAATCAAACACGACGACTTTGATAGGTTTCCGTTTCAAGTTTTATCTTTCTTGTGTCCAATGATGTTACTTTATATGTTATCATTAAAACGATAGCGTTCCAATAAAACAATAGCGTCCTCAAAATATAAGCACTCAACAATATCAGTATGAACCAGTATATAAAGACAATAACATGCGACGAAGTACAAAAAAGGAATTGTTATTGCTTGTAATAATAACACTGCTTAAAAGTCGTGTTCAAATTATCCGTTAAGAGATAACAAAACCGTTCACATAAAGTAATTTTCTAAAGAATGATTTTGACGTTTATGTACCTTGTAAAATTTCGTTGCCAAAATAGCGGGATTTACAAGAACATAAATAAAACAACCAAGATATCTGTACCTATTCAGTGAACTTTAATAAAAATGGAAAGCAAGCAAAATAATCTTATCTTCAGAAGACGTTCATCTAACTTAGGAATTTACTATAAATCATTCATTTAAAGTGCATAATCAAAGATTCAAAACAGACCAAATGCTATACAATGCGACAAATTTTTTTGTCGCCACAAAAAAATTTAAGCAACAGAAAGCTATTTCTTCATTAAACATTTATCTAAAATTTGGTTAATATTTTAAAAGAAATAACCATTTGTTGTTCGACCAATCTCCAATCGATGATGGATTTCGACGATCTTCATCTACTTATCTGATAAAGAAATAGAGAATATCAATCCATTGCGTTTCTGTTACACTCAAGTGCTGAAAATCAAGTCACATGGTTTGAGATCCTTTTACTGGACTCAAAATATTCTCGTGGTCGCACATTAGCTTTTTATGACCGTTCTAGTATTCAAAGCATTTTCTATCAAGAGATCATTATAAAATGGTAAGAGAAAAAATAACAAAAAGAACATCTACAAAAATAACTATGGATATTTACAAATCAAAGACCATTACAAATTTCTTCAAAATCATGAATTCACTTGTTTTGGGAATTACTGTGGTTTAATTTTGTATGTTAGTTTACGTACGAGGTGGGTATAAAAAGTTCGGTGAATTCATAATAAAAACAACAAAACCAAATGGAAGGAACTTTAATTGGCCTTCTAAGTTGTATCCAGGAGGCTCAACACTTTTGACGACGTTCGTAAAGGTTCTGAACATTGTCGGAAAAGTCTTATTTGGGGATCGTCTTGAGCGTTTGTGTCACACGGGCCTGAATCCCCGTCGTGATCTCCTCAAAACGTAAACCTTTCATGATTCTTTGCTGGCATGCTTATAAAGCAGCAATACGCGAATGTGCACGTTAATCAACATTTTAATCTTCCAATGAATCCTTACCATTGTAAAAGCGAGTAAACACTAATACATTTTCTGCTCACACCGTCCATGCTGTACACTTTGATCAACATTTCGTGCATCTCCGTCTCTGTTTTCTCTGATTTGAAACGGAACTTGATGTTGCGTCGTTGCTCCATTGCTGTTTGACGCCACACCTCACAAAGATTCGCTCAAATGATGCGCGTACGCGTGCTCAATTCACTGAAATTTTTAGACCACATCAAGTAATCCTGAAATTTGACTTTCAATATTGCGTAAGTTTTATATTCTCAACTATATCTGCAGCCTAATTTACAGACTTTCTACCATGTATTAAATTTCTGCATTAAAACGGAATCGTGTATGTTGTCACTTTCTTTATGCCTTTGTAAAATAAGAAGTTGCAGATATTTAGTAGCGATAGAAGTAGGCCCTCTAACGCTTGGGTTGCAGGCAGCCCAAGATAATACATTGAGATTTAAGGGAAATAAAATCTTTTACTTAATTTTAGAGCCTACTAACCGTACGATATTTTCATTGATTAAAACGTGCGAGAAAAAGAAAACTGATAGACTAAGGCATAATCAAATTAGTTCTACAAATGTTACGGAGTGTTTTGATAAATCCAATATATTTATTTTGAATAAAGGTCTAAAAATATGCTGTTAAATTAAAGCATTGAAATTATATCCACGGCAATCTCAATATGTTCATATTCAACCAAGTTAAAAAATTAAATTTAATATCGTGACATAAATAAAATCAAATTAAGGGAATTGTTATTTTTCTTCCTTAAGTTCATGAAATTTTAATTATTTATTTCGGAAACATGCAAGCATTCAGAAATTATGTGTAAGAAATGACAAACTGAAATCTAAGTTTAAATACTTTATTAACAAACAATTGTCAAAATTCGACTAATGATCTTCTAACAAGGAAGGAATTCTCGGAAACACAGTAACTGAATTCCATATCGAATATTTTTTTTTGCAGTTTATAGCATTGGTTTTGACTAAAATTTCGTTTATGTACATTTTTAAATTTCAAACAGCAATACTCAGAAAGATATATTTGACTTGTTTCAGTCTGAGATAATCGTTTGCGTTGTATTTACAATTTTAAAGCGTTTTATACTGACGTGAGTGCCAGTTTTAGGATTAGTGGAGTGGCTCAACGTGACAACCTGAATTATATACCAAAAAAGAGGGGATTTTGTATTTATAAAATGACACAACCTGGCATATGCATATTTAGGCGAATATGAAACCATGAATTAAACTTTAGAACTTAAGACAAATAAACTTTTATATAGACGGATAATTTTAAAGGAGAGAAAAATTGGGTTAATAAAAAAAAAAAACGAAACAGAAAAATGTTGCTTTTGGTTGCTTTAGAGATGACCACCGGCTGTTTTATACATGAATTTTACGCTTGTCAGATGCAATTCTCAACAAAGTACTCCAATTACCGTATAGTATACATTATGCTAAAATTAGCAGTCGGCTTCAACTTTTCTTGGTAATTAAAGTTGCCAAGTAGCACTCAATGGCTTTCCCTCTCCACAAGCATGTACTCTTTACTAGCCATAATATGAATCCTGTGAATTATTTTTACGTAGTTTTGCGGTTTACACTGTATTGTTCCATAGAAAAATTAACATCGAAAAAAAAACCGTCGTAGGTAAAAATAAGAGGGAATCATATGGAGTTATCGTAGAGAAATGTGATAAAATATAAAATTCCTTCCATCTACAAATCTCTAACTATAATAAGAGGAAATTTTGCACTAGTTGAAAGAATTATAAGCGATGGCCAAGGACCCGATAGACATCATCCTGAAAACAAGATTATCAATTTAGTTATGTTTTAGATTATCAAGATTATTTCATATCCGGAGAAGAACAATTTTACTCCCATAGTTTTATAATTAATCGTTCTCTCTTTTACCTATAACTTCAAGCTCAAAACGAGAAACGCAACAATGACACCCCACTTATCAAATTTAACGGTGATTTTTCGATAATAGAATATGAACTTGTGATAAAATGCTAATCGAGTTTTGAGCTCCTGATACGATCATGTTTATAGATGACATTCAACTTTTATTGCGGATATTAAATGAACAGGAAAGAATTTTACGGTTACAGGAAACATTTTAATGGGCAAAGCCTAATCAATTAAGATTTGTAAATAAATCCGTCGCATGGAAAAATAGTCGGATATAAGTTGGTTGTAAATTTTCCAATTCTTCACTCTCTACTGCACCCGCTGGAAGGGAACTCTGAGTGTCGTTGTAAAAGCGCGGCAACTTAATTTTTATTCAAATGGGAGCTGTTAAAAGCGTTGCGCCACATCGAACACGCGGCCTTCCTAAATAGCACCATTAAAAGCAAAAGAGCGGTTGGCTGTACGTTCTCTTAACTTTATAAAGATGTTAGTGAAAATGAAATTACTCTCCAGTTATCAAGAGACTGATATATATAGCAAACGGGAGATAGTAGACGCTAAGGTTCTTTGGGAAGGTTGAAGAAGAGAGAGAGAGAGAGAGAGAGAGAGAGAGAGATTAAGTTATTCCACCTACATAGTTGCACTTAAAGATGAATTATCATAACATGATAAACAACGTAAAAAGAGACGGGCCAAAGATTGAATAGCAATATTTTTTTGGAAATGAGTTAATGAAGGGAATAGTCACGGTGGTTGGAAGGAAATGATAAGTATGTAAGGATATAGACAGGATTTTTAACAACACCCCATGTATCTGGACGTCTTCTGTAAACATTGATATGGATTTTTTTAACTCTCTAAAAACCTCCTGATTTTTTTCTTTACGAGGAAAGAGATTAAAAAACAGAGTGATACAAAAAATAAAAAAAAATTCAAAGCGAATCTACGGAAATTAAACGTCCAAAGAGAAAGCGCTATCTTACACAGAAGATAAAGGATTTCTAAAAGAAGTTATATTAAGATACTAGGAAGCCTTTAAGATACGGAGGAAGTTCTTTATTAAGTTTATACTATATTAAAACTGTACTTAAATTACCTTTAAAAATTCTAAAGAGAGGAAAAAACTTAATATAAACCAACATAAAAGAGTTAACTCTCTACCACGGATTTATTTAAAATTCAAGCTCCATACGAAGCTGCAGTCATTCTGGATGCGCCCAAAACAGCCCCTAGAAATAATTAAAAGTATAATATTTACATTACCGCGTTAATGAAGAGCAAGTAAATTCATGGAATAGCAGTTAAAGAGCACGATATTTAGCCCGAATAGAGAGCCAACTCACCGACCAACCGACACTGAACGCAAAACCACCGCCAAACGAAAACGGCGGCAGTCGAAAAATTAATTCGGATGAAACAACGCCGTAAATCGGTTCTATGCGAAACTTTAAAAAAAAATAAAAGATATTTAAAGTATTATTCCTATAAGCTTAATATGTTTCATTATTTTAGTTTACAGTTGTTCAAGATATAATAATTTCGTATTTTAATTAAATTTTATCATGTCACCAAGATAATGAGTTGCTTGGTTAAATTTACCGCCTATTCTATTTTAATCTAAACGATCTAGTTCTATATTCATTAGTAAATAAATTACTTGTGAAAATATTTTTATTAGTTATTAAAGGGCAATTTAATCTCATACATCTTTCCAAGCTGATATACTGTAGACTAATAATTATTAATGATTGAAAAAAGTGTCCAACATGTCAATTTTCATGAAAAAGAGAAGTTCGACAAGGTACAAAAGTTGTCTAATTTCTAGGAGCAAATTGAATAAAACGCTGTTAGAAGAATTAGTCATGATCTGTTCAAATCCTTCGAATTTAATCTGCATTCCAAAAATCATTTTATTGAACAAAACATATGGAATTTGAACAGTAAAGAATTTAAAATGTAGAGCTACTGAAAAAAGATGGAGCATATTTCACATATTTACTTCAAACAAACTACAAAAAACATTGATATTTACACATTTCGCATATCACATGATAGAGAAAGGCTCGAAACTTTAAAAGCTCGCCTACATGAAGATCCATTCTATGACACTGTTTCTTGCTTATAGGAAAATGACGACGCCATCAGAGAAATCGTTTTGAGTGTTTCTGTTGTGTGAATCCATTGTTCGAGTACAACAATTTCTGCCGTATATTCAGCAAACATTGGCTCATCTTAAGCATCGGCAAAAGAATTCATAAAAAGATAATCCTATAAAATGAATTTAGTTTGCACAGATCAAACGCTATTCTTCTCATTTTATTTGGGCCCATTTTAAACAAACTTATGAGATATTTTAAACAAATATACCGGGTGTTTCAAAAATGACCGGTATATTTGAAAAATCTAAACGGGCAGCGATAGAAATACACCGTGAACTAATTTCGAAAGTTTGTCTGCCTGAAAATTTACTGTTGTCCCAAGCATATTGCAACAAACGGTGTATTTCTATCGCTGCCCGTTTAGTTTTTATTGATTTTTCAAATATACCGGTACACCGGTCATTTTTGAAACACCCGGTACATGTAATAATGCTTTACGATGAGGGAAAATAGTCAATTATCAATTCCAACAATATTTACTATAACGAACGAAAATTTATACAAAGGGAAAAAAAATAAGCAATGCACGAGATTCAATACTTTTTAATGGCGGTCCATGGCGCTGTGGAGGGAAAAAAAACTTAAAAACTTCAATCAATGTAGACTTTGAAAAACCTTTTGAAATCGCATATTTTTAGGAATAAGAAAATTGAAATTTCCTGGTTATTGTAAAATGGAGATGAAGGAGGCTGCATTGTTCCGTGCTATTCTCCAATTGTAGATCGATGCCATAAGATTAATTCCAACGTCGAATCTATTTCTCCATAGAAGATTCTTAAGGTCCAGCGAAGACTGCATTCGGTGAATCGCTTCTCTTACTGAATTCCTTAGAGTTTCGATCGAATAACCAAAGTATGCCATAAAATCAAAATTAGAATTCAAAATGATAATCTTTGATGCTGCTAGCCCTTTTTTCAGATAAAAGGGAAAAACTAAATTAAATTTTTTTGAATAACCCTCGTTTTAGTATTTTCGTATAAAAGTAAATCTTTGAAATCAAAGAAGTGAATTTAATAAAAGACGTCATCATAATAAAAGCTAAGATTTTTTTTTTGTAAAATTATTCTTTTATTTAAGAGGATAGTATTATTCAGCTTTATTATTTTTTTTATTATTTTATAATTTGTAATTCTCATTTTTTTTCTGTAACATCCAGGGTAAAAATTTTTTTTAACCGCTACATGTGTGTTGAATGGAAGGTCAACAGGGATATTTATGAGGGTTGAATGAAAAATAAGGTCTCCAATCGTATAAAATAAGTTCCGTCAACACAGGATGAAATTTATTTAGCTTCAACATGAAATCTTTATTTCTCAATAGAGTCCCCACTTGAAGCCACCATTTTGCCTATGGAAAAATTCATTTCTTTATACCGTTCATGAAGAAAGATTGTAGTCCATTCTTTTTGATCCACTGTCGCATAGCAACATCAACTTCGGGATCCGAAGAGAATGCTTGCTCTTTCAACCATTCTTTCAATGCAGGAAATAAACAGAAGTCTGAAGGTGCCAAATCTGGGCTATCTAAAGGGCACGGAACAAGACTTCATGCTGTTTCCATTGTTTCTCGACTGCAATGCGGCTTGCATGTTTTATACGAAATTTGGAAGCATCAGTCATGGTTAATGAAAGCTATGAAATAACGAATTCGAACTAGGGACTAAAACTAGACCTATATGAACTACACACGTTCTAGTACAGTAAGCACGCGCAAACGTTTTCCGAAATCGAATACCAGCGAGACACCACGATATAAGACGTTATTTTTCATTCATCCTTCGCACTTCCCTTCAAAAATTCAAGCTTAAAAAAAACGCTGGATTAAAGGGGAAAATCTTCAAACCCATCGCCATGTCGTAATGGATACCTAGATATGGTATTGGTACAGCTGATGCACGTAACTAACCAACTATTTGAAATTGCTTCATTTTTTATTATATATTATTTATTATTGTTTAGTGACATCAATTTAAAAAATGTCCACACTTCAAAACTTATATATTCCGTAAGTATGAAACAAAAATAGCCAGGAATGCACAAAAAAAAGCTGTCCATCGATTGCATTTGATGAATAAATTAAAAGTGCAATAGCTTTTTAATTTTTAATTTTTTAATAAATTAATCTCTTTGCTTCTTGATCTACAATATACATCATATCTAAAACCATATGATGAAAGTTACAGTCTACAGAAAGGCGGCTTTGTGATATAGATAAAACTTGAATTAATTATAAGCCCACCCGGGGACCTACCTCGTCGTCTTTTTGCCATACTGGTCCCGGGTGGATGCTTTGTATCCTCGTTAAATAAAAAATTAAAAAAAAAAAATTCAGCCTAGTTTTATTTTCACCGCATATATAAAATAATTTCCAACTTTTCAAGTTATTTTTGGTTGAATTTCATCAACAGATGCTTCCATTTAACAATTTAATCTTGATTCCCAGTGTTAAATTAAAGAAAAGTCGATCAACGTTTGTTTGTGCAAATTCCCTAATATAAAGGCACAAAAGGATATAAAAAAACCCCTATGAAATAAGTATGAAATTGAATTCTTATTATAATCCATTACTTCCTTTATCAGTTGCGTTCAGTTTTCGAGTTTCCTCTCTGTTAGTTTTGCATAATTATATTCAAATTTAATTCAGTAATGGGAAAGAGATCGAAAGTTTACGAAAAATATTTTGAAAATTTGGTACACAGCATCATAACCCAACGAATGATTAAAAACACAAGAGATAATCTTGATAATCTTGAAAATGACGTAAAGCATACAGTGCAAAAATGGCTGAGTGGACAGGAGACGCCAATACGGATAAGTTTTGATTAATATTATTTATGTTAATTTTTTACTTATATTAACTCATGAAATGCTTTTTTTCATTAATCAAATACACTTCAATATGTCGTTCTTAGTCAGCCGGTCAAGCAAAGTCTACGATTCAACCACTGCTCGTTTTTCCTCGAGCAGAATATTTTTTTGGAAGGAGGAAAAAAAATCACACAGACTTTGAGGAATGATGGCCATACAGTTTGAGGCAAAAATCAATTGAAGCTTCAAAATCGCTTCAAACTAAAAAAATTTTATCATAAGTTTTTTTTTTTAGGTTTTTGTTTAAAAAAGATAACCAAATTACGAATACTTGAATAATATGTTTTCATCATTTCTTGGGTTTCAAATAATTTGCGGATCCTCATGTGACTGATTAGGTTAGAACAACAGTTAAAAAATGCAGAAATAGAGATTACTGCTCTAATGAGTAATCTTTGACTCTACGCAAGATTTTGTCATCGTTTTCTTTTCTTTTCAACCACGAGTGTAGAAAAATGGTAGTTGTAATAATTTTTCAAGCACTTTTAGGTCAAGCATACGCTAATCTCGTTAAAAGGAGTTCAGACGGAATGACAACAAGTAATCTTCACCTTAACCCCTCGAAACGAGACACTGTAAGAAATACATTAGCAATATGCAACTGAAAACTTGGGGATCGTTGATTTAGTACTGCAATAATCCGCCCTATAAGAATGAATTCTGAATATTATCTCCCATGTATATACGTAGATGAAAGAGCATTTTCTAGGATTTATTTTCTAATTTGTGTACTACTGTACGTTTTATATTAATTATATTTAAATAATGTTTTAATTTTGTCTGTTTTTTCTATATATAGATTTCGCCAAAATATATGTACATATATGATGGTATCCATTGAAGTTTATGGAAATGATGATTTGTGTTTTCTTTCAACAAGACGGCGCACCACCGAGATGTGGACCTAAGCTGGATGTGAATTTGCAAGGACAGTGGATGGGACAAAGAGCTGCAATTGAGTTTCTCGGACGTACTACCACTTTAGACTTTTAGCTATGAGGGATCTTAAATGATGTAAATCACAGAAAATCGGCTATACTGGTAGAACTTCGGGCGGAAATTGAAGCGGCATGTGCAGTAATCTGGCCAATGGAAAATATGGCCAATATTGTCCAAGAAACAGTTCACTTTACTAATAAATCTCTGTTTGGTTAGTTGGTCGTTAAGTTTTCGGCCCGTCAACATCTAGGTCTTTTGTGCCCTTACATATGACTAGTATCTTAATACAATCCTAAGATAATTGTATATGAGTATGATCTTTACACCTTCAGGGGATAAACCCAAAAATATCCATGCCCAAGGCGGGATTCGAATCCGCAGACCGATGGATTCGAGAACTGGAAAGCCTGAAGAGCCCCAGTGCTCTTGGCGGTGGAGTCAGCTAATAAGTATCTGGCTAATTGCAACCACTTTGAACACCTCTTGTAATAGAAGAAGTTAAAGATAACGTGTATTAATCTCGTGATGTCTGAATACGTTTAATTAAAATAGATTTTGCTAAAATATGTACGGAGGTTGAGTTAAAGTAGTGGCCGATCACCGCGCAAACTTTTAAATGGGCACCAGACAGGAACCACTCATTGTAGAGTCATCATGCTGGATGGTCTTCATCCAACGATCAGTCAGTTGGCGGATGCCCTCACGAAACCACTCCTCCCGTTTCGGCGAAAAAGTCACGCACGACGTCTACAATTTCACTGACATTGGCGAAGCGCCGTACACGCAGGAAGTGCGCCATGGACCGGAAGAGATGGTAGTCGGAAGGTGCCAGGTCGGGGCTGTATGTTGGATGTGGCAGAATCTCGATTTTTTCCAGCAGTTGACGACACAACTTCACCCGTTGTTGTGCTCGCGCGGGCGTCAGCTCGTGGGGCACAACTCGGCAGCTCCTGTTGACCTTTCCCATGGCGTGCAAATGTCGAACCACACTCGATTGTGATGTCCCGATGTCCGGCGTTAGTCCTCCCACGGGTGGTGGTGCCTGGGTTGGCTTCCACATGTTGCCATAGGGCTGCGTCACCCACTTCTTTGGGTCTTCTGCTCCTTGGCGCATCTTCCAGGCCCATGTCTCCAGACGAAAAGCGGGAGAACCACCGTCGTGCTGTCCGTTCATTGGTCACACCCTGACCTTCCACCCTGCAAATTTCGGCGGCTGCTGCTCGCGCACTGGTCCCCTTTTTCCAATAGTGACAAAGGAGCCCACGTATCACCAATTTTTCTGCCATATTTTTACACTGGCTGACGCAGGTGGCACAATATATATGGCATTGAAATTCGTATTTCTGACGTTTCTACCCACTCTTTTCTCTTAATGAACTGCGATATACCCTTGTGGTCTTCGCCCAGAATTCGTCAAACTCTAACCCTCTCCCCTCCCGAGTCGGCCTTTTGACTCAATCTCTGCATATATTTTCTGGAAAACAGATTGTATGGTTGCATTGAGGGCTCAATAAAGGTTGGAGGGCGTTTAATGGTTTTATAGATTGAATTCTTAGGATACAGATTCTAGTTATGCAATATTATTTTTCCCGCTTCGAATAAAGATATAGCTGATTTTGAGGTTACTGCAATTTGGTCGGTTCACATTTTAAGTACAGGATTAGTTTCAGTTGATCATATAGATTTCATTGGTAATTTTTTTACAGTTAAGAACTTTAAATTTGGATTTATAATTTTTCTTTCAACATAACTGATAGTAATGAATTAAATTTACGGGATGTAGCTTCAGATTTCATATACTTTCAGTCTATTTTCTTAATTCTATTAATATTTAATCGCTAATATTTAAACATGCTCACGTTCCTTGTTTCCTTAAATAAAATTAATTATCACAATAATATGTTAAGAAACATAGCTTTGACATTTAAAAAATTCTATATCCATTAATCCGTTCTTTTGGGCAATGTATTTAATGGCATTGGATTTGTAAACTCGAAGTTATCATTCGCTTCAGATTTCATTATTGGATTACTTAGAAAATATGGTGAACTTGCTAAAATTTCTAATTAAGGAGAATTACTTGTGGGATTAAACTATATTCATAAATTATTGAGATAAAGTGTATCTACGAAAGTAATGCTGCAACATTATTTATAATGTTAAGAGACTGGAATATTCTACGAGGCGTGTTTGGAAATTAAGTGCCAGGGGAAATTAATGTCTATTAAAGAATCCATGAAATAAAAATTTTCAAATTACAAAATGATAACCCCCGCCTCCATTGCAGCGGACATACAAATTACAAGAAATTTCTCGCGTTGCTTTCCTTATGTGGGTATCAAGCGCAAAAAAAAAGCTTCTAATGTAGTTTATCATTAAACTATTTCCTAAATTTTATATTTCTTAAATTTTAACATATTTAATTAACTCAACTATACATATTGATGACAAGCAATTTAAAAACATACTAAAGACATTAAAGATACCGAAAACATTAAAGATACAGACAGTCTTTAAGATTTTAAAAAATCTTACACATTTGAAAACCCAGTGTGAGTAAAGGCAAAAACGATAGTTTCAAAAGTCCTTTTTAAAATTACAAACTTAATTAAATTACCCATTTTTGATAATTAAGTAGCGGAAGAATGGAACTTGTTTTACCATGTCCGTTTGTCGGTTTATCGTCCACTTCATCTTTTCACCATCCTTTGTTTTAAGACTTGTAAATTGGTACGTAATTTGCTAAGGGCATGCCATACTCCACTATTTCATTTAATTTGGCCCACCGAGGTCGGAGTTACAGGATTCCGTTTGGTTCATATGGTATATTGATAAAGGAGCGAAATTTGTATGTAGATTATTGTGATTTCTCCAAGTGGGGCCAAAATTATGTCGGTCGGTCCTGTCATTCTAATTCAACATGTATGTCATTCGTTCGGAATGATGAAACGAAAGCTGTAGAACTCTTTCCACCTCCTAAATACTAAGTCCGAGAAAATAAAGTTTCTGATAAAAATAGGGGATTCAAAAGAGAGGATAATAAAAGGAATAAAAATGATTAAAGAGGATAAAATGTGTGGACATTTTTACTCTTCTTTACCCTTTCTTTATCCCTTACGTTTATCCATTTTAACCCCCATTTTTATCCTCATTTCCTAATTATTTTTATCCCACGCTTTTATCAGGTCGTTGCATATCAAATGTCGGATTTCGAGGTGGGTTCCGCGCTTCGGCACGGTTTCCACGTTTAGTAGCAAGTACCCATAACGAAGTGGTACATTCCCAGAGATAAACTATCAGCGACCAGCTGCCTGAAATTTGCATGTCTGCGATGAATTTAATAGCGTTTGAACCCAAGCGAAGATAGTCATGACTTCATACGAATTACGTGTGATATAATGCATTACAAGTTCAGGTTGAATCACACTGCATCCAATGCCTCTCGAAACATCAATAAGGTATTCGATGTAGACCATACGCGAACGTACTGTCCAACGTTGGTTCCGAAAATTCCGGGCGGGAGTGACGGACCTGGCAAATGAGCCACGCGGCAGATCGCCAAACGCGTTGAATGACGCTGATCTGAAGCGATCTGTGGAAGAGGACCCGTCAAAAACTGTTCGGGACCTTGCACGGGATCATGCTGTATCAGCGTCGACTGTCAGTAGACATCTTAGGGCCATCGGCAAGGTGAAAAAGCAGGACAAATGGGTCCCACATAACTTACGGAAAACCAAAAAGAGCGTCGGTTGGAGGGTGTGTACGGAATTGCTTTTGCGCCATGAAGAAGCGGGGATTCTTGATCGCATTGTCACCTGCGACGAAAAGTGGCTCCTATACGACAATAGGAAACGGTCAGCATAGTGGCTGGATGCTGATGAACCTTCGCGACAGTTCCCTAAACCCCTGTTGCACCCCAGGAAGCTCATGGTTACAGTTTGGTGGAACATCCGTGGTGTAGTGCATTACAAAGGGGAGACTATCACCGTTGCGACCTACTATTAAAAACCTGCACTTGTGCATCGGAAAGGCGTCCTTCTGCTGCATGACAACGCGCGTCCGCACGTTGCACGAACGACCGTGCAGGCGCTACAGGTTCTGGGCTACGAGGTGCTTCCACATCCCCCGTACTCTCCGGACCTCTTCCCTACCGACTACCATCTTTTCTAGAGCCTGGGTAATTTTCTCCGGAGGAAAACATTCCTAATCCAAGCAGACGTCGAAAACGCATTCCGGGAGTTTATTGAGTCCCGTGACCATGGATTCTATCGGAGAGGGCTCGAGAAGCTGCCAAATCGTTGGCAACAAATTTTGGATTGCATTGGGAGTTATTTCGAATAGCACGTGTGAAGGTGTCCTTTCTAGAGGGCCACTAAAGATGACCTCTGCAATCCGACATTTGATATGCAACGGCCTTAAGAGGGGCAATATCCTCGAACTCAGGGCCTCCAAACTTTTCTGTCTTTCTTGGGGGGATATTTTAATTCAAAAAATAGTATTAACTCCAAAATGAAATTCCTCCAAATCTCAATATCTTTAAAATCATTAAAATACATTTAAACTCAGAAATTTTTTCTCAAGGTATAAGGTGTTTCATATTTCGGATACTTTTGTGGTTAGGAGTTTTTTCCTTTCCTATAAAGATAAGATATAGGGTATTTACAAATGACTGAAATTGGAAGTATATATTGAACTGTTGAAAGATTAAGTCCGCACTATTAGTTTGCAACTTTGGCACTAGCATATCCAGATATATGTATCTGTCAACAGTTACTTCCGCAAACGAATGAACGGGTCATAAATTTTAAATTTTGAGATGGCCGGCAATTCAAACAAAACTTCAAATTATGTTTGTTTTACATAACCAAAAAACTCCATCACCACAATGTAAATAGAAGGATTGCAAGAAATTCACGAGACCAATGCAATGTCTTTTCTAAAATATAATTTCTGATAAATTTCTCTAAAAATATAGCCTTTTGATTATAATTTTCCATTTAAATTATAAAAAGATTTAAAATCCGTGTAAAGAAAATTGATCTTCTACAAAACATACAAAACAATAAAATTTTGCACAGTCTGTATATAAATCTATAAAAATCAGACGCTCAGTAAAAATTAGTTCCTGGATTAAAATCAACGATTCATATAAATTTGAAAATTTCCTACGTTGACAAACCTGCAAAATATTTGTCAGAATACCAAATCCAAACTCATGTGACCAATTTATTTTGGTCAAAACTATCTTGTTGAGTTTGTCATATTGAGCTTTTAAATTAAAATTTTTAAGAATTTGTAAAAGTTTTCTATAAATTTATTTTGATGATCATAGTTGAGGTAATTAAAAATATTTTAATTCATATTCATTATTGCCCTCTATGGTTATTTAATTTAATTGTTAAAATATATTTCTAATTTTAAATTGCTTTAAATCAAAATCTGTACATTATAATGTGTTCAAAGTAAGAAAACTTGGGTGTTTCCAATTAAATCTCCGATTTCAATTGTTAGACATTATTGCAAAGGAAATTTAAAAATGTCTACGGAAATTGTGGACACGCCCAAGTACTCTCTGTTGGACTAACGCCACCTAAAAAACAAAGCCTGATTAGTGCGTCATCGAACCAGGGCTGACAATCCAATCTTCATTGTTTAAAACAAACGAACAAACACTTGTTGTAATCAGTGTTTTTTCGTTTGTTGAAACAATGAAGATTGGATTGTCAGCCCTGGTTTGATGACGCAGTAATCAGGCTTTGTTTTTTAGGTGGCATTGGTTGAACAGATTATAATGTAAACATCAACACGAATCTAAAAATGCCATTTTGGACATTCATTTAATATATTCAGTAAATGCTAACAGTCTTGCATACTTTATATTTTCATGGTTTTAACTATGTTGAATTTCTATGTCGGAAATTGTTGCGGAAATTGTTGAATTCGTTCGTATTTGGATCTCGAGTTTCTTAAATATCCGGAAAGAGTCTATTCAAAATCAGGTGGAAAAATATTACAATATTAACCTTAAATACTATTTAAGCATGTAGGATGCAATTCGAAAATACTTGTGAAGATTCCATGGAACCCTGATCGTAACTGCGAATGGACATAACTCGAGGTACATTTGTACATCATCCTCTCGGTATCTTGCGAAAAATCATTTTTTAAAACATCTGTAGCTTATTAAAATATTTGTAGTTTGTTTTTTAATGTCTGCAAATAGGCCTATATGAATAATGCAATAAATCAATACAATAAAGTTTTTTTTTAATAGTTGCAGGCTTAAATGGAGCTTTTCCCAGACAATTTTCTATCCAGTCTGATGCTGATTACAGATGATAACTAAAACAGCATTTATATAACAGCATTTAATGTGTATCTACAGAAGAATTTACTATATCCTCGAACACAAATCCGCATTTTTTTAAAATTCCGAAAGAAATGTTTTAGACGTTAATATTCAATAAATGGAAAAATTTTATTTTGTGTTTTAATCGGGTTTCAGGTATCTTACTTGCCGTTTTATTTCTTAAATAAAATTTCTTAAAACTGGTTTATACGGTCGATCGAGTTCATTGAATTTCATTAAAGAAGACAAAAGAAATAAAATTTCAAATTTCTAATTAATGAATATGGAAATGATACCATAAAGCATGCATTCCGCGGAACCCGCAGTGCTAATACGAATAAAACTTCCTTGTGGCTACATTTAATTTACCAAATTAAAAAGGCAATTCGATTTATTAAAATATTCCTTTCTATGTCATTTCATGAAAACAGAAATATTCCATTTCACGAAATTTGATCGTTTGATTAAGAGAGATTTCCCTAAAGATTAGGAATGACGAGAAAGAGGAGTAAAATTGATCTTAATTAAACAATCAAAATATTCATGGTGAGAATTCAGTTTCTTCAAAAATAAACAACAAACAAACAAAAAAACAAATTAAATTATTAATTAAAAACCAAATGTTAAGCACAAAACTCCTCCCTCCTCTTTCGTTTTAAACTTGAAAGCTCTTATATTTTATTTAGGGGAGGTGCATTAGCCAACTGTGGTCTCAGTATGAAGCTGGTTAGAGGAACCACTTTTCGTTGCCAATTACGAATGAGCATGACCATTGTTAAACGGCGACGACAGCGGCCCGAAAACAACACGTTTTTCAACACTGGCCATTTCTAATCCTCGCTCATTCGTTTTAAGTCGCTATTGTTCTACATTTTGTCGCGGTCTCCACGGTCTAATCCTGTTTGCGATGTGACAAAACGGGTCTCCTCTCCACTTCATGTCAATTTATGCCGCTATTTCCAGCTCCACCGTTAGTTTACCTTGAAATGCAAATCAGCGTCACTCTTCTCATGCACTCGACCGAAAATCTATTGTTTGTTCTAAACTCTCCACACGACCTTCTCATTAGCTAAATTTGCTGCGACGACAATGGTGTCTCTTCCTCGTTTTGAGTAAAAATCGTTAATGGTCACCATCCACCCACACGCTCATCAATTGCCTATTTCAGTTTTCATAATCTTTCGCACGAAATGATGATCGTATCTGGTTGTTTTCTTTTTTCTCAAGGACGCGTGACTCATAAGAGGAAAACTTGACAGAAGCTCCTTTAAGAAAAACAGAAAACATATTTCAAAACTTTTTTAAGAAATCCATTTAAAAATTGCTATCTTTCATAAGAGATGAATGCATGAAAAATTGAAATACCTTATCTGCAAAGATGACAGAGGAGAAAACCATTATGCGATTAAAATGCAATATTGTAATAAATTTTGAAGATGATGTGTGTGCATTTTAATCTAAAACAACCTTTCTTTAGATTAAACTCTTAAAAAAAAATCTTCTTGCTTTCTCTACATAGCTTTGGCTACCCCATTTTAATCATATTTCGCCTTTAAAAATACCACTTAAAAGAGCTTTCATATCTTCTTGTTAAAGGATAGCCTTTAACTATTTATAATTAACTTCTGCTCATTAACATTTGATATGCCTAAAATGAAGACGGGGTAATCAGTTTTAATAAAGAGGATTAATATACTTCAGGGCGAAAAAATGCCACAAATGAGCATGAAGAATGCTAATCTCGCATGAAAAATATAGCAGGGAACAGTCTAAATTCGCATCGGTGAGCAGTAGGTTTTTATTTTTTTCCGTGAATGAGTAGTGACTTTCTTTCTAAGTTCTTTAAATTATTTGTACGAAAAATATCAATTAATAGAATTACACGATTATATAATTTGAATCTTCAGACAGAGTTGAAATATTCTTGTTCTTAGTCCACAGGCTAAACTTAACGAATTTGGGTCATTTCATAGATACTTTTTCAGTAAGCAAACTAGGCTTTTCGGGATTTTATTTTTAAAATTTAATCAACCTGCAGCTGTATGGCACTTTTGCAGAGCAATATGTTATGTTATTGTTTGCTTTGCTGTCAGCTGTGTCTGAGTGGTTTTAAGGTGACTGAATGGGAGAAAACTTAACCTAACTAAAATTACTAATTACTAATTTTGACCTAACTTAGCATCTTTTTTTGTAAGCAGCTGTAACATCTGCAAACAAAGAGTCGTCGCAAAACAAAACGTTTCTTGAGTGCGGTCATAACTAATTATTTAATAATAAAAATACAACAGGCACAACTCATTATAACGTATACCTTTATTGTTAAATTATCTATTTTTATGCTCAAGTCCAATTATAATGAGCCCTGATAAATCGAAAAGTCGAAACATTAATTTAATCAAGTTACTTAAGTTTGTTTTTCTTATATAAAAAAAAACGAGATAGCAAATATTAAAGGGGGGGGGGGGGGAGTGAGGGTGCTAAAGCCCCCCCCCCCCCCGAAATTCATGCAAATTCTAATTTACGAGAACGTACTTTTACGATTATAAACTTTCTGGAAACAATTCCATGCTATAATGCGAAAGATAGGTCACAATCTACAGTACTTGGATAACGTCATTATATGGCTGTAACGCCTTGACTCATTTTTACATTTTACTTATACGTCAATGTCAAGTCTTTGTACACTTTTCATTTGTACGTCTCCTTTTTATATATTAGTTAACATTAACGATAATAAAATTTGGATATTAATTTTTGAATTCATTTTATTATAATAATGTCATTCCGTCTGAAATTCTGTCGTCACCTGATAAGGACTAATTTTTGAATATTTTCTTCTCCTTTATTTTTAAATTGTTGATAAATCGTAATGAGATCAAATTAATTTAATATTATTAAACAAGTTTAAAACAAATAACACATACAAAGTAATGTATGATACTGTATTTTTAGACCCGTTAAAAGACTTTATTTTCTGTAGAATGCTAAATTTTTAATATTTATAATTTCACAGAATTCCTTATTTCATTGTTTCACTTGCATCGAATTTAATTTTCCAAAAACTTATTTTTATATTTTTTAAAAATCTGTAGAAAGATACCGTAGATGAATTATCACTCACAATCTCGCAGCATTTTTAATTTGAAATTGGTAACTGCATTAAGGTCTAATGCATTTTTAATTACAAAACCATCTTTGTTTTTTTTCGCATGTCCATTAGTAAGTGTATTTTTTTCCTCTCTTAATTACAAACTAGAAAAGGTTTTTATCACATTAAAAAATTATTCTCATCTGAGAACCAGGCTAAAATTGAACTCTATTCCAATCGGTTCATTAATGAAAAAACTGAAGCAGATTTTTAAAAATATTTTTTTCTAATCATTTTTATGCTTTAGTGAAAAGATCTATTGAAGTCATAGAAATTTGAAAAATGCGAAAGGAATTTATTTTATTAATTGAAAAGAATCTTTAAATTATACAACGATCGTTGAAGTCCTTTTTAAAAGGTAATTGTTTATACGAAATTTTTAAGAACATTTAACTTCGTCTCCATGCAATCAAACTCCAAGTAACATAATAATAAAAAAATCGATTTTCCATTTAATGTTTATTTCTTGATCAATGTATTCACAGTAACAGGACTTAGATACATTGGTGGCCTTCTAGAAGTACCTATGGTAACTAAAATTGTATATTAGGTTCTATGTGACTTTCTTTCTTTCCACCATGGTGACTTCTTGAAAGTAAAATATTTAACAAAGATTAAATAAATTAGAATTATGTTCATCCTAATTTATCTAAAATGCTTTCGCACTTATGAATAAAATTTTTAGTAAGGCAGATTCAGCTTTGTCCTCCTAAAAATGGAAACCAAGCAGCACTTGAAGCTTCCTACCGTTTCCTATCATTCCTAAAAATGTTCTAGAGTTCAATTGTTAAACTCATAAGGAAAATAAATTTGAAAAATCTTGCCCATTTACGAACCCATATACCATGATCCGGTTCGACGCCATAATTATAAGCAAATAAATTAGACCCCAATGGGCGAATTCGATCTAAATTACACATTAATTGTAGGTCTTTTGTACAGTAATCTACGTACTTTTGCAAAGCCATAAGTATAGATGTGAGCAAGCCCATATATCCGAATCCAGAAGGCCAATCTGACATAATCTAAATACAGTATGATAGGACCTACCCAGAGCAACCTACAAATTTCAACATTCTACGTAAAAGTGTATGGAAAATATGACGGGAGCAGAGGCAGACAAACGCACAGACACAATAAGCAGTTCCATACTTCTGCTACTTATCAACCAGATGTTTATCATATCGGCATTTTCAATTCATTTTCTATGAAAGAAAAGAAGTTCGCATAGCTCACAATGTCAGATTTTCCTCCATAAATTCCGTGTTAATATTCGTGTGCCGGAATTTATTCAGAAAATAATTTCTGTAAAGAATATAATCACATTTCTTGAGGAATTTAAGTTTTATATTCAAGGTCCAAAAGTCATGGGACCCGAAGAGCAGTATCTAAACGTGGCGTCGACTCCACACGAGACTGGAAGACCACTGACAAGAAGTTGATCCTTGCCGTCTGCATTGCCAGCCACAGAACCCTAGTATTAGTAGGTGACGGATCTTGGGTGCTCTGGGATCTCTCCAACATTTCCCATATTTAATGAGGTTCATGTCTAGGTAGCAAGCTGGCCATACTATTCGTTGGAACTCTCCTGAGTGCTCCTCAAACCAGGTCTGCACAAATTGGGCTCGATGACATGGAGCGTTATCCTGCTGGAAGACCCCTTCATTGAATACATACAGTCCATGAAGGGGTGTAAATGGCCTTGGTGATGAATGGTCCATGAAGGAATTTAAAAGCTCAACGTATCAGGAACCGTCCAGTGTTGTGTCTAGGAGAACTAACGATCCAACTGGAACCGTGAATCGTGGAACCTCACAACCCGTTTCCGGTCTTCCGAGGTCAGATAATGCGTTGTCTCCGATGTTGCTTCAGCTACCATAACCCATGGATGCTAAAAAACCCCGCACCAACCTGCTGGATATGGATCTGGAAGCGCCTAAGTTGAATGTGGCATAATTTCATGTGTTTTGGCTTGTCAGTTAGACTGGACAATTCTAGCCAGACGCGGTCACAATCGGAGAGCATTCGTTGTTGACTATTGTGTGGTCCACGATGGGTGGTAATGCATTCAGACGATACAGAAGTATATAGTGTAAATGGGAGCAATTATATATGCTGTTTTGGATTAGTTCATGTGATCAGGTGTACATTACAGCAGCTTTTAATTTGCATACTGCTTCCCATAACTTGCGGCCTTTAGTTTAATATGTTATGGATTTTGATAGAATAAAGGAGGCAATTTCTGAGATACCGAAATCGTGTTTATTTGTATCTAAAATGCAACACTGATTTCATTTTGTCCCGCTATTCACTGTACTGTTAAAAGGGCATTGCGGAAGTTTTTATTTTCAAAATTATCCCTGGACCTCTGTTTATCTCGAGCCGATTAAAATTAGGCTTATGCATGAAGCACTGTATTTCACAAAATATCACTTCACTTAATTTATAACGGTCTTTGAGAGAACAGTTTTGCCAAGAGCTCGACTACTTCGAGGGGATTTCAGCAGCAGCCATTCGGGCAGCAATGATCGTGGCACTCGTGATTCAGTTCTGTCGCCTGCTTTTCACAGCAGGTCCATATCAATGAACGAATCGACCACTTTCAAGATGCGCTCTTACAGCTTCTTAATTTGCATGCAATGTGTCGAAATATTGGATTTTCCCATCAGATTTGGTAAGAAGACGAACAGTTTCACGAAATGAGCATTATTTCAAAGAAAAATATTTTCGTAAGCTCTAAAATAAATAAAGAAATCTACTGAAAGATTTACTTAATTAAGAATAAAACACCGTACTAGCGTCTAAAATTTCATTGAATTTTATGAAGTATCAGCCATTTACGTATATAAAGGAATTGTACGAATGACATTTCTTGAGAAATGAAATTTATCTTTTTTAATATTAATCTTCTATAATACAATTCCTCATAATGAACATAGCTAAATTAGTTTGTTTACTTCATATTTAGTCCGATATCTTATTTTGGTTTATATTTTTAAATTTTAAATAAACACGAGCCCTGACGACGCCAATATATCCCCACAGAAACTTATTTATTTTTGGAGGTAAATTTTATTCTTAAATTTATATGTTTAAAGCGAATGGGGAAATGGTTTCTGGGAAACTGCAACTCGTAAATCATTTATTCCTAAGAAATAGGCCCGCTGCACCACCTATTTTATTTTTTATTTATTGTTTGCATTGTCGGTAGTGCGATGATGACTATACTAGATCTCCAAAATTGCAGGTTCGAACCTGGCCGAGGATGATGGTAATTTCTTCAAAAAATATAAATATGGTTATATTTTCCGAAAGAGGAATAAAACCAAGAGCATCGTTTGCCAACTCCATATTAAGGAACTCAATTAAGTAAAATTTCCGCGTGGCTAGCTAACTCCATATGCTCTTTCGCAAGTGAATGAACCGTTTAATATATAATTCCAGCCAACGAGTATAGAGACTAACTTTTTTTTTTTTACTCTAAAGTATCTATTATATTTTGAATTTATAGCTTTATATTTAAGTAAGAAATGGAAAAAAAGCAAATTAATTTTGAGACCTATGTAGTTTCAGAAAAGAAAACCCATTGAAATTATACCATGGTTGGGTTAAACTGCAGTTATACAGTTTGTATTCTAGAAAATTAATACTATTAACTTTAATTTGCTCTTCTATTTTTTCATGTGTAATGCATTTTAAAAAGCACTCCTTTTTTGCTTATGAAATATGAACATTATCTACTCATTTAACTGCTCAGTTATGGATAATAATAGTCTTGTTAACTTTTAGGAGATGCTCTAAATCTTATCATAAATGAAAAAAAATTAATTTTTAGAATTAATTAATTAAAAACAACAAGAATTAAATATTCTTAATAGCTTACTAGAAAAAATTTATCTAGTCGCATAAAATAAGAAAGAACTACGAGAAATGCAGATTTAAAGTTTGCGAAAGTGTTTTAAAAATTTCATTTCAAATGAAACTTGTCGCTTACGTAGAATTTTAGAACAGAACTTCATTTTTTCACTTTTATCTCTTGAGACAAAGAGAGAGAGAGACGATAAAAAATCGTTTCTTATGCTAGCAATTCGCGCTGGCGTTTTTGTTGTTGGGGGGTGAACAGTTATGTTTCTCATGTCAGTTTTTAAAGACTGTAATTGTTCCCTCCTCCCTTATTACGGAATTTATCAAGCCTTAAAAGGTGTTACGCTTTCTTTTTTCGTACCATTTAGCCCTCTCTCATTTTTAAGGCTTCAGCTTGGTGCAGCTTTCACAACTGACGCAACCGACTTCACTCCAATAGGCGTTGGGGAACTATAAAGTACCAAGCAAAACCGTCTTGGATTTCCTTCGTCGAGGCTCTCTCTTTTTCGTTCTTTCCATCTTTTTTTAATGTTATTTCTTTCTTTAGGGGATTCACGAGATAAATATCTAAGAAGAAATAGAATTTATTTAATCTTTTGTCTTGGTTTTCAGTAGAACTATTGAAAACCGGCCTCCTACCGATTTGTCTCTACTCATTCCAATTAAGCTTCGAGAAATGCGACGGAGGCGTCTTTATTGTTATTTTTAATTAAATACAATTGAGTGAAACGGAGATATTTTTAAACAAAAAGAAAAACGAAGAGGAAAAGTAAAAGAATGGAGAGAGAAAGAAATATACGAGGAAGAGGAAAATAAGATACGATGAAATGAAATGAGAAGGAAGGAATGAAAAGCAATAAAACTAAATGAGAAGACAGTCATAAGGAACGGGAAAAATGACAAGCGTAATGAAAGGAAGTGAAAAACAAGAAAAACATAACATGAGAGAATGTGAAAGAAAAGAGTAAGCGAATGAAATAAGAGAAAAAAAAAAGATTGAGAAAAGGAGAATGAGAGAGTTGCACCAGAGTCTTTGTTCCTCCATTGCGTGTCTAATTATCGTGTTAAATATTGTCCTGGGTAAAATAGTCAGCCACCGGTTGTGCTGCCTGCGGAGGGAAATGCTTCATTGCGGCTCTCTTTGGTCATGCAACTCCTCAAGAAGCATCAATAGCATTGAAAGCTTCATCTCCAAAATTACAATTAAACCCTCCCTCCTCCCATACCGAAATTACTTTTTCATTATCAAAAAACCGCCCGCATAGAGGTCAAATCATATTCCCTTGGGGAGAAAAGGCGGGAAAGAGTTTTGGAATTTTTTTTTTGGATGGGGAAAAACCTTACCGTCATCATATTCAAAAAGATCTATAAAAAGGTAGATATAAAACGAGGAGAATTTTTTTTGTCTACTGCCTTCCTCGGTACTTACACGCTCCAACAGCCATTGCCAAAAATTTTATGCCTCGAACCTCGGCTTTTGTTTCTAGGTTTTGTTGGAGAATTCTTTTTTATCGTTGGTCGATATAAAAAAAAACGGAATGCATGTTAAATTATTCCATATAAAGCCATTGTCCCTTCAATTTTTATTGTCCCCCCTGTTCACTATTTTTCATGTCCTTTGACGAAAACTTCGAAGAATTCACGAACGTCAGAGGAGATTAAGACTTCGATTCGTCTAAACCTTTCCGAACAGTGAGAGAAAGAGTTTTACTAATTTTTGCTGTCGCTTGCCATTTGTTGAAGGCTTTTATGAATCCTTTGAAAACATTAGAGGAAGATCTCTTTTTTTCTCTCATTCCTTTCACTCGGTGCTTAATCCTAAAAATAAGAATGAGGAAGAAAAGCTGAAAAATAATTTAAACGATAATAAGGCGGACGCTTAAATAATCGAAATAAAGAAGACCTTAATTTATTAAAATCTTAATTCTTTTTATTTTATTTTAAAAGGGTTTTTAAATTGTTTTTTGCAATCTGACAAAAAATATTCTGGCACTTCTATTTTCTCCGTTTTATACAGAATTTAAATATCTTTGATTAAGAAAAATATTCGAGATATAAGCAGAAAAAAATGGTTATTTTATTTTCATTTTATTTTATTATGGTTTTAAATTATAAAAAACTGTTTTACAAAATACTGCCTGCTGGGAGTATTCATCACATCAAGAAATGGAAAAAAACAAAGAAATTTTTTCTAGATAAAGTTTTAAGATATACCAGGATCGATTGAATGCACTCTTAAAATAACCTTAAAATGGGCGTCAGGGGAATAACTTGAAAATGACAGCAAAGTAGTAATTGCTTTCCATTTTACGTTTAAATCAATTCCAAAATAAATTGTGTTTTGCTTAAAAACATTACACCTAAATAGGACTTAAAAAAGTAATACTTTCAATCTATATTTAGAACCAGGGATTACTGAATTAAATATGCATATCCTCCTATTTAAATATTCATTAATCCTAATCTTATCTGCTAAGACATTCCTTACAAGGACATTCAACAACAAAACTACTTCAATTACATCCATTTGATAAAAAAAATTTAAAACTTATTTCTAAGATCAAGCTGACACGCACACGCTTAAACAGAATAAAGTTACATACTCGTATTCTGTAATTTATAAGCCGCTATGTATTTAACTTTCTTCCTGCAATGTAATTCATCCAGTCATTTCAGTAGGTACCTATTAACTATTTAAACTTTACAAGCAAAATGTTAAAAAAGGATATTCGAAATCGATACCATTCGTTTCTTTATTACGATAAGCCAATAATAAATAATTTTTACTCCTTTACTCTGTAAGTGGAGGTTATGCCTTTAATTCAATCCTCGTATTTGCGGTCTTAGTTTGCCGTTTATTTTGAATATCCACTTCCGTGTTGTCAAGCTGTAAAAAACGAAGGCATGCAAGACCTCCCTGGTAGCTATCGATTGCCATTTTTTGCTTCATTGTCTAGCCATGAAATCCATGAAACTTCCGTGATTTAGCAAATTGATTATCAAGCCCAAGTTCACAAATTAGGTTACAGATTAGACTTCTTAAATATAATCCTTATTTAAAGTGAATCATATCTCCCTAAATAAAAACTCATAAACAGATAAACTCTCTTTGACATAGTGTATTATAAATATACATCGTAGTGGAAGTTATACTAAACTTGGTTTATTTCCGGTACAACTAGCAATCACAAAATTTGTTAATAAAGCTAAGATTATTATTTTGTTCGAATTACAACGCCCACTCGATCGGAGTTAAACAATGAAAGTTACCATGGTATTGAAGTTGACTGCGAGATAATTAATGGGCACGAACTCATTTCATTTGTCGATCATAGCAATTATAAGATTAATTTTGGCATCAGTTAATCGAATTATATTTGTTAATGATCGGAATTAAATCGAATATATACGAAACTCGTAAATCAATGATCAATTGCCAGAAAATTTTTAAGAGGATTGAAACCTAAATTAATTTATTTTCACACAGCCACACACTTAAACATTGCAAACATTTTTAACTTGAACTTAAATTATCTGAGAACTACAAACCACCTTTTTCTCTGGCATATATCAAAATACCGGTATACTTAATTAAATATATTGATATATGCGCAGTATCAATAGAGTGTTGATAATTAAAATTACATTTGAGTTTTATAAATATTGTTAGTCATCTCAAATTAATTACAAATATTAATTAGAGAAAATAAGAGATGTTTATTTTATTCGTTGCCTAACTAACACAATTTATAAATAAGTAATTACTGTGTGTTCATTTAGAAATTTGATACAGTAAAGCTTTGTATTAAATTAATCCTAATTTGATTCAAAGCAGTACCGTATTTGTATACACTGAGTGGCCAATTTATTATGACCTCTGACAGTTTAAAGCAAATTAGCTATGCCGTGATGTCTTTGTCACTAGAGGACCAGACTGGTATAAAAAAGGAAACCTAGTGCTTACGCCGTTAGTAGAAGTGATTTGTTTGTGCAGATAAGGTAAACAACACGATTTCACAGACAGAGTGTTTAGAATTTTAAAAGACAACAGAAAGGCTACAGTGCAGTAAATTACCTATCAACATCTTATGGGGTCCATGCCAAAAGAAGTTGACGTAGTATTAAACACAAAAGAAGGCCCAACGAAGGACTGAGGAAGTGGTCATAATAAATTGGTCATTCAATGTACAACCTCTGACAATTAAGTTCGGTGAATGACGTCACACCCTAATCTGTGCGAGCTTTACGCGAGTAACAATGCATGTGAATACAAACCCAGTCATTGTTTAAGCAAGTTCAGACAGGTCACGTTTGTGCGTGCAATGGTTTAGCAGATGCTCGTTTCTTCAGTTGAAGGTGTAGCGTGCGCACGTAACTGTGGATAATGGATCAAAGAGGAACACTGCCGTAATCGTACAACAGTTTCTGGCCAACAAAGGGGTCGTATCCATAGCTCATCCACTTTATTCACCAGACTTGGCACCGGCAGACTTTTTCTTGTTCCCACGCCTGAAACGGGCCTTAAAGGGACACAGATTTGCGGACATTCCAGACATTCAAGCAAATGTGACACGTGAACTTAAAGCCATCCCTAAGGAGCTTCCAGGACTTATACACCCGATCCCAAAAGTGTATTGCCTTCCAGGGTGATTATTTCGAAGGACAATAAAGTAAATGTGGCTCTATCTGTTTTGCATTTTGTTGTGTGAACTCATTCACCGAACTTAATTGTCAGAGGTTGTATATATATATATATGTGTATATATCAACTTCATCTATTCAACAATTTAAATTGAATTGAAGTTGTATCTCTCTGAAAAATCATAACTCCGCCACTGTGAAGCAAATATTTTCATTTAATAATTAATTTAGCTTATGATTATATATAGAAATAAAAATTATAAAAACATAATAACGAAATTTTTAATATATTACCACATAAATTTTGTTGATTTTATGATTCACAAAGAATCAGTTTTTTTTTAAATTGTTAACACGCTTTAATTAGTTGAAATTGAAATAAATTAACTTTAATCAAAGTTAATTAAATATTTTTATATACTAATATAATGAACCACGTAAAGTTTTTGGTTCCCTTCACATATGGTAAATTATTAACGAAAAAAAAAACAAACTTGAATCTAGAACGTTTCCCCTTCCTTTCGTAAATAATAAATCGGTTTTGCAATAAACTTTGCTTTAACACGCCCACAATAAAAATTTTCAAGTACTTTTATTGTTTCATCTTTTTCTAGATGTAAATTGTAGTTTTAAAAATGAGGCTTTATTTACCCGTTATAAAGGACACAAAGAGAGAGGGGGAAAAAGAAATTTATCTTTTAGCAATTTCGGTCACAGAATGAATCTTTTTTTTTTCCTCTCTCTCTCTCTTTTCCTTTCTTTCCTTTTGTGTTGTTTTCACTGGCTTTTGTTGCTAAGCGTGACTCTTCGATTTCAATTATATGAACCGAAACTATATTTTTTTTCCGTTCTATATAATGTTTTTGGGTTGGGAGGAGATGTAGGCCTTGACTTTTATTTCAAGGTAAAGGCTAATAGACCCCCATTTATCTCATGCAAATACAGATGCGCACATATCAAACACAGATTATGCATAAAAATGTAATGTCAACTCCTTGTGAATATGAATTAAGTTAAATGCTAATAAATTAGAAAATTTGAAATCAATAGATATATTTCTATTACACAAAGTCCATGACTGCATTTGATGATCGTTACTGAAATTACGAAAGGAAATTTAAATTTGATTAATATGGTTGAAGTCAACGATTTTTTTTTAATTTCAAAAGAATATAACAATCCGAAACCCGAGGTACATGTTGAATAGCAATAGGTAGCAATAGGTAGAAAAATATCCTGGAATAGCAGTAGCGTCTTTATTAGGCGTTCGACGACGTTTCGAGTATCATTTCATCTTCGGGAACTTTGACCGACTACAGAGGGGCTTATTCACCCGGTTATATAGGATTCGTCCACTAATCAGGTGAAGGGGTTCAGCTCTGATTGGTGGGCTTACAAGCAATAATGTAATTACATCGAATATATGCTAACGTGGTAAATTACAATTAATGGATGGCAAGATCCCATCGTGAAGTGAAATGAAATAAACTTAATTAAATCGAAAAGCGATTTCTAGATTGAGTTGGAGCCATCATCACCTGCATGACCTTAAAGAAACCCTGAGTGGACATGATTTTTCAGACTTTGAAAAAATGGACGCACTCCGAAAAACTGGACACAGGAAAGACTGGAGAGTTACACACCGATGGGGCAAGTGCATACATTTAAAGAAAGACTATGGTCTGAAGTGGACTTATCTCGCCAGTTGTAACCGAAAAAAATAATAATTATATATCATATGCCTTTCGTAAAAGAAAAAATGTTATCCGCTTTGGAAACAGGACAGCCAATTACAATAATTCCAAAAGTCTGGGGTAATCAATGAAAATAACTCGCTCTGGAGTAAGGGTGCGCTTGGCGTTGTTACGGGTTGTTGGTTCAAATCCCAGCCAGAGAATTTTTTCAAAACTCTGTAAAACGTTTTTTTTCCATTTCTTATTAATAATTACGATTAAAAATGCATTTTCATTTACTTTTTCATGTATAATTAGAATAACAAGTTATTAATTAGAAATACATTTCTTAATCTTCTAAGAAATCGTAATTTTTAAACTTTTCTTAAATAATCTTCGCGTTCAGATTAGCGTTCAGATATTAAAGTTCAGATTAGCGATCCTTAACTTTCCCTAATTTGTAAAAGGTTTTTAGCTCTCTCTGTAAGCAGGAACATGTTAAATATTAATAATTAATTAATAGATTTTCTGGAAGCGACCTATCAAAAGCAGAATAAGATTTTAGCATATCCTATTTATAGTTGGAATTTGAACGAAAGACCCAGAGAACCAAACCTCAGCATCATAAGTAATAACAAGAAGCAGAAAAGCTCAGTACAAATATAAAATTATTTCAGCAGTAATTTTTAAAGAACAAAATAATAAACGATCTTTTTCTTTTGGGCTTGTCGGTAGCTTTTTTTGACAGTTAGTTGTTCATGACAAAGCCAATAAAGTTATCCATGAGAAATGGAGAAAACCTGACAGACACAATTTTTGCAGTTTATAACTTAACGCTGAGAGGATAACTAGGTGATTGTATTAAAAATCTGACTTGAAATAAAGTGAAATAATTAATCTTCGAGATAGGTGCAAAATGTTTAATATCGTCCGCGTAAAATAAGATTTGCAGTCATTAATTAATTACATATAAACAGAAGGGGAGTGTACTCGAACTTTTCAGAGTGCAGGCAGATCACAGAAAGTTTTCGAATTTATCGCCGAAAAACTAATAGAGTAGGTCATTGCTGATGTCTAGGAAATTATTTTTTAAATATTATTTTTCCATTAATCTTGAAAAAAAACCTACAAGTTCGTTAAGAAACGTGAGAGAAACGTTTAGCTTTATATGCAAAAGAGAATTTTAAATTTAGTACAGTCTTTATGCACACAAGAAAAGATAATTGATATCAGAATGATAAGCATTAAATTATATATCTTTGGGGAGCCAACATAGTGCACATTGTTCCTATCGTACTGTCCGCTACTTGGGTTATTTCAAGCTCATTTCATAAAGCCTGTGTACATTGAATATAAATCACACTTATACAAAACTTAACAGAAAGTCAAAATTTTAAACACTTGTCACATGGCAAGGAAAGCCCTACACTCAGACGTTAATACTCCCACCAACACGTAATTTTTCCCTTCCTTGCATTTGAGCCCTTGGGTCTGCCTCTGGGACTTGGCGTCCGGACTTGACCGAGTTTGGTTTTTCCAAAACAACATCAATAATAAAAGCTTTCATCAGTTCCTTTCAAAGTCATCTGTATTTCGAATAAGGATAATCATGAAATATTTATTCAAGTACATTAAATATATAAATACAAGATTTAGTCAATGCGCGTTTACTTAAAATATTTTGTTCTGATTAAAATACGGCAAAGATATTTTGTTTTGTTTAATATGATTAAGAGAGGAACGTATCGCTATTCAAGATAAAATTATCTAATATATAGCGAAATAAATTGTTGCAATGAATAAATTTTCGTTTGGCTATTTTTTTTTGTATACACATATTTTCGGAAAATTTTACCATTTAAAACAAAACAAATTATTTCGATTTTAAATTTGCAAAAAGATTAAAAACAAGGCCAGGATAATAAAAACTAAAAACAAGAACAGTTCCAATATAGGCCATCTCTTGTGTATTGTCCTCTTCGTCCTTTTTGTTGACTGCCTGACTGGCACGCAGTGTTGTGTATAAATAATTTTATTTCAAAATATTTTATTTTCATTTCAAACTCTAGTCTCTAAATTACTGCTCATTTGAGCGAACTCATCGCAATTTTTTTAACGTGTAATCTAATCTCCCAATAATATTTCACTTTTGATAGCTAAGTACTCTTTTTACTTTATATCTGAAGAGGTTTATGTCTTTAATGTATAGTGTCTACGGTGTGTACTACAACATCATTTTTCACTGGTGGACAGTCCACATTGTATGGTTGATGTATAATGTAGGTTTTTTTTTGCCTAATCATCTGTAATTTACCTACGTTTGTTGTTTTTAATATAATTACTTGTTGTATCTACTATTAGACACAAGTGTATTTGTAACTATAAATTTATATGTTTCACTTTCTTTACGTTCTTAAGTAGCAAAGAACAGTACTGTGACGCCTATGGCGATATATTGTAGTCTTGCGATCTATCTTGTTTATTTGTTTTTTTGATATCATTTTTTTGTTTATACCTATTTGTTTTTGTGAATTACTAACCCCTTATTATTGTCTCAATTAATTACTGTCGTTCCCCTGAGGTCTAACTTGTCGGTCTATGATCATACATGGCCTCAGGGAGTACTGTAGTTTACTAATCTTTAATTTATTTTGACATTTAGTACTAATCCTTAAATAAATAAACAAATATTATATTATAATCTCTTTTGATTTTTGCCGATTTATGCTTCCAACAATTCATTACGATTTAAATTATCGGCTGCTTACCTTTGCGTTTTTATAATTAATACATGGACACATGCTAGTGTGTCATCTTTTTAAAATTTGCAAGTTAATCTTTGATGTAAATCCCAAATAATAATAAAGTTGGAATGTTTTAGAGATTTCTTCTTCGCGCTTTGCCTATTTTGGTGCATGTGAAATGAGAAGGAAACCAAAAAAAGACATTGAAAAACGTAGAAAAGGTGACAAGTCTTCTTCCTTCCTTCCGCCTTTTGTTGTTGTGCTGGGGATTTCTGAAGGCGCGCCACAGCGTTGACGGAAACTCTCAACTAATTAATTTAAAGATTAAATCTTGCTTTAATTAAAAGCCAGAATCAAGGAAATGATAATAAAAGTAAAAGCCTATGAGAAATCCGCAGCAGGGGGCAAATATATTCATAACGGAAAGTTAGTTTTAGCTGGGATCCCTACATGAAAATACAGAAATTACCTCAAAAGATAAGGCGAACAAACTCTAAACAACTTACCGTTATTAGTTTTATTTTGTAAATTAAATTTTAAATGTTTACATAAGGCTATAAGGAAGTTGCGAATCTGTTAATAAGATATGCTGTATTCATAGACTAGTACCATAACCTGTTTCCGTCTGGGAACTTATCTTGAGCTTTAATTAATAGACCTTCTTTCTTATCTTGCCGCTTTAATTACTTAATAATAAATTTGCATATGTGTTATAATCTAAAGAATGTTTAAATTTTACAGTTCCGAGTAAATAAACTCTGAAACGAACAACCCTCTGAAGTTAATTCTCTTTTTATTGAATCACTCTGTAAAACAAAAAAAAGTCTCGGCAATACGAATTAATTCAGTCTTGATAAATGTACGTTTTGCTCTGGGAATGCTAAGACAGTGCAATATTTTCGAAATGCCCATAAAGCTCTTTAAAACATTTATTTTAATCCGTATAAAGAAGTAGGGACATGTTGTATATTATAATGATTTAATTGATGGATTTTTTCACAAGTTTTAATTATATGTGGAATTTATCAGCATACTAGTTTCGGCTATACAGCCATCATATACGGAACATAATATAAACACCGAATATAGCTCTTATAGCCGAAACTGATATGCTGATAAATTCCACCATATAACTAAATATTGTGAAAAAAACCAATTAAATCATTTATTTTGGCATTACCATGTATTTATGACCCCGTCGAGTTCGTTTGTGCAAAAAGAAGAATGAGGGCCACTTTGAACATTTACAGTAGGCTCAATCAATGTCGCATTGATTTAAGACTATACACTGCAATTTGAAGTCGGTATGTTTAATGTTTTCATTTTGTAAATAACGGGTGTCCCAACGGTACACGTCCAAAATGAAAAACTGAGCAGAGGACCTCAATACCCATGAGAATCACCCCCATGTATATTATCCGAAATGTTATCATTATGGAGATATTAACAATTTTGTGATTTCGTCAGTTATCCCTACCTTATTCCGTTCAAATGTGGGTTTTCGGGAATATATGTAGTTTTGAGAAATGTGGTTAGTGGAATTGTATTCTTTAGGCAACGTAGTATTAAAGTACAAAAAATGAACGAATTGCATGGATAAAATTTTTCGCATGCCAAGGATAAAGCACAGAAGGAGAACGACTGCCATGCCACATGGATTCTTTTTTTCTGACAGTCTATTAAATGGAGAAATATTTAAAATGCCTATCAGTGTTGCTGATTTGATTTACTTTGTTTAGACTCATCATCAAAGATTTCTGAAACTTCACGACAATTCAGAACTTCCTAATTTAATCTTGATTTCCGAAAAATTGTATAATGCAATTCGTCCATTTTCTGTAATTTAATACTACGTTGCCCAAATAATGACAATTCCACTAACTAAATTCCTCAAAACGACATGCATTCCCGAAACACGCATTTCAACGGAATAAGGTAGGAGTTACTGACAAAAACACAAAATCATTAATATCTCGGTAATGGTAACATTTCGGATAACATACATGTGGATGATTCTCATAGGTATTGAGATCCTCTACTCAGTTTTTCATTTTGGACGTGTACGGTTGGGACACTCTGTATATTTGGATGAACTGACTTTTGGATCGCCCTGTACATAATAGCTGCATGTACCGGGTGCCCCAAAAATGACTGATGGTTTTTGAAAATCAATAAAAAAAAAAGACGGAATGCGATAGATATGTATCGTTTGCAGCCTTATGCTTAGGAAATCAGGGACTTTTATCCCACCAAATTTTAAATTTAGTTAACATTTTCACCCACAGGTGGCGCTGAAAACTATGAAAAAATAAAAACCGGTATGAAAATGTTGCAAGGACTGTTGCAAAAAACTAAACAATGACATTTTCAATGTAACCCCCATTTGAAAAAACCATTTTGGTAGAACGGACTTGCAATCTCAACAGCACACGCTATCAGCTTGTTACAGATCGCCTTCAACGCCATCTCTTGGTACAAATGTTAACTAAATTTGAAATTTGGTGGGATAAAATTCCCTGATTTCCTAAGCATAAGGCTGCAACCGATACATATCTATCGCATTCCGTCTTTTTTTTTTATTGATTTTCAAAACCCATCAGTCATTTTTGGGACACCCGGTAAATTTCTTCTTTAGAAAGTGCTAAATGACAACTCCCAGTTACAAATTTATGCTGACGCATTTTATCTGGAGGTTTTTTCATTGTTGTTAGATTAAATATAACAAGTGAAAAGATTATTCATCATAATTACTGTAAAATATCATGTTTTCTTTTTTGATAGAAGCGAAGCAGTCAGCGTTTATGTCACAGAAATTAATTATTTACAAAAGCCATTTATAAATTATATCATTTTAACTTTAATATATTAATCCTCTGATTTAAAAGAGATCTGTGAATTATTTAAAGACCACATTAAGCAGTTAGACACCTTGTTTAAAGAGATGCTTGAGAAAATTGCATGGGAAAAACTGGTAAACACGAGTAACCGTATTTTATTCTGGAATAATAATCTAGACAAACTAACATTCAAAGTCAGAATTTCATTAGATATGCCCCGGAATTACGTTTATTAAGTAATGGAAGAACGTCGTTTGTCGATCTGTCTGTCTTTTTCCTTCATAATTTCAACATTTTTGAGGTAGAAGGTTGAAATTCGGAATGTTATTATACTTGCGGCGTGTGTTACTTCACAAATTACTTTACTTTTCATTGGCTTAGAGTTACGGGGGTTGGAGTTAGAGGGATCCATCTGTCTATATTGTATATAGGTATATAAAGGAGTAAAATTTTGTATGTAGACTGTATAAGCAAGATCTACATTTGAAGAGTAATAATTGAATGATCTTAAGAGGGTTTTTTTTACACGCCAAACCTCGGATGTTCAAATTATTGATTTTCATCAATAAGATCTACCTTGTTTTGAAGTCTGGGTCAAATTGTTCCCAGTGGGGTCGAAGTTATGAGGATAGCGATGACGTGGTTCTTGTTTTCACGTACAACACATAGCATGTGATATATCATTCGATCGGAAACGATGAGAAACAAAGGTAAGAGCTCTTTTCCATTTTCTAAATATTAGACTCGAAAAAATCAATTTTTTGTTTTAAAAAACGGGCGTTAATAATGCAGTTAAAAGGGGTATAAAATTAGATGAACTCAGGGCTTCCGCTATTTTCCTATACTCTTCTAGTGGGAATTAATTTTTTGTTAATTGTTCAAAACAGTTTCGCTTGATTTTATTAACCAAATTATTACTTGAAATATCCATTAAAGTTTCAAGAACATTTCGCAGGCAAAAGCAACACCTGATACAATAATTGTGTAGCTTACCATACATTACAACCGGGTGATTCAGTCAATTTCTGACCATTTCACTCGAATGACGTGCATTAGGGATAAACAATTGAAAGAATATGAGCGCCATATCGAATTTCTAAATAGTTGGAGTTTGTATTGTTGCAACGGCGCTGCATGAAAATCGTATTGTTGAAAAATGGCGCCTGCTTTATCAACAGAGCAGAAATACAAGGTTGTCGAATGGTATTTCGAGACAAAATCACCTGTAAACGAGCAAAGAAAGTTCCAGAAGGAGTATAAGTGTAGAGACGCACCAGGCAGGCAAGCAATCATGGATTTTATCAAGCAATTTCGTACCACTGGATGTGTTAAAGGCAAGGAAAAAGGCGGGAGCGAAGCTCGTGTTCGAACGGCCGAAGTTGTCGAAAATGTTCGCACAAGGTTGGTCGATTCCCCTACCAAAAAATCTGTTCGCTGCCTATCCATTGAAGAAGGGCTGTCGTATACCACGACTTGGTGAATTTTGAGAAAGGATTTACACCTGTTCCCGTATAAGATCCATGTTTATCAGGAGTTAACAGACATTGGAAGACAGAAGCGACAACAATTTGAGATGGAGTTTGGAGCAGAAATGGAAGCCAATCAGGACATTGTGGACAACCTGTGGGTGTCAGATGAGGCCTTCTTCCATCTGTCAGGTGACGTTAATAAACACAACGTTCGTTTTTGGGGTTCCCAGCACCCTCATGAGATCCATAAATCACCTCTTCATCCACGAAAGGTTATGGCTTGGTGCGCGATTTCCAAAAGAGGCATCATTGGTCCGTTCTTTTTTGAGGGCACCGTAACGTCACAGGCTTACCTTAACATGTTGGAAACCTTCTTCATCCCCGAGCTGCGAAGGAGGCGTATATCGCTTCGACATCAATGGTTTCAACAGGATGGGGCTAGGCCTCACACCACTAATGAAGTGCTAGACTTTCTCAATCAGAAATTCGGAAATCGTGTCATTTCAAACACGTTTCCAGATCGATTCGGGGGTGGCTTTCTTTGGCCCCCTACGAGTCCTGACCTAAACCCATGTGATTTTTATCTCTGGGGGTTCCTTAAAGACAATGTGTTCACTACAGCACCAAGAATCCTAGACCAGCTGCGACACAGCATCGTCGACTGCTGCATCCACGAGCATGGCAGAAATCCTGGATAGAGTTATGCACAACGTCAACATTCGGCTGCGAGCAGTTGAAAACGTTCGTGGCCACATTGAGCATATCATCAAGACTTTTCCACGGGAATAAAAACTCCGAACTGCCTAAGATATCATACTAAAATGCTAAGTTTGTAAACATTAATGGGTCAATAATTCATAGTACTGAAATGGTCAGAAATTGACTGAATCACCCTGTATATCAGTTACATTTAGCATTTTTAATAACAAAAAAAGGATGCAAAATAATCACGCCGAGTTCACGATTTAAAATTAGTTTTTTGGAAGAGTGTAAACGAAAAGTTGAAATTGTAGAGGGTTTAAAGAGAATCCATAAAAGATTTATTGAATCTGAATTTTTACAAAACCAAATAAATCGATAAAAATAATTATATTTAAAAAATTTTTTTGGCATACGAGCTAAACCAAGATGTTTTCACTTATTATTTAGACTTAGATTTATCCTAAAAATGATGTCTCAGGATTGCAAACGATTTGAATTGTCATGATAAACTTTTAATTTTGAAATTCCTGAAGTGTGTTCGGCATCCGAGCTTGCCATGATGAACAAAATTCATCACTACGAGATTCAATATGTTACTGTCGAGATTTGACTATGAGCCCATTTCGATTTGAGCAAAATTTATTTAATAAAAAGCACTTCAAATCAGATATATCTGCTCAATATGCCATTTCGAACTGCTCAGTTTTATTCGAGCAAATAATAAAAGGAAGAACATTTCTTAAGACTGTGCTTGAAGATGAATTAATAAAAACCCTTTTTGCAAATTATTCCTCCTGTTGTTGTGAATCATTTTTTCAGACACATAATTATACTCCAAGATAAATTTTAATCACAGTTCCAGCGGTTTCCATAATTCCAGCAAGCAAGGCAGCAATAATTAATATCGGGGCGGAAACTGCCTCACTCGAAGATCTCACCTTAATAAGAATTTATGAAACACTAGGGGGAAAAGTATCACACTGTCGGAAGTATTAAAAAAAACAAAAAACTGTCGTTACCTAAATTATTAAAATATGCAGAATTTAGATTAAATTTATGGAACCGCAGCACTTTCACACGAATAAGCAAAGTGAATGAATTGTATTGCCTTATCATACTCTGAATGCCATGACGTCAGAGGAGAGCTTATAAAATATCAAAGATATATTTGTGCAAAATATTATGTACTTATTTTCCTTTTTAAAAATTAGATATCCAAGTTTTTAAAGTATTAGGATCTGACAAATAAATAAAAGAATAATTATTTAGTTGCTACAATTATTAATCTATTTTACTTTCTTATACATAGTATTGGAATCACGAAAAATTTCGATCTCCAGATTTTCACTGATCTTCACGTTTTAGGGTCCCTAGATTACGAAAATGGAAAATGTCCGTGTGTCTGTGTGTGTGTGTCCACGATAGCGTTCAAACGGCTAAAGCTATCAAGATCAAACTTTAAACTTAAGATTATAATCTTCCTCTGGAGGTCTGATTAGTTTTCCAGTGGAATCGGTGAAACGGAAGTATCAGTTTACTCCAGCGCCAAAATTTAAATTTTGAAATATCTCGTTAAACATCGCGTTTACGAAAATTTTGAATGGGGTAAAAAGTGTTCCAATTTCAATTATAAACAACTTTTGTGAAGAAAATTTTTCAAAATTCCAACCGGAAGTACCAGTTTT
>JAHWFO010001556.1:5689353-5817021 GCA_023313115.1 Rhysida immarginata | reverse complement strand
GAAGTATTGTAATCACGAAAAATTTCGACCTCCAGAGTTTCACTGATATTCACGTTTTAGGGTCCCTAAAGTGATTTCTGGAAAATGTCTGTGTGTGTGTGTGTGTGTGTGTGTGTGTGTGTGCCTGTGTGTGTGTGTATGTGTGTGTGTGTGTGTGTGTGTGTGTGTGTGTGTGTGTGTGTGTGTGTCTGTGTGTCCACGATAGCGTCCAAACGGCTAAAGCTATCGAGACCAAACTTTAAACTTAAGATTATAATCTTCCTCTGGAGGTCTGATTAGTTTTCCAGTGGAAAAGGTGAACGGGAAGTATCAGTTTACTCCAGCGCCAAAATATAAATTTTGAAATATCTCGTTAAACATCGCGTTTATGAAAATTTTGTATGGGGTAAAAAGTGTTCCAATTTCAATTATAAACAACTTTTGTGAAGAAAACTTTTCAAAATTCCAACCGGAAGTACCAGTTTTACTCTTGTCAAAATCCAATTTTTTGCGAAATAAGATGGTATAGGCGAAATAAGATGGTACAGGCAAATTTGGAATCTATACCAAAAAGTGTTTAGTGGCTAATTTGAAGTAACTTTTATTCACATACTTTTTAAAAATTTCTATCGGAAGTAGATTTTTTAGACAGTTGTTTAATTTTTTTCTGAATTTGGACCAGGTCATTTATGTATAAGAAAGTCGGGTGGTGACCACGCCTCATTTTTATTTTTTTTCAGTTCAAAAGCGTGCTCAAAGAAATTTCTTAGAGTTAATTACAATATACAGCTTTTAAAGACTGAAAATTATGTACTATCTTTCTTAAAGTTGATTTGCATGAATCTGCATAAATCCTTAATCAGAATTTTTATTAATTTTTCTTTTTTTGATTTCTTTTGATTTTTTTGTTTTCTCATTTGATTTCTTTAACCTCTACAAATTAATTAACACGGGCTTTTCTTTTGTTTGAAACAAACGACTACTGTCCCCTTTAACCACAGACTGCATAATGATTTGTCACTTTTTTTTCCACCCTCTTTTTCCAGATTGCATCGGTTAACCTAATGACCGAAGGAAATTAAAGCTTCCAAATTAAATATTAACAATTATAAAATGTCCGAGTCCCAGACGAGTACATTATGAAGCTTTCTAAAGATTACGGTTTTAAAAAAATTAGATAATATTCTTCTCGTATTCTCTACCCATGTGTTATGTTGTGCGTGTTAACTGAATGGCGCCAATGCTCTTTAATTACGTTTCTAATCTATTCGTCATGCATTAATAGGATGATTCAGAGAACCGTTTGCAAAAGGATCTTTTCCATCAACGGAATCATTCGCCTGAATAAATAACAAGGCTCTTCATTATCAGGGACAATGGCACAAGGCTTTCATGAATAGATAAAAGTCTCGTTCCCGACTCAACTTATGGTTAATAATTCCACCAAAGTTGATAATACAAAAGTTTCTATGATAATTAAAAACAGCGCATCAAAGAAACGAACATCCTACCTATACAAGCTCATCCGGCTGAACAACTTGTTTATTAACAAGCTTAGAAAACTATCAAAGACATATATTTTTTTAAAATTCTTGTTAACTTTGACCATTCTTTTCTCGTTTGTTTGTTTTTGAAAAGTGAATCTTAAAAAATGTAAATGCTGATTCGTCGACTTATATCCATCTATGCAAAACGCACATACTATTAAATAAATAATAAAAAAATCCTGTGAAATTCCTTGAACTTTATTTACAAATAAGAATCAAAGAGAGGAAGAAATATAATTGCTTTAAGTATGTATTTTGATGAAACAGCATTTTCGAGACATTCATCGGTTGGGAATGTCCGTGTAGGATTTCATCACCCACTTTAAGACATGTTTTCCTCTTTAAACATTAACGCCAATGGCCTTCGGTAAAACAAAACTTAAAAGAAATACGAAACTTTTATTGTTTATCATTTTTTTCTTTCTTTTTTTTAAATACACATTCTACCTTATTAAATATTATACAAGGCATTAAGCTATTCAGCATTCTATATCTCTGCATGATGTCGCAATCTCTATTCTTTAGCAAAGAGACAACAAATTCTTTTCTTCGTCGTGGTAGGCGACGATAACCAAGTGTAGAGATAGTTTATCTCTATTTAAGATCTAATATCTCAGCCAGAAACAACAACAACAACAACAACTAGAGAATCAGCACCAGCGAAGTTCAGCTTTCGTTGCCGAGGAAAGAAAACCACATTCCTTCAGCCATTGTTTATCCACATGAGAAATTTCGAGCCAAGGAAGGAAAAATAAACAAACAGACTGACAGACGTTGCAAAAGAGATAGATCCCTCCTTCTCTCAAAAAAAATAGAAGAAACTAAGGAAACAGCTTCTTCAAATTTATTTATAAAGCAAAATATATGTATCGAAACCCTTTAAAATGCTTGTTAAAGAATATCTGATGCATTGAAATATTTTTTTTATTGAGGAAGTTAAAACAACCAGACCCCATTATGGTCATTAGGCGGTGGTAATAAGCATGATATTTAATGTGGGGGCGGAGACTGGTTTAATCTGGGATTAAAATGGGTTGTTTTTGTGCTTAATTATTAAAGCATCTCCCATATCAAATTACTAAGCTTCTAATGGAATCTGCTTTAATTTTCTGAAAAGCGAATATTTTATAAATAATCCTTTTGTAGGTGCGTAAATGGTTAACAGGCTTTAATGAACCTTCATACAGTTCCGATTAAAAAAGTTCCAAAACTTGCATTTTAGCTCATACCCATTATTTATGAACAAAACTAGAAATAATTAAAAATTCTCAGTTAGAGTATACAATGACTCTTACAGTGTTGTCCGGTTTTTCGAGTAATTGTCCGAAATAATTCTTCAGCTGCCTGATTTTCATCGAAAGTCATAAATTTTACAATAAACTGCATTTTATGAAAAATTGCATTTCATTTTAAAGTGTTTTGTTTGATGACGATACAAAGCGACAATGAGACTGTTTTAGCAGAAAACATTGCAAGCGTTTTTGGGACGTATTTTGTAGTATTCTTCAACGCTTTATGAAAAAAAAAAAAGGTTCATTCATCAAATTTGTTTGTTTGGAAAAGGTTGCTTTATTATCCAAATTTAACTATTATAATCTAAAATTACAGAAAATCAGTTTTTCTCCCTTTTTTTGACTCGGGAGTCCAGTTTTTCATCATCGAGTAGGTGGCAACACCGACTCTTAAAGATGTTTCTGTAAAGCTAATAAAAAATAAAAACATTAAAATATATTTGAGCTTAAGCAGACCCTTCTCGCAGCCTCGTTTTATAGATTCTGTTTATTATTAACGTAAGAATAATTAAATCTGAACGAGGCGTTATTATTACTTCTCCAACACAGAATTGAAATGATCATTGATGAAAACGTGCACAAATCTGCAGACCTCTCAAATGAAAATTTTAACAATCGGAGCGAGATAAATCGCTTTTATTCGTTTTCATTCGAGGGGGATTTATGATTTATGAGCATCCTGCTGTAATCCTAGCAAATGCAAAAATTTACATTTTTCGATTCCGTTGAGCATATTAAAACGGAAGCGCAAATTGGCTAAATGTTAAAATTGTTGTCAGCAGTTTCTCAATAAGGATCGCATGTACGTGGTGGCACATTACGGAAAGTTCATCGATGGAGTCACATTTTCGGTAAATGTAATTCTACCGTAAAGTAAATAGCAGAATTGAAATTAGTAGCCGGAGATATAAACATCGATGTCTTGCTCATTAAATAGTTTTGGGAAGGGAAAGTTCCGCTTAGTAATTGCAAAAGCCGCCTCATAATTACAGGCATCTCAGCAGTTGAAGATTAGGTCGCAGACAATTTTCTCAGCGCAACTGTAAAAGAAGGGAAAACCAAGGGGGAAACCAAACTGTAATAAAATTTACCTAAAACCGATTTACTCTATTAAATAGGCTAATTGAGGCAGATTTTATTATGCAGTTTAAAATAATTTTGAAATTTTATTACCCTTTGATATATACGAATGAAAATTAAAATCATCTCTCGTTGTTACCAGTATCATATCAATATGCTAAAAAATTCAAAACAGAATTTCAGATAATCTTTTTTGCAGTTTCTTGTTTAAAAATTACGTTAACTATCTTTTATTAATTTAAATTTAAATGAGTTCAGTCTCCTTTTAATGGGGAAAATCGTAAAATTAATAAAAACAAAAATTAATAATAAATAAAGTCACCAATCTTGAAAACGATGAAGGAACTTGTGAGATGGAAGAAAACTCAAAGGATGTAGTCTATTATATTATTATATTATTATTATTATTTTAAATTTAAATTATTTTTATATAATTTTTTAACATGAACCGTGCTCTCGCTACAATATAATTACAGTCGAACCTACTTATAACGAATTTTTAAATTTCCGCAATTTTGTTCGTTATATCAGTATTTCTTTATATACGTATAGTGGATATAGCGAATTTATTTTTTTTTAAAGTTGATTTCTTTATATCCGACAAAGAAAAAAAAATACTCAATTGTGTACTTTTAATGAAAATGCTTAGAAAATTTAATGCTTTTTAATACCCAAAAGACAGTACAGAATTAATATTGGGGATTAAAGAAATCTGAAATTTTTATTTGCTTGCTTTTTGTAATAAAATTTGACATTAATACAGTTTTTATTTCTAATACAGATTGAAACATTTTCTGAGATGACAGCAACAAAATTGCCTATATGCTCTAAATTTCGCTATATCCAAGAAAAGTTGTGTAATAGTCCATAAAATTATTCTTTTCGTTATATCAGATTTCGATATAACCGGAGAATTTGTTATTGGGGATCTTAATTAACTTCGTTATATGTGGGTCATAACCGAGTTCGTTATATGTGGGTTCGATTGTATTTTAAAAAGCAAAGGGCTCTTAAAATGAGAAATGACAACGTTCAGCTAGTATACTATCATATTCTAGTATGTTTAACGTTCGGAAGTTTCGGCGTAGCTAGTTAGGTTAACAATTGCGTTTTAAATTCGAAATAATAGGCAAAAAAAAAAATAAGTAACACTCTTAAAATTAACATTTTATGCTAGACTATCTGGCTCTTCCAGCGGCTCGAAAAACCTATAATGCTCTGATAGATATTAGAATTCAATAAGAATATGGTTCTTTGTAATCAACATTCCTCTGTTGAACAGAAAGTTCTGGCCATTGAACAGAACACGTTTGCTAGAATTTAAGTTAAAGCAGATCGCAAGAAAACTTATTTATGGTTGGACTGTTGATTTAAAGAAACTTGAATAAGTTATGTGTGCATCAATAGTTACGGAAATTAAATTCATTATATGGGTCTTCTATGAGTAATTATACCACAGTCAAAACTTTTTATACCCAAGTAACTTTTCTGAATTTATTCTAACAAAAATTATTTCTAAAAGTATAGTGCTATCAGCTTAAACAAAAACATTTAAGTGGTACAAACTTTATCAATTTTGAATGTAAATAGTTAATTTATAAAAAGTATGTATAGATGTCAAAAAATGATATTACCACCCCTCTTCATAGTAGAATAACATTAAAGCTTAGTATGCATATCAATTAAAAAGTCATTCAAAACTTCAATGAACCCTGTGAATAATCTTCAAATGATATAAAAACAGACCTCTTGTCCACAACTATTTTTTTTACTGGATGTGTATGTGTTCGGCTGCTAAACGAGGCTACAAGGTAATCGAAATGTACATCCAGTAAATAAAAAATAGTTAAAGACAAGGTGTGTATTTCTTATCATTTAAAAAGTCATTATTCATTGCAAACTTACAAAACACTGACGATCATCATCTGTTGCAGTCATCTATTGCACAAAATGGGAAAGGCAAAAACCATTGTCTGAATGCGAAAAAGGATGAATTGATAAACTTGTGCAACTTGGACTATCAAAAAGGATAATTGGCGGCCGCAGAATTAAGAGAACACATAATATTGTACATGTATTAGTTTTTTGAAGAATTCTGAAGCGTATGGGACTAAAAAAAAGTACTGGATGGTAAAAATTGTACACACCAAAACAGAGAAGATCACTCATCAGAAAAGTTCTTAACGACAAGATATCTCCGCTTGAAGCTCAGTAGGAGTTGAACTTGCCAGGGACAAGACAAACGGTATGGAATGTGATTCGACAATTTCAGTTTGTTGATAGGAAAAAGAAACTAACAAAATCAGAGTTTACAAGTCATCATAAGGTAGCCACGTTTAATTTTGCAAGAAAATATATGTTTTGGACATAGAATGAGCTAATGTTGTTTTCATTGACGAGAAGAGATATCGATTTAGATGACCCAAGCGGTTAGAGATACTACTGGCACGATGTCCGCAAGGAACTGGAAATTTTCTCTATGCAACAGCAGAGAGATGGTGTTACAGTGGGGGAGGCATTGGATACAATGGAACTACAAATCTAGTGATTATTGATCATCGCCAGAAAGCCGAAGACTATAACAAACTACTGACCCGCAACTAAAAACATTTCGTCCATTTCGAGGAAGGGACAATTGTTCTTCCAATAGGCAAAGGTTCATTTCAATTTGCAAAAGTTACCAGGGAATATTTTAAAAAAGAACACATTTCAGTTTTGCCTTAGGTTTCACCTTCTCCGGATCTTAACTGAATAGAAAGCGTGTTGGAATATTGACAAGAGCGTTAACCATGGTGGAAGACCATATATTCACTGGTCATTTGAAACATGCTATTCTTGAGAAATGGGAAAATATTTCAGTTGAATATTTGCCACAACGAAATTGATTCTATACCCGATCGTTTGTTTGAGTGATTAAACAAAATGGAGCATCAATTCATTATTAACATAACAATTTAAACCTAAGAAGTAATATGGGGTATATCATGTTTTGACAACGTTTATTGTAGTGGATACAAACTTTTCATTCTAAATAGGTTATTTATATTCAAAATGTATAGAAATTCACTGTCACTACGCATTATTGGTTTTGTATAAACAGATGTTATACTGTTAGAAACCAGTTTTTGTTTAGCGCATCTAGAACAAAGGTTACAGGTAGTTCTTCTTTATCTAAATTTCACCGAAGACTCCAAACAAGGTAAGCTCAAGAATTTACTCGACAAATTTCATTAGTAGAGAATACTCTTCGAGGATATCCTGAATATCAGAAAGAAAGGCAGGAAACGAGTAAAATGAACGACAGGGGAGAGGCGAACAAATGAAATGAAGCTTAATTCCTAAATTCCATCAAAGACCATGGAGTAACGAAACCGGAGTTGTTTTTGTGAGTGCATATGTGGTTCACTCTTTTCCATCGTCTTTTGGCTGTGCACGATTAAATAATGTAAATTAGAAATGTTACAATTAATATTTTGTCGAACATAAACGGAGAGCCCAATTTACATCGCACAATCCAAATCGTATAATTGATAATAAAAGCGCTCAAAGTCGTTAAGTAAATATTTAAGTCCAACAAAATGTTCATTAGATCTAGTTCATTCCCATTAGTAAAAAAGTAAATTCCTTGTTTATTTGAATTAATCACTATCCACCCGATAATAAATTTTTACCGCAATAAGTTTATGTATTCAAATACTGAGAATAAGTGAAAATTAAATATTTATAATTCTTGAAAAAATTATGGCCCCCTTTATTATTAAATTACTGAAAGGAATTACTTCTTTGACTCTAACAAAGGAATTACTTCTTTGACTATCAATATTGTTTTTAGTATTGTCATCAAAATAAATAATTAATGTTGAACCAAGTCACACACCTAAACGTTTAGATCTATACACAGAAAGAGAGAGAAAGATAATTTTTTTTTTTACTTTCTCGTATTGTAATAGAGAAAGTATTCTAATCGTCAGAAAATTCGACCTTGAAACGTGTGTCTCATGATTACTCGAGATAACTCAAAAACGCAACGAGCTAGATAGATTAAATTTGTTATGTGATCATTATCCCAAAATTATAAATCTGTATTAACTTCTATAGGACATATCTCTCAATCGGAAGTGGTACTTTAACTATACTTTTTTCCACGGCTGCGTGGCAGTCAAATTGTAACAACAACTCAATGTGTCAATTGTAATGCTACGCAGCCGTGAAAAAAAATATAAACACATCAGTTTTCTTCATATAAACTAGGACTTTAGATAAAGGTAAACAAATAAAATTAAGTATATGCCTTTATATTATAATGATTAAAGACAATTGTCAGATTTCAGCCCAATCGCACAAGCAGAAGACGTCCTTTACCTCAACACCTACATAACATTTTCTCATATAAACTAACTTTTTTAAATGGATAGAAATGTTTGAAACTTTATGCAGCCCTTTGTAATTGTAAGAGATAATTAGATATAAAATTTCAGACTGGTACTTTACCTGAACATCCTCTTAGTATGTTTCGTGTTGTTACAATACTTCGCACGACACGCTAATTAAGACAAGACAGTGGATATTATTGTTTTCGACATCGACAGAGAAGATAGTGAGGAAATAAACCACTTATCGGATAGTCCATTTATAAAGATTTTTTTTTTTTTTACTGGGAATGTGAATTTCGGTGAAGATCGTGATAAATTGTATGAAAAAATTATATTAACCGAAAACGTTTGATTGCAAGACACATAGGCACAACATTTTTGATCACACATTATATGTAAGTGACATCCTAATGTGGAGTTATACAAGAAAGTCGAGGGGAAAACACTCCCGAATTTACGCATTTTTTTAATAATAGATTACAATGGAGAAAACATCCCATACAAAATAAATATATTACTTTATTTATAAGTGCCAACCATTTATAAGTCATCAGATTATACAGTTAGGTGAAATTTGTTGTTTATTAACGAACTATTCTTAGACTATGTAGACGTTCATTTTCGATATGCAAGTTAGTATTTAAAAATGTATTTGAATAAAAAGAAATATTAAAAAAGTGATATATTGGAATTGATAAATTTCATCTAGCTAACAAGTTTGAGGACGTTTGCCCTACATTAGTAACTTAGGTTATTTTCGAAAATATATCGTGGACCTTCGAATGACCTGGAAAGAAGGGATGATGCCTAATAATCTTCTGGGAAGCGAAATGAAAATCCACCCAATTTGATTCCTTTGATTCTTTGAGGATTGAGTTATAACGGAACGAAATGGTATATAAAAGGATACAAAGTCGCATTCGTGTTAAATTATTGTTTCTAATTCGATTTATTAAATTAAGGTTTAAAATGTGCAATATCAGTGAGAGAAGAAGAAATCCACTTTTCTCATTCCTGCTCTCGAGTGGTTATTTCCAATATGATTTTCCGACATTTAATAGGTGTTTGGTCAAGCGTATCCAAGTATCGAAAGTGAAGACGGCCCGTTCGTCTTTATGTTTTACATGCAATTTGCACGGGAACGGATTCGAAGGGAAGAGGTGTGGGTTGGTGACGGGAGGTTGGTCGAGGCCCGATCTGATTGCTTTTCCTGATTGCGCGCCGCCGCCTCCTTAAAGGATTTCTGTCCGCAGAGCCCATCAGACGACGACGATTTTCTGACCCTCTTTCTTCTAAATGTCCACAACTGACATGGGATTTAATCAGATTTTCCTCCAAAATCTGTCAAAAAACTGTCGATCTGCAATGAATTTCTTACATTTCAAGGAGAGAAGAAGAAATTGGAAAGGACGACGATGGTAGGAGGCAAATTTATACAGCGAATAAAAGTAATAAAAACAATTTTCAGAACCGTAAAAAAAGACAGCACTTGATTAAAAAATGAAAGAAAAATAAGTAGATAAAAAAGTGATTTGAGTTTCTATCAAAGTAAATAAATAGCACAATGATAGCGGGCGAAAGTAAATAGATACGCTACAGGAACAGTGAAAGGCAATTGTTTACAGAATAAGTACTCTATCGCATTTCAAACTGTGAAAGGAAAAAAAAAAGAAAACAACTTAAAAACACACAAAAAATCCGTGAAAAAACAAGAAAATAATTGTTTGAGGAAACACTGAGCAAAGGAATTTTCAGAGCAGGGGTAAAGACGAGAAATCGAATTTTTTTGTAGACGACCAGAAGGAGGAAATCTCTTTGAAATGAGAAAACTGAAAAGGAGAGATTTCTGAAGAAAAAAGGAAGTGAAAATCTGGGAGGGATAAGAAAATATCTGTAGCTCTCGTGAAAAGGAAAAACTTGAATAAAAAAGGAGAAGAAAATACGGAGAAGGGGAAGAGAAACATAGTGATCCCCTCCTATCATTCAATTTTTTTTTTCCCGAAGAACCATCAAAGTCTTATCGGGCATCTTGAATAATCTACCTCACTTCATCTCTGTCCTAAGTTTTCTGGATAGCCTATTTTTTCAGCCTTCATCACCTGCAATCAATACACGTGTTTTTTTTCTCAGCTGCTCTAAACTAAGAACAAAAGAACAGCAAAATAGGGTTGCTTCGGCTTTGAATTACCGGCACTCATTCTCTGACCTTTTTGTCTCGTTTCACTTCTTGCCCGTCTCCCTTTTCCAGTAACAAAGACAACATCCAGAACACAAAGCAATTGCGACGAGCCCAACCTTTAGCAAAAAAAAGGGGGAAACACTCCTACCACCCATTTCTCCCTCTACAGACAAGACGGAATAGAAAAATATTGGAAGGATCTCAATAGGGAATTCGGTTTGGGGGATTAAAAAGAACGACTTCGTTTCTAATCAAACGGCGGCAGAGCAATCACATTCAGATAAAGCTTAAAAGGAATCTTAATTTAAGACCTCACTCCTTTCATTTTGCTTCAGGATATTAAAAAAAATAGATATTTAAAAATATAAAACTGGTAAAACCAGCATATAGAAAGAATTCGTAAATATATTGACTGAATCTAATCTTTGCCAACATAATCAGCTTAATTTCCGGGATTTTTATGAAGGAAAAAGGAAACGTAAAAATTTTCCCGTAAGTTATTTTAATTTAAAAAATGCGTTGTAATTTTAATCACCATTGAATTACATTTCGAATTTCATTTTGGATTGCTTCTTAATTTAAATAAAGACGGGGGACAAATAATAGACATTTTCCACTTTAATAGATTTATCTATGAACTTTCTTATCCTGATATGCTATGAAGGACCCCCTTGATCAAGAAGTTGTAATATTATTAACAAAATACTGGAGATAATGCTCCAACATAAGGTAAAGGAAAATTCCGCAACCTGGATTCGAACCAGGAACTATGAGCGGCATCTAGCACCCCTCCTCTATCAACTGGGCCATTATTACTAAATACATTTATAACTTTGTTTAGGAATATTCATCAGCTCTCTGATGGCTTAAAAATGAGGAATTCCCGATCTGCGAACTGGGTGCCTACTCAATCATTGGGCTTCCACTTTTACTTAATTATCTTTAGGATACTTGGAGACAGTCTTGCTGCACCATTGTCCGTAGTGGCCCAGTTGATAGAGGCGAAGAGCTACCGTATATACTCGTGAGCCTTTGTTAAAAGCCAGGTCGCAGAATTTTTCGTTTGTTTTTTCATCTTAACCAAAGTTCCAAAGACAGACATCAAAACTATATACTGTACAGTAAAGTTAGTGTTAGCACATCTACACGTGTTTCAATGGCAAGGTATAACCGAATCGAGCAAATAAAGAACGTAAAATATTGTTTGAACGTTTGTAATACAAAATTTATATTGTTTTTTTGTTGTTGAAATGTTTTACAATTTTTGGCTCCCTCTGTAGTAGATTTATCCTTAAGATAAGACTAATCATCGCTACTATCATAAACTGTAGTCTTTTATCAATCGAATCTGTTATGTAGATCGTCAAATCTCCCATCAAAATCTTAATTAAACGAAATTTTATGAGCATTACCAAGTATTAAGCAAATTTACTGGAGACATGCATGTCAAAAATGTTCATAAACCTCAGATATAAGTGCAAACACGATAAAGAATTGCATGTTGTTACAATATATATAATTTTTTTCTAAATGTACACAGATTTGTTATTACTGTTAAAAAAATCAAACAAATGTTGTTTAAGAAGACAAAAACGTTTCTCTGCGTTATTGACTAATGCTCACAGCAAATAGTTGTCATTCTGTTCAGCTGTTTGTTACGCAGCAGTAGGTATAAGTATGTTAATCGGTGGAAGGATGGATCATAATACTGTTCCTATTAACTAAACAGGTGGTGGCCTTACAGTATAACAGAGGGACATCAGGAGTTCCAACTAGTTTCGCCATTTATTCCCGGCTTTGTCAAGGATATACAGCAAGAGGCATGCAAGCCTTTATATATACAGAACAGTGGTACAAGTTAAGCAATGAGCGTAAATACATACAAGAACCAATAGGATATAAAGCAAGGGGGCCAATGAGAAAAAGGACCTAATGGCCAGTAGAATAAATTGGACGATTCATCAAAATTTCCAGCTAAAAAAGGATTTTCCATGTTAAAGTAAGTCAAATTTTCAAGAATATGTACGAATAACGTGCAATGTCTAGCGTATCTCGCAGGTAATAATAAATATATTACTTTTTTATTGGAATAAACATATTTCGTCGCAAAATTGTTCGTTACCACAATTACAGTCTTGATTACGTTTCCCGTGCTTATAATCAGACTGAACGCCAATTAATAATAGAAATTAATAACAATTAATTAATTTCCGACAATTTTCTGGCAATTATTTAAATGCCAAGATTAAGTTTCTGCGTTAGTCTTTTCCCCTGGTAAATTTTAAATACCGCTTTGAACAGTATATCGCATTTCAAATTACCCTTTGAAAATACTTCATAATGTTTAACATTATGTAAAACATTTCATTCTCTGAATCATTTCGTCTTAAAAGTACTATTGTTTCTCAGCAGTCATTGATCCAAAAAAAAGGTAATTAATTCCATTCTTCATCCTCATTTTGTACGGATTTTTTTGTGCTATCCCACTTTGCCGTCCAATACGAAAAGTATCTTCCCCAGGGTTCATTTTTCTCCCAACTTAAATCTCCCCGAATCTGTAGGGACTATTAATCCACGGCGGGAGTTCTTCTCATGTCAAGACTAAAAGTGTCGATGGAGACTGTATTCTTCAAACGACACCAAGGATTCATTGGCACCAAAGTGTGGACGAGCGGCGGCACCGAGAGGGTTCCTCCGAGGGGACTCGGAGCCGACTTCATCTCATCCGGAAACCTCACACACACGTCCCTTGCATAATTCAACGCCAAGGGAAGGAAAAGAACCAATAATGTTCTTCCCGTTCTTTTTACTCTTCTTTCTTTGCCCATATCTCTCTCCCTTTCTCTTCATTGAGCAAAACTTCTGAGAGAGAACGAGACGAAGCATACCTCCCTTCCCTTCACACACGCATACATATAACCCTTTCGTTTCCACCATCATCATAGACAGTTCCGTTTCACACCGGGGGAATGACTTCGAGTCGGATCACTGAAGCTTACTTCCTTCAGATTAGCTAACAAGAAGCTGGAAGCCTAGGCAGGAAATCAGCGGCGCATGCGCGCCATGACCTGATGAAAACGTGACCCGCAGATGGCGTCACGGCCGAAGCGATAATTTAAGCTAACAGACGAACGCGTCAACCAGAACCGAAAACGTAGCGAAAGAAGGATTCATTCCCATAAAAATAGTTAAAACACAGAAAACGGCGTAGGCGGTAGAAAAGAGCGGAGACGTTAAATTAAAAGGGAAATACAACAACCCACTACCAGAAAAAAAGCGAGAGAATGGGGCCGTGCGTGGGAGCATCTTGCACGTTGGGATGACAGAAAAGCTCTCATCGGTGACGTGATTCATTTTGCAAAAATTTCACTGCCAAATTTTTCTGAATGAACTATACTTTTTTAAATAAATTACTACATTTCGACGCTTTTCCATTGCAAACAAAAAGCAAACTGGGAAGTTTCTTGCCCACTTAAAACGCTTTACTTTTGGTCACATTTTTGCAACCTACTGATAAAATCTGTGCGGAATTGCTGAATATTCAAATAAAAGTTCAGAATTCCTAATTAAAGAGGCTTCTAACAATTGCTCAATCTGTTGTTGGAATTGTTTTCAGAGTATCTTATAGCTAGATAGATTTACCGTTGGTTTCAAACACTTCCCCTTTCATTCCTTAATCGGTTGAATAATAAATAGCAACGTTATCTTCTGAGATAAGGACGCCGAAGAAACCTGCACTGACTCATCTTGTAAATATGAAATGTCGTTGCCTCTCTAAAAAAACACTCCCTATTAATGAGACCATGTTTAATTTTAAGGATTGTAGCTACAGATGTTTCCAGATGGGCCATCGTTTATATAAAGTTCAAGAGGCACATATTAAACATTGTCATCTTTAAACATGAGAATGGTAAATAGATTAAGACTTGCCTCGACAATATCTGGAATTTTAAAATTTACTGCCCTCGCACGTTAACGCGCGAAAACCAAATTTGATATCTTAATGTTCTAAATATTTGAAGACAAGAGCAAATATTTACATGAAATTAAATTATTGAATTTTAACATAGAATAAGTAACATACTTCAAACATATTTAAGACGCAATGTTAAACCTATTTCGTTCAATTCTATTAAATTTATTTCGGCAAAGGCAAAAATGTAGGCGTGTTAAAGATTCAATTTTAATCAAGAAATTGAAGATTTATAGTAAACATAGCCCCCGGCCTCATAAATTTTTAAAATTTGTTTACACCCAGCCCTAAAAACTTTTCTGCGATGTGACTTCAAGGACTGGAATAGAATTGAGTGCCTGCTTTTTTTAAGCTGCACAATCGCATCTCTGTACAAACTACAGAAACAAAATTATACGTTCGTTTCGAATAATGTCAACTGATTCCAAGGAACTTAAAGCTGAAGCTGACTTAATTTACTCGTGGGGGTTTCTGTTGAAGAACCTAAAACCAATGCAACGCCATCGTGACTGTATTGCGTCGAAAATTCAATTAAGATCCCAGCTTCGATCCGGTAACGCGGACCAAAGGATTCGGCGCGCACACAGTCGCACAGACACACGCACACATAGTCACAAAGACACACACACACACAATCGCACATACACCCGGTGGACCCAGCTCAGTCGGCGACGAACACAACTTGAAAAATTTATTAAAACAGCTTCAAAAAAGGAAGGAAAAATCATTTCTAAAATAATCGAAGCGTTGTTAAAAGCATATGCATTTGAACCCATTTCAGTAATGGTTTCTATTTTCTCCAAAAAATAATTTTTTTTTTAAAGATGGATAAACTTATCATAATACTATAAATATTCATATTAAGCTGAATGGATTAAAGATGAAATCGAAGCTTTATTCTAAGTTCATTATTAGGAATAAACGAATTCTTAATTTAGATTCTAAATTTACATTCATTTTCAGTTATTTTTTTTTTTGAATGGAATTCTTTATTGCAAGATATTTTAAGATTTATTTCAAACTTCCGAAGACGCAACTCCATCAAAATTCATTTCAAGTAAATGACAATTTTCTATTGCAACACTCACTTTATTTTTGATATTATATGCAAGGAGCTCCGAAACTGTAAAAAGCTCTTAAGTCATAGTTTTTCCTTAGAATACAAGGCTTATGTTAGCACTTTTATTAGAATGACGTTGCATAATAAACATCTGAAAATTTTATAATATATTTTTCGTATTTTTTTCTGATTATTAATTTCCGTTATCTATTTTAAGAAATAACATTAAAATTGAGTAATATCAAAAAGATCACAATTACTTAGAAACAACGATTTATCAGCGCAATCATAGCACAATATCTAATTTTTTTCCGCGTCAAATTTTTTGAAGGGTCGAAAATATTTAATTCTTATTCAAATTTGAAATTAGGAAGCCAGTCTTTAGTTCTGATACACCAAATAAAAAATAAAAATTGAATATAGGGTGATAAGACGTCTTTTTTCTTCTACCCAGAACGTCTTCTGTTTCATTTCCAGGCTTCCCATTGGTTTCCTTCTGTTCTCCCTAGCCAATACTTTCTCCCTCCCCCCCCCCCCCTGGTGTCTGTGTATAAGTCGTCTTCCAATACATCCTATTATCACTTTCAAGATAATTTTTTATTATCCTCTTTGCTTTGACAAAGGATAGCTTTTTTTAGGATCTTATCACCGTGTGATCAATTTTTATTTTTTATGTTATTCCGGAGTTCTTGTGGCTCGTTCTTCTTTTCTTCTATATCCGTCATTGTTACACCAAATAGTTAAAGAATGTGGGCTTAAAAAAGTCCAAAATAAATGTATACGAAATTATAAAGCATACGTCTACCTTCGATATTATGTTGGAATATAACGATTATTCCATAGTATTGCCGAGAGTGGCAATTATAATAATAACAGGATTTCAAGAACGATCAGTTTTATTTGGCGGCATTCTAATTTGCGACTGCTAAAATGCTATTGCTCTAGCAACGTAAAATTATTTTACTAATAACGTAATTAATTGCTGCCAAGTTAAACAAAGGTAGACATCCAAACCAAACATTGCCTGAATTAAAATTTGCGCTGGAGGGAATATACGACAGCTTTTGATTAATATGTGTCAATAGATTGTAAATATAATACTAATCGATAAGAAGTGATCGTACAGTAAAACTTAATTGAAAGCATTTTTTTAATTAAGGATTGCAATGCATTTTCATGTTGGTAGAATTTACACTCTTTATTTTATTTTTGCTGACTGACACAGATATTAAAATTGTTATCATATTTTTTTTTTAGAAATTTCCTAACTATAAACATCATATTAATTTAATTGTGCTAATTTAATTAAAGTAGGGGCTTTTTGTGATCATTTTGCTGCATCTTGACATGTCCAAGACTGAGAGGAAGAAAAGAGTAGCTGTCAAATAGATATAGTTTTGGTTTGGCCGCTTTAAATCATTTCAGAGGATTTCATATGTGATAAATGGCAAAGATTTTAAATTCCAGTTTCCCGGTTCGAAGCCAACCCTGTGTCAAGAAGAGCGAGCGACACGGCGCAAGTTCAGTGCTCGTCATCCCAACCCTTCAGAAATCCACCTGAAATTCCTCGTCGTCTCAAGGGAAATACGGCTTGCAGCGTAAACTTACGCGGAAACAAATCTTTATATATATAATGATATAAAACCGACCGTCGGTTGCATTTTCTGCTTCGCTCCTTCATCGTGTAGTGCTGCGCCTGGCTTCTTCGCCGCCTCGCCTCGTCCTCATAACTCACCTGACTGCCATGTGAATCCAGAGGGAGGTTTGCGTGTCGTTCACACGGAATCAGTGAGAAAACAACGACCAAAAGAAAAAAAAGAGCAAAGAGAAGAGGGAGAGAGAGAGAAAAAAAGAGAGAGACAGAGGGAGAGAGAGCGAGAGAGGACACAAAACCAAATTAGCCGAGTGTTGCTATTTTTATTACTTAAACATTCCATGCATTTCTTGAATTCGGCTTCTTTATTAAAATATTGCTATTCGGAAAAGCTTGGAAATTATTTTCTGCTTTTGTTATGAACTCAGAGGTCAAAAGAGTTAAGAAATACATAACAGCTTCACTGCAATTGGCTTCACTGCATTGCAGACATGCAGCGCAGGGATGGCCCTTAAAGGCCCCTTGCACTTGAGCCCTTTCGGAAGAACAGAAGAGCATCGAACCAAACTCATTTTTATCCACAGACCCCCTCCCCCTTCCGTAGTGAAATCGGCGGGGAAAGAGACAAAGCTTGACCTTATAACAGCGGTGGCGACGGTGATTAACCAATGGCTCTCTCTCTCTCCCTCTACAGAGTCAAGATAATAAGTTAATGATAAAGATCGTTGCATTTCCTACTATTGACTTTGAGATGACATTTACATTATCGCTAACGTTTTTTAGTCACTAATTATTCGCTTTCGCAAGATCAAAACCACGGCTCTTTGTTACTTTTATCTGCTATATTGCGATGCTTTTATCGATTTATCAGGAGTTGTTAGTTATAGGCAGCCTGTACCTATATTATCTCAGGATCGGTTTTATTTTAATTATTTTTAAATTTGAATAAATCGTAAACAAAAAAAAATCCACGGAGAAACTGAACACTGCATTCATTTGTCGCATCGTTGGCTGTAATATTTATTTTAAGAACTATACATACGTTTTAATTCTGCAAAAAATAAATGAAATAAAAATCCATCCATAAAATGGAAAAATGTTATTTAGAGTTTCCCCCCTCTATAATCTGTTCTCGATGTTTCCTTTTAGTTTCGGTTGCTTGCTTTGAACGGAGAGAAATTTAAGAATGTTATTCATGCGTCAAAGTTAAATAATATTTGTTAGTTTTTAATTTTCATATTTTACTACTGAGATAAAGCATTGAAGTAGAAAAAATATTTCACAAGGAATAAAAAAATTTCAATTAATAAATTTGAGCTCATCATCGGATATGTTTTCCTAAGTTTCAACTGTTATTTGTCAGGATACATATTAACTTTGCTCTAAATTTTATTGAATTTGGCTAGTATTCGTATAGTAAATTTCCCTGTTGAAATATCTTTGCTACCAAGCCAATACATGTTTAGGAAAAAGTATATTATTATTGCGAGGTTAATTTATTAAGCGAAAGACTTTGTAAAAGGGTGAAAATAAAATTTACGTTTCGTTCAACTTACGATTGTCAGTGGCATTATCCGATAGACGTGACGAGTTGAATCAGAGTGGGTTTTCTGCAAATGCAGCGCTGGACAAAAGATGATGCTTCAAATGTCCGACTAGCGACTGCTATCCGAACAGAACGACACCGGCGAACGACCAATAGCTCCGGAGAGAAAGATAAAAACAGCGAGAGAGAGAGAAAGAGAGAAGGGATAGAGAGAAGGTAAAAAAGAGATAGAAGTGGAGGATACGAAGGGCGCCTCGGGTGAGGGTCGGTCGAGACAGCCGCCTCTCCAACGAGAAGGGAAGCTGTTGAATGAGCGAAGGAAAGAGTGAATGAAGCTGATGCGACGACGACGATGACGACGGGGCCCAGATGAGAAGAGCGAACCGAGGGAGTCTCACTGCGCAGGAATGCAGGAACGCCGCCCGGAAGCGAAGGTGGCAGCCAGCACTAGACCGCCCACAATGTACAAGGTCGGGCTTCCGATCGAGCAGCTCCGCCGGTTGCCAGCAGTAACGCAATCAATAGCAGTCAAGGAGTCGAGAGGAGCGACCCAAGCGGCGACTCGAAGCAATATTGCATTACAAACACACACACACAAAGTGAGATGCAAAGCGAAAATATTGGAACGAGAGTGCTCTACCACACACACACATTACTCAAACCGCATGCCGATTCCAGGTGAGCAGCCACTTGTTTTGGACTTAAAAAGAAAGAAAAAAAATTGAAGAGGATGAAAAAAAAAAGAGGGACACACACGAATATTCTTCAGGAATCTAAACACTATTAACGCCTTTCTAAAGCTGTGGATGATGTGCTTTTCTTCCTCTCTCTCTCTCTCTCTCTCTCTCTCTCTCGTTCTCTCTCTCGTTCACTCTTTCTTTTAAATAAACTGTTTTGACGGGGAGTAGGAGTTTTTTTTTCCGTGGCATGCTTGCCTACATCATCTAAGTTCAGATTTAACTCTTAGTCAACCAACCGATAAAAGGGAAAACGTGTTTAACTTTACCACTATAAACAGTTGCAACGATTACAGTATATTTTAAAATTAAGAATCCAACACATGTATTGCAAAAGAATCATGTCTTAAATAAGAATGCATCATTTGAGTTTCAGGATTTATCCACTCAACCGCTGAATTAGTCAGAAAACGGAAGACAGCGGAAATTCAATCCCGAATACGAAGGAGCATTTTCCGATCCTCTCACGTTTCAATCGATTTCATTCAAAAGTTTCAATTTAACTTTACAAAAGCTCTTCAAGTTACTGTCTATTTTAGAAATTCAGCATTAAAAAATCGAGTTTTTTTTAGCATTATCAAAGAAAAGATTAATTTTTTGATATCAGTTCTGCGGACCCAATTCAGAACTGGGATTTCACAGCTATTGATGTTTTCTTCATGGACTTTTACGTACAAAGTAACAGCAATAATAAAACTTAATACAGTAAAATATAAAGTTTATTACTTTTAAGCTCTTCATTTGTAATTTGACCCTGTACATGACGAAAGTGTCGAAAGCGCGTCGGTCGTAATAAATAAGATTTATTGTTTTATTATGGTCCCTGTTTTCTAATTTTTTTTAAAAAAGTTTATATTCAATACAAAATTGAGGTTAAATTTTACTTTGTGTCCACAGCCACTGTGCAATGTCCTCTACGATTAATAGAAAAGCCGGATTGTTTCAGTTCGTTAGATAGGGGGGGGGGGGGAGTCTGGGGGGCACAGCCCCTTTGTCTAAAAAATTTTCCCCAAATATCTCATGATTGCATGGAACGCCCGACAAGTTATCGCAGCTGTGGAGACAAAGTAAAATTTAACCAAAATTGAATTCAATAGATTTTATTCCCGTCCATTAAAATTATCGCTCCCAGCATTATGGTGCCATTAGCATCGCTAGGAGGAAGATGGCGACAATGTTGAAACATCGATTCTCGCAAATGGACACAAAGTTAGAACTCAGGAAAACTTCAAAATTATACTCCAACTAGCGAATCATAAGAACTGTCAATCACGATGCTACCATGGGAACAAAGTGGAGTAAAATTTAGCCTCGTACTGAGGTTGCTGCTAAATGAATTACTGACAAATTGGTGGCCCTTAAAAGGGTCTTTTTTGCAATTAATGCGAAATTAATTTTCCTCAGAAAAACTGTAATGCTTTTTGATTGACATATTGCTTGAGCAACAGAAACACATTCGACACATCATTGAATAGAGGAAGGTTCAAAGTATTAAAAGCCGCCAAGAAATTCCATTCAATTCTACACCGGGGCGCTGTTTCTCGTTTAACGGAAAATGGCGACACCACAGGAGAAGTTGGCATAAATAAATTTCTGTAGATTTATAAAACGGAAAAGCACTTGCCGTCCTCACACGCAATTTTTTATGCCACTCTTAATTTACATATGACGAAGAAGATGTTTATTGAATCGCCGGCGGAACTCACATTGTACTTGCACAAAGGATTCACTTTACTAAAACTGCAGGATACAAACAACTTCTCCTGTGGCGTCGCCCTATAAACAAGAAACAGCGCTGCTATGTAGCATTGAATTGAACTTCTAGGAAGGCTTTTAATAAACATGAAAAACGAAAGGAAAATTTCCACGACCAGGATTCGAAGCAGGGACCACATGTATCCAGCTCGCCAACTCCATCAACTTGGAACCTTTCTCTATCCAGTGATGAGCAAATGTGTTTCGGCCTTTTACAGTGTTTGTTTGAAATAAATATGCGATACTATCATTTTGAATAACCATATATTATGTAAAAGCGAATTCGAATCCTAAACTTTAACACGTTTAAAGTGAATTAAAACGTGAATGTGTTCATTTGGTTACATAAGAAAGAGTAAACTTCAAATTTTAAATTGACACATTTTTTGTTTGTTTGTTTATTTCTGGGCTTCTTTATTTGTTTAGATAAGATGTTATGTGAGGAAACCAACAACTTTGCTAGCCTATTTGGATGGTTAATTAATTTAAACATAAATGGATCATACATGAGTCGATATGGCTTCTTCTCCGAGATATGGAGGCTTTCTTACCGAAGCTCCATAATAAAAGCTATGGACTCTCACATAATACCGTAAAAGCGCAAATAAGCGCCACGGCGGTTATTCGGTTCAGAGCAAATTCAGTGCGGCGCTTATTTCAATAGGCAGAATAATGAAGTGGTGAAAAAACTAATTCGCAATGTTTATTGCCTATATTGTCTACCAAAAACGCATAAAGTGGCAATAAATGTAGGCCTATCAAAGACAACATAAATTCTAACTAATCTTGTCGCTAAATTCCTCCTCTAACAATTTCAGAAACTTACAAAGCATCAACAAAAAAGAAAGGATTACCCAAATAAACACACAAAACTCCTCCGGATGGGCGCATCTCGAGTCAATAAACAAAATAAACACTATACTGACATAAGGAGAGTGATTACTTATTTCTTATACAGGGTGATTCTGAAAAAGTGTGTATAACTGTAAGCAATAATAGAGGTGACCAGAATGAACATTTTCTTTTAATACAAAGTGGATCCGAATTTGAACGCTAACTGAGATATGAACAGAATAAAAATGCCGCCACCAAGATCAACAAGTTAATAACTCAGGTTCTACAAAGCCTAGAATAATGAATTTTGGAGAAATAATAGGATACATAAAACTCTGTATACCGTTAAAGTTTGATCGAATTCCAATGAGTAGTTTCCGAGTTACGCACTCAAAATCGTAACACGTGCTGGTTAGTACTCGCATGTGAGCACTGTTACGATTTTGAATCGTTCATATCTCAGCGTTCAAATTCGGACCCACATTGTATTAAAAGAAAATGTTCATTCTAGTCACCTCTGTCATTGCTTACAGTTATACACACTTTTTCAGAATCACCCTGTATAATGATTGCTGTGCTATAGTGATGGCTGCCATTGGCTTAGAGGGAAATGATGAAGTGGCTGTTATAAGCGGACATATTACTCAGAATGCGTCTACCAATCGCATGAAACAGTAGAGAGAATTTTTGCCAATGACATCACAGTGCGTTTACAATATCGACAATTTCGATAATCACTGCGGCGGTTATTTGAGCGCGGCGCTTATTAGCTTCAGTATAGAATTGGTGCGGCGGTAAATAGGATGCGGCGCTTATTAGCGCTTTTACGGTAATCTCGTGAATATAAATGAGCACGAAAATTGTCACATACATTTTCAAAAATATTTTTCAGTGGTTATGGTATGCATCTTTCCTCCATGGAGAATGGTAATGATCTCATCCAATCATGAGCAATGTCATGCCGGATATTGATAGCCTTGTCTCGGGAATGAACCCAATGTCCATATGAAGTTCTTTATTAATATAACCATTCGAGTACATTAGTGAAGTTTGTCGGTTCCACGGAACACCCTCTATAAACGGAAACCGATAACTAAAAATGGCTGAGTTCTTGAAAAGGTGCGGTGTTTATCCTAGACTAATGAAAGAAAATGACATTCTCAAGATTAGAGAAAAAAAATTAAGGATTAATTAAGACGGGAAAAAATGTAACATCGCATTCGCAAAACAATCATGGAAACGAAGTTTGATAAACAGAGATCGGAACTAATGCGTTGTCACCTCATTTATCCGATATCACTGCCATAGATTTCTTCTTATGGGGATTATAATCAGATTCAATTTCAGATGCCTTGTTAAAGAGCTAACTATAATCAAAGATACCTTGTTAAAGAGGCTAAGACAAAGAAGCATCAATGAACTCAAAAAAAAAATAAATTATCGACCCTATTGCTAAATTTTGTTAGGGGGAAAATAATTTGAAAGTGTTCTTTAGTTAAAAATAAACTGCACAGACTTTTCTCTTTGTATTATTAATAAAATTTTAAACAGACTTTGAGAACTTCCTGAATTACAGCAGAAATAATTGGAATTAATGAATGACATCAAAAAGCAACAATTCGACTTCCTTTAAAATTGAAATTATTGTTTCGATTATCTGTTATCTGAAATTGAATCTGATTATAGGTAATTGTAATTAATTGTTACTCTAACACTAACAAGTAAGATATCTAGGAACTTTACAAGCATTTAAAAGCAGCTTAAAGTACTAAAGCAGCTCTAATTACAATGTTCATGAGGCTTAACAAACATCGCAAGAAACAACATGACAGCATTAGAAGCTGAATCAATTCTCCGCCATACCGTGTAATGGAAGGAGTGCAAACTATCGACCATATCGAAATAAATAATCAATAATGAAAGCAATTCATGATAGTGAAAGCATTATGTCGATGTTGCAACAAAGCAACAACATTAATCCCATCTTCTCTTTGCAGCTAATGCCACGGCAATGATTAATTCTGTTAAGTGACGGTAGGTTAATGACTCTCCAAATCCATGAGATCACGGGTGGCTCAGGTTTATTTAGTGAGCTTTGAATCTTTTGTCTTGCCTTCGATTTAGAAGGAAGTGAAAGCAAAACCCACTTACGAATGAAAGAAACTTAGGTCATCAATCTTGAAGTTTGTTAGACATGAAAACTCTAAGGGGACATATAATAAAATTAAGAGATATTTAAGAGCATTTACAATTGACTCAAAGCATTTCAATTCCTTGTAATTTTTTTTTTTTTTTTTTGTTTTTTTTTTCAAATAAAGTTCCACTCTAGATTGTGAAGATGCCACAGATTTTATCTCTTCACGGATATTCAATGCTTCAGTAACTGCGGAAATGACTTTTTAGGACTTGTTTAAGAAAGGAAAAAGAACGCCACAAGAAGTTTGATGTTGACATTCAGTTCTTTGTTAAATTCAGTGTGACGGAAGTTAAACCAATCGTTCTGAAAAATTCAAGGCATGAATCACAGCATGTCCATGATTAGGGAAAAAAACTACTGTCATATTTAAAGCAGCCCGGCATCCAAAAATGTTCTTAATTTTGTAAGCTTTAAAGCTTTAAAATATTCATTTAATTTTTAAAAATGTTCATCATTAAAAAATCAGCATTTCTTAGTTACATTGTAACCAATGCATAAAAAAATATTAAAAGTTTTATATCTGCTTTAATTTTATAAACTTTTTCTTTCTTTTAACTTTCATGCTGTGCAAATTTATTAATTCTTTCCATCACATTTTTGAAAAGTTTCCATCTTTTCATGCTTTAATTGCTCTGATGCTTATTTTTTAAAATCATTTTCGAACATTTTTTCAGTTGCCTCCCCCTTAAGATCTCCCATCCAGAAGATTCACTTCGCCTCGGCCTCGTTCGCCTGCCACTTTTTTATTCGAAGAATAGGCTGAAACGCATAGAAGGGAGCGGAGAATGAAGATTTTTCAAAGCTGATTACGAATTTACGTTTTAAATCCAGCCTGTCTTTTCATCGTCGTCTCGTTCGCTTCCTCCTCTCAGTTCCATAAAGGGGCTACAGTATTAAGCATAAATAAACAGAACGAGTTCAAAGGGTTAGAGGGCCCTTCAAATATTTAACAACGACTACCTCATTCGACCAACATCGGTTCAACGGAAAGGAGAAAGAAGAATTTTTAATTTGGGAATTATTAATGAGCCGAAGGAAGACAAGAAACGACGGGGGCTATGGCGGGGGCTAAAGGTGGAGGGGAAACAGAGCCGTTCTTTCTTTTGTCTTCTCTTGTGCCGATCTCTGCTCCAATGGCGAAGGTCGTGACAATCGAGTGGAGCTTTTCTGGCAGGTAAAAATAAAAAATAAAAAATAAGATTCAATTCTTCAGCGTTTTCATAGCGAAGGGTGCGCGACCGATCGAGCGTCGGAGCGGCGAAATTAGCACTTCCGTTGTGACACTCTCTGCGCTTGCGCAAACGAAGCGCAGTTTCATTTTTCCATAGCTGTAAGGTACAACGTGTCACCTTCAACGGCACTTCATTTTGCGGTTCCGTGTAATTGTTCACGTTTAATTTGTCTGAAAACCCACGAGACAAAAGACCAGCAGACGCGAACAGCAATCAGTCGTCCTAATTCATTGGACGTGGGCGGGAAGCGCACAAACGACAAACTCTACAATGTCCTGCTGGTCTAGTCATTAATCAATATTCGTCTGATAGCTTAGATTCATAACTATTCAAAGAGATAGGTGAATATTAATGCTGTACACGAAAATACTGAGTGTTGAAAATTTTTAATTATTTTGCATAAGCTGTATTTTTTAGCATATAGTGAACTTCAATGGGGCATAGGGTGAGTCTTGTAATAATTGCTTCTGGGTTTTTTTCGGAATAAACTTAGCCAATGTTTTTGGAATAATTTTTTTGAAAGTATATCAAAATTGTTACTCGTTTCGAAGATATCTGGAAAATGAAAATTTTCAAGGAAAACATTAATGCTGGTAGAACTAACGTTTTAAGATACGGAAGCAGGAGATATTAAAATTATGATCTATTCTACCATTTACGTCCTTATCAAGAATATTTTATACGATTAAAGATTTTAGAAACATGACCTGAATACATTTACACACACACATATTCAGCTCATTTCAAAACTTCTATCTTTTTATATACATTCCTAAAATTGACGTTTTCTTTCTGAGCCCTTTTGGAAGACCTCAAGTAAGTAGTGATGCACAAACTGTTATAATATTTTAATAAGCATCCTAATAGGAATAGAAGTTGTCGTCACTGAAGAGGACATAGTGCAGCTATGTCGAACAGAAATTTAAGATGGCGGATCTGAGAAAGAGAGTGATGAAATAAAGAGAAGAGCGAAATCTGCTTATAGAGTCTGTCTACATTGTAAATTCTCAAATCATTCATTTTCTTAGCGGATAAACGACCGTTTAATTTTGTCCGCTAACAATATTAACTTTCAGTTTTTCACTCCACTCCGCCATCTCAGACACCCTTTCATTGTAGAAAAATCTGCGCTATCAAACAAACATATGTTGTCAATTTTAGGAAAAAAAATGCGGTGATTTATATTCTATGGTGATTATGTTCCAACTGAGTTTTTACAGTTCCATAATCTGTAGGGAATGTAATCTCTAACAATTCCACGCGTTCATGTAGACAGACTTCGATAACGGAGTCTTTTTCCGAAATAAATAAATAAATAAATAAATAAATAAATAAGCATTGAAGATTATACGTAATATACAACAATAGTATCAAGCTTATTCCATAACAACACTTGGGGTTTTCAGAAGATCGTATTTCATTCCTGGATAATACGATAAAAATGCTCGGTTCTACGAAAAACGTGTTAACGGGATTCAACAGTACTTTTTTAGTTTTTATTGTCTGCAAATTTTTTACTATATTCAGCAATGCTCCTTTTCGCTGGCTGAATTGACAGCCACACAAATTATTCGTCAACTAGACGAATCGACTATTATTGGAAAGTGCCTGTAGTAATTTTTTAGATGTTACAAATTGGAGGCCTTTATGAGTTATTAACCCTTAATCTCCGGCGAGATGAAATTTTAGATTATTAAGATTTTTAAGGAGTTTTTCCCTGCACGTACATTGTAAATTTAAGTGTTCTCCAAGTTTAAGACTCTTTTTTTATATGTTGTTAATTATTATATTTTACTTATTTTGTTTAGTTTATATATCTGTTGAAATCAATAAATTTTGATTCAAATTGTTACAATTCGTAATTTATTTTCTGTCATTATTGTCATAAAATTTCATTAATTTATTACATTTCTTTAATTTAACTTCATCGCGGAATACTCACATACCTGTGCCCTAGCTTTCCAACTTTTGTGTCATATGTAAAAGTACAGTATTAGTCACATGTAATAGGATATAACTCTTCATCTATTCCTGCATGTAATTTAATCATACTATAACAAAATTTCGCGCGGCTGTTGTGTAAATGTAATTTGTAATTTCTAAAACTCTGCTATTTTCTTGTACTACCGGCAGAGAGCTTAGGGATGTTTTTCTCAGTTTTGTTGGCCCCTCATTTTTTTATTTTTTATTTTTTTTACTTTTTAGAATCTTTCCAGTCTCACATTAATCCCTTTGTTTAAAATTCAAACTCGCAATAAAAAAAAAAAATCGCCATGTAGATTCATATTTTTATGTGTAGATCTAAATAGGAAACAGGAAGTGTCTGTTAGCAATTTAAAGTCGCGTCACCTAAGGGCAGATTTCAAAATATATTATGTAACTGTATAATATGTAACATTCGATGCACCATTTCAGAGACATTCATAAAGGAAGAAGTGGAAAATGGCGAGTTTCCCTTTTGTCTATCCTGTTTGTTCAACTGATTTTACGCATTTGCAAGATATAATTTTGAATTAGCATAATTAGTCATTGTTTCATAATTGGTATTTTGTTCTGTAATATATTTTTCCATTTTTAAGTGTATAAAACTATTTTTCTTTAATTTATATTGCTATTTCTAACATGGGAATACCTTATGCTGAAATAAACTTTTAAACTGCACAAATAATTGAAAATCGATTTTCAATAAAAAGCTCAATTTTTAGATCTGTTAGATTTTAATGATCCTTGACGTGCTGGTTTTCCTACAAATTTTTCTTTAGCTGCTGGGCTCCTTTAATGTGATCAATTGCCAGAACCAAGCTACGTTAGCAAATGAAAACTGTGCTGCGGAATCTGGTTTCAAATGATACTCTCGTCGCGACAGAATAAAACACTCCAATTTCAAGACCAAAAGCTATTAAGAAGGAAGATTTACGAAACCATAAGGATGCAACCAGCATGTCATACTTTTATTTAGATTATCGTTATCACAGCCGTTTTTCCCTTATGCATTTTGAAGGCTAAATCTAGAAACTCTTCTATTTATTCTTCTAGAGCCATTCATCCATAGAATTTAGCTCAATTGAGAATTTTATTGAAGGCCTACAGAGAAATAAGCCGTAATTCCAAGCCCGACGACCTTTTTTACGTTTTATCAAAAAATGAAAGTGAGTGGCGACATGCGTATAGTATAGTTGTAATTTGTATGATTCACTTTATTCAAGTTTTTTGTTGCTTTCATCATCGGCGACAAATTAGTTTCACTATAATTTTTGAAAGTTACTCGAGTTTTCCAGGAAATCTTTTGGTTGAGTAATTTTAACTTCCTGTTTTGTATTTTTTTTCTGTTTTGAGCTTTTAATCATTCGGTTTCTATTCCCCATTCGACTTTAATATTTCTTCGTTATGGATGAAATTGACGATTTATAAATTTCGTACAGAAAAAAATGTCTAAATAAATCTCAAGAGTTTATAATTGAAAAAGACAGCTTCTTCCAACCTTGGAGTTTCTTTAATGAATATTCTCCCATCTTCAAACAAACAGCTAAAAGAAAAAAATATGCTGGAAGGGAGTATTGAATTGTTTATAAGAACTGGTTTGCTTTAAAGAAGAAATATCAAGCGTTATTAAAAATTACTGATGTCAAAGTTCATTCAATTACATTTGTGCTTAGTTATCCTATGCAATATTGATAGTTAAATTTAGTATGCTAGCTTCATAAAAAGAAAAGCTCTGGATATATTTAAAGAAAATATATTGGCTAACTTCAAACATTAATCAAACGCTTGTAAAGATAGAATTAGCAAGTTAGCATATATACATGCTTGTTTTTGCTCAGGTAAATGTCCTTATCTTGCATGACAGTTTGCGGAAAATTTTAAAATTTAAGTTTTGATTAAGCCCTTAATTTTAAAACTTTAAAGTTTTTTCGCCCATTTAGACAAATTTGACCAACTGTCATTTCAAAATTTGTCTTACAGTTCAAGTTTGTCTTTACTTAAAAATAAACGAAAGAATGTCAACAGCCTATTCTCTAGCGACTTAAATTTACATCTTGAGAAGACGTTCATTTCTTAATTCCAAGCCAATTTTATTTTCCGTCCAAACTTCTGCTATCTAGTCAGCTTTTACAGTTCAAAGGTCAACTACATCCTTTCGACAAATTTCTTTTAACGTCATTTCTTTACAACTTGACCATGGTTTCTTCACTGACAATAACAGGGACTTCAAGGTACCCTTCCGTTCCCCATTTTCCTTTTTTTCTTCCTTTCTCTAGTCGTCTTTTGCTCGCGGAATTTTAATCGAGTTCTGGAACACTTGCCAATTCTCTATCGATTTCTTGGCCTTAAGTTCGGATTACTTTTTTTTTTGTTAAACAAAAACATCAGTACATAGTCGTATTGGTTATATTCTAGACATATGCTTTTTAACTTAATTTTTTAAAACCGTTTAATATATTTGAATCTAAATTAGCTTTTGTTATATTGAAATTAATTTTTATCATCAAAATTAGATATTTTGAAAAATATCTTTAACATATAGAAAATTACTTTTTTTTTTAGTTTAAATCTTACTTCTCAGGAAGGCAAGATAATCCTACTAAAAGTGAAATATTAAATATTAAGTGAAAGTATTCAAAAGTAATGATCGTGGTTAGAACTCGTATTCTTTCCGGATGACTAAGAAAAATTCCTATTTTTAATTATTCATTCAGATAAGAAAAAAATATTAACCAAGGTTCTCTTCACATGGTTGCCTTCATTTTAACTAATCGTAATAAATTTTCTTTTCATGACCGGAAGTAATGTGATTCAGCTCAAAGCTTTAAAGATTCAAAGGTTTGGCGATTTTTTTATAAATATTGCATTATATCCAGTATATTTCCTTAGACCAAATATATAATTTTCTCCAAACTCTTTTATAATTGTTTCTTTTTTCTTAATTCAAACAACGTTTCACGTTTTTATTTATACGCATGAAAAGAAAGTACAACAGGCTGAGAAAATTTTAAAATTTTAATTCGAAAAAAGAATCCTAAATTACACACAACCACTTAAAAGAAAATTTTAAAATGGAATACTCACAAATTTGTTCTGAAATGTATGATATTTTTCAATTTAACATAGGGAGGCTTTAATTTTTTTTAAATTTCTTGGCAATCATTGAGTTCTTGGACATAAAAGAAACAAAAAAATCTGGATACCTATGAAGAAGGGTCATGTAAATCACATCAAATATTTGAACTGGGCGGAATTCAAACATTTTCATAATTCTTTACGGAGTTGTAATCACTGAACGACTCTTGGGAATATGTTCAGGTAACGACAGATGGTTCCCTGAAAGAAGACGCATCAGCTGTCTGTATTACTAATGAAATTTAAGCAAACAATAAAAATTTACCATTTATGTTTCTCATTTATTTTCAAATCCGCGCGCATTCTGCGACAAATTACGGAATATTCATACAAGCATTAAAATTAAGAGTAGCTGTCTACATGAAAAGTGAATAGATGAAGTAAAGTTAGTTTTAACAATTCTTTGGAGTAGTTATTTATCCAAATATAACTTTATATATTAACGTATTTACGAAATTCAAGGAGAAGGTTTGAATAGTTTGAAGGTTTGAATGGCGACATTTCTAGGGGACGCCGTTCTCTATGATACGCCTTTATTTAAAACAGACGTTCCACTTAGTAAGAAAATTGCTTGGGACTCTAGAAATAGTAAACGACTGAAATTATTGAAAGATTAGAATCCTCGAAGTGTTAGATTATAAAAGAATGAACAGTTTTAAACTCAGATTAAAAGTCACTTAACAAGCATGAAACAATATTACAAAAGCGTTATTATTGAAATTCTAAAAGACACTTTTTTGCAAAAAATTCGATTCTAATATTTTCATGGAATATTTTTTGAAGAAGACATCTCAAATTCAATTTTACTCGATCTACGAAGAGAAGAAAACGTATTCTTGCATAAATTGCGAAATTTTGTATTAACAGAAAGAGGATGTAGAAATTCAGGTAATGAAGAGCATCTGTCGCAATGATGAAGATGCAATCAGCCAGAGGCAACCATTCAAGTGGTTTAAAAAGCAAAGAAATTTCATTTGAAGATATTGGACGTTTATGTTGACAATGTTGATGCAGCATCTTGGAAATGGCATGTTTTATCAGGTCATGGGAACATGAGAACGAGGATTACCAAATTCGTGATTAAGCTTCTGAATAAGGAATAGAAGCAACATCGGTTTTAAATTTGCGTGGATCTTCAGAAACACTAGTCGTCCGTTCTAAGCTTAATATTCCAAAGCTGTTTTATATTTATAAGTTAGAAAGAAAACAACAATCGTCTCCGGACCATACTGAGCCGGGCCAAAAGAAGTACGAGAAGTAAAAAGCAGTCCACTGATGGGATATTTTAGGAAGAGAATATTTCATATACTGTGATGGCCTAAGTGTGAACATGAGAAATAACCAACAAAGAAATAGTGAACGAATATCAACGAATATAACAATTAACCAGTGAATAGTATTTTGACTATTCAGATCTAAAAAGATCAACAGCAAGGCGATCACCAAACCCTTTATTATTCAAATTTATCTGACTTTCCCTCCTGCCGAAGATGAAAATTTAAGAAAAGATCTAAGCTACGGGAAAACAACTTATCGATTAATTGCCCTCAAAATCCTCTTCCTCTCCGGAATGAATTTATATATACTGTGGGAAGACTGCTCTGTTTGTGATCAAACTTTGCTGTCACATGTTCTTCTGAAATTCAACTACTGAGCCCCTTTCAATATCAATTTAAACTTCAGGAACCACAGCAATGGATCACAAGAGGGGAGTGAACCTTAACTTGGTTAAAAGTGCTTTGCGTTTGTTTATCTCTGCGTGGCTTGTTCGCTATCATGCTACAACCATGAAACCACGATGTTTTAAATCTGACCTGTTATTGGTTCCTTTTTCACAATAGCTACGCTTAGCATCATTCTGAGCATCACACGGTGGTCTTTTGACGATGACATGCTTCCATTCACTAACAATGGGGTTGTTTTTAGTCTCCATTGAGAAGGCCATTTTTTTCAATCCCTTTTGCTCTCTCTAAAATGCTTCAAAGAAACATTTGTGTTCCGAAGAGAGGTCAATCTCCACAGAGTGCTTGTAACATTTTACGTACTTTGTTAAGCATTATTACAATTTTATATATTTTATTTTTGAATGTCGTTACCGAAGTGATACAAATTAACAAAGAACGTTCTGTACATAAGAATGACTTGATTCTACATATTGAACGCTAGTGATACGATCTTAGATGCAGTCACTTGATAGTGCATGTATTACAGTCTGTCTTTCGCTGAATTGCTGAATTGTTTAAAATCTATATTTTGAACTCCAATTTAAATATTTTATTTATGCTAAGTGATTATTATAGTTTTCTTTAATTTCAAAATGGATGTATTATAAGACCAAACGATTGTTCTAAGTTTTTAATTAAGTTCAATGTAATCTGTTTGGCCCAATGTAGCGGTGGAAGCAGTGTGAAAAGAGATGGATAATTGATGAAAAGCTGTAGCTCTTTCTAAAGATATAATTTACAATGGAAACTACCTTGTGTACTATCTGTATAAGAGAACCACCTGTACACTACAATGCATTGTGAAATCTGTACAATTCCATCTGAAATCTTATTGAAAAGGGAAGGAAAAATTCCGCGACCCGGATTCGAACCGGGGACCATGCCTATCACGGGCACTGCTCTTGGAGATGTTTCTTCAGTTATTATCTTATGTTTGAATCTGAAATCTGTTATTCTCGATCTTCACATAAGTAGCTATTGTAACGTTCCGTTTTTTTTTCTAAACCTATAAAAAAATATTTTTTTTAAAACAAAAACGACCGTTTAGTTTCCTCATGTTGAAAGCGATTGCAAGTTTATTTCTTTGCAAATTGTTGATTTGACTCCGACATTTAAACCATTGTAGAGAAAGTTGCTTATATCAACACCTCATAGAAAGAAAGCCAAACAACTGAAACGTCATGCATTGGTAGAAATACGATTAACAATGGTCGCAATCGAGGCTAACGAAAAAGACAGGCCGGGGCACTAAAAAGTCACATGACCAAAGTAAATCTAGCAACAATCCAATCTTCATCGTTTCCCCTATCTATGTGGTTCCATCTTGGATTTCAACAATCAGTGTCTTTTCGTTTGTTGGAAACGATGAAGATTGGATTGTTGCTAGATCTACTTTGGTCATGTGAATTTTTAGTGTCCCGGTCTGTCTTTCTCGTTGGCTACGGCAACACCACCTAAAGATAAGGCCTTAGTACCAACACCTCCTAGAAAGAAAGCCTGTGCACTGAAAGTTCATACATTGTTACATAATCATAAGAAGTCATAATTTAGGGCTTATTATTGGTAGAAATACGATTAACAATGCCTTTTTAGGATGATGTAACAATGTATGAAATTTCAGTGAGCAGTCTTTCTTTATAGGAGGTGTTGTTAGTACTCGGAGAGAACTGCGTCATCAAACTGAGACTGACAATGAAAGTTGCATTGTCTGTCTCAGTTTGATGACGAAGTGCTCACCGAGTGCTAAGGCCTTATCTTTAGGTGATGTTGCAACGCCTCCTATAAAGAAAGCCTCGGCACTGAAACGTTATACATTGTTACATCATCATAAGTCGACCAAATTTAGAGCTTATTATTGGTAGATATGCGGTTAACAAAGGACGAAAACCACCGAAGTATGATGATGTAACAATGTATGACGTTTCAGTGTGGAGGCTTTCTTTATAGGAGGCGTTGGATCGTGACCACCGAGAGAGAAGGCCTCCGCAATGAAACTGAATACATTATTACATCGTTATAGATAGTGTAAATTCAGGGCTTATTATTGGTAGAAATATGAATTTAATTTATGAATCTGGATCCAATACGTCCATCCAGGGCCTGTATGGACAGAGGCCGACGAGTTGGGTCCCTGGATGAACCTGGATTCACGACTGCTGTATGATGGTTGTAGCAGCCGAGGGGGTAAAGATGGTCTATCACGGATGGTCGCCCATCCAGTGACTAGCCGTGCCTGATGTAGCTTAACTTCACATTTGTGTTCAGTGAAAGCTCACCAGGCCACGGCCTCCCCTATCTATGTGATGCAACAATGTATTCAGTTTCATTGCAGAGGCCTTCTCTCTCGGTGGTCACGGTTGGATGTTGGCTACGACTGAAATATGATGATGTAACAATGCATGACGTTTCAGTTGTTTATCTTTCTTTCTAGGAGGTGTTGCTTCTATACTCTATCCAACGAAAGTTTAAATGGGCGTGTCCAATTAAATGTCCAGTTTCAATTGTTAGAGGCCGTGGCCTGGTGGGCTTTCACTTGCATCTTGTGTGTTACTCCCTGTTAATCCTGCTGAAGATGAGAGCTTCGTTCTCGAAAAGTACTTACAGGTCGTATTTTTTCTTTTTACTCGTTGTGGTTAAAGAGTGTTTTATTTCTTGCATTAGTAAAAATTTCTGTGTTCTGACTATTGAATAATGAATACAGGAGATTGGGCAAGAGGAATTTTATTCGATCTGTTTCCTCTAGAAAGAGTAATCAGACCTGAATTAGATTGAAATGTCTAATCAAGGAAGAGACTACCGACGACTTTGTAAAAGATTAATTTTTCTGCTGTAGACGATTACATCTTATAAGAAAGAATCAACAAGTTTTATTCCATGATCGGAGCTATACCTCGAGCTGCGTTGAGGTTAATATTTAAATGGACCTTATTAGTGGATTAGAAGGAAACTGGATAGTAATTATATCTGAACTACAAATCATGAACAATCGAAAATCGACTTCATGAAAAGATCAGATACCTCCGATCTTATCGACAGACCACTAGCAAATAGAGATGAACTTTCAGCAACGGCTACCTAAGCAGATTCAACGTTTCCGGAAGATTCGACTAGGTAAGAACGGATCCAGGTAAGAGGTGAGGTACTCGATCTCCCGTATCCTACCTGTTCTGTCTATCCATGCTCCCCCCCCCCCCTCACCCTTACTGAATATATTAAACCGGAGACTTTGTAATAAAAGAATGTTTATAATAAGTAAATAGTGATCACTCCGATTAATTGCCTTGCTCAGCGAACTTGCTGAAACTTCATCTGGGCGGAACTTTTGTAAATACTGGAAAAACTAGTACTTTTAAATGATTGAGTGCTTTCCTAAAGAATAGTAAGAGAGTCGATGACCACAACCTCTGTTCGCTCGAAGATTGATTCGCAATTAGACGGGAACATTTGTACGTCTCAAGGGGACCGGCCTCAAGTTTATTAGTTTACCACAATCTATGAAGTGGCCTTTGATTGGATGTTGCCAGTTCTACTAGGAGTCGGAATACGTACCAACGTCGAACAATGTGTACAGCGAGAGATATTGCATTTTACTACAGGAGTACACAATTCTCTTAAGAAAAATTCATTAAGTCGTGCCTCCTGTTTTTAACGGAACGAGGTCACATCGAATTTTGTTAACATTGAAAGAAGTAAAAGATGTTTTGTTTGATACAAGACTTGCCGTATTTTTGAGACTAACCAGGACCTTACGAATCTTGTTAATATGTTACTAGAAATCTTACTGATCTTGTTTGTCAAATAGTCTGATTCGCTATTGAAAACAAAATGTTTAACGACGCTAGCATGTAAAGATTCCCTTACAGTAGCGCTCACAGGTACAATTTTTTATGTAAATTTAAAAACGATTATCGGACTGAACCAATATTTTAAAGGAGGGTGTAGAAAGGTGAAACATTTCATAAACCCAAACAATTGGAAGATAATTCTCATACGAAAACTGAACAGACACTTTTGCTGGTTTGGCGACATTCAAACAATAAGGCACAGGTCACTTTTGCTAAAAAAAAAAAAAGTAAGTTTCCATTGTCACCAGAAAATGCATAAAAATAACTGTAACATAATACTCCTTCAATTTTTATAGAAAAATGTCAAATCAAAGGGTACATCTCAATTTGAAGGTCCAGAAGGCAATTGCAAAAGCCGCTGAGGAGGGGAAATCTTACAACAGCATTGCATCTGCTTTTGATGTTCCAAAAAGTACAGTAAAAAATATTATTCAACGAAAGAGAGCAAGAGGAGACCTCCAAAGAAAGTCTGGATCAGGAAGACCACGTACTACCACAGAAAAGGAAAATAGACTGCTTTGTCGGTTATCGAAAGCTCAGCCCAGACTTACAGCAGTGAATTTGAACCGTGAAATGCAAGAGGCTCATGGGGTTAAAGTTAGTGTTTCCACAACAAAACGCCGTCGAGTAGAAGCAGACTTGAATGGTAGGCGTCCTGCAAAGAAACCTCTCGTTACAGCAGCGAGCAGGAAGGCCCGACTTGCCTTTGCAAAGAAGTACCAGCACTGGAACTCCAATGAATGGGCGAAAATCCTCTGGAGTGACGAATCGAAGTTTCTGCTTTTTGGAACAGACGGAATACAGTATATTCGACGCCCCAAGAACAAGTGTTTCAATCCAAAATACCAAGTGCCCACAGTGAAGCATGGAGGGGGATCTCTTATGGTTTGGGGTTGCATTAGTAGAAGTGCGATGGATCCTCTTGTGCGTGCTGTTGGTACTATGGATAAGAATATGTTCAGAGATGTTCTACAGAATTACATGCATCCCCACGGAAAAAACTGCATGCCCAGAGCAGAATAGCCAGCTATTCCAACACGATAACGACCCCAAACACACGTCCATCCTAGTTAAGCATTATCTGGCTTCCAAAGAAGTTCGAGTACTTGACTGGCTATCGCAGTTCCCGGATCTCAACCCCATCGAACATCTCTGGGAGGTTCTGCTTCGTCGTTGCAAAGACAAAAAGGCATCGAACTTGGATGAAAAATTTCAAATGCTTCAGAAAGAATGGTTTAAGATTCCGTCCGAAACCATGACAAAGTTAGTCAATTCTATGCCTAGCAGATGTCAAGCTGTTATCAAGAGTACATCATCTCCTTTGATTTCTCACTTTTGTTTCAGATTTGCAACATGTTTGGTATGAAATATGTATCAAAATTTAACCAATGCCTTATTTTTTGAACACACATAAAAGACAATTTTCTTTTTTACAGCAACATGTTATAAAGAAATTGAGATATTTTTATTTATAAAGTTGTATTCCCATGTCATCTACCACTTGTTGAAAACTCGCAAGTCTTATTGTTCTGTTAGAATAAAAGCCAAAAATTGTACTCGTCCCTTATTTTCTGAGCGCTACTATATCTTAAATTGATTAGCTAAAATGCATTTACTTAAGTTTTATTAAATACAGTTCTCATTACCGTTACTTATGGCGTTTTCTTTACTTTGGTGAGCCCTCGGGGAGGCACAACACTTTGGGCGGTTCTTAATATTTTGATGGGATTACTTCCTTGACAAATATCTGGAAACAAGGTAAGAAGAACCTTTTCATTTATCTCCTTTATTGATATACACCACTGGAATTACCTGGTAGAAAATATTTAGTGGGTTGTAAGAGAACCTGTCCTTACCAACTTTACTATTGTTAACACGAAACTTTAGATGCGACGTGGAAACTGGATTTATAAGGGAATTTGTTTTTTTGTTTTTTTTTTGGTTTAACGGGGTTTACGTGTATGCAATGTAGCGCTTAAAAATTGTACGTTACAATATTTGCAATCTAATTCCCATGAAAAAAATATTACTGTTGATTTTCATTTACTATTTCATTTCTGAGCTTTTGTATATTAAGAGCTTCTGCAATCTATAATGCAATTTTTCATACATTTTCTAAGATATATGTTCACCAAGGTAAATACACACGGATATATGATCCTCGTCTATTTATCCAACTTTTTTTTTTGGCAGCTACATATTTCAACTGTTGCAAACATTACAGACATTTGTCCAGCTCTATCTAGTAAACTGGGAATAATTTATGTTGCTATAATAAACCCATTAGAGACTATTGGGTATATTTTGCAATTGAAGACTGAATTATTTGTTTACCATTCCTAATACATCTTCACATGCTAAAATGTGAAAAATTATTTTACATATAACTAAATGTGAAATAAACACGTAAAAACACAAACACGTAATACTAATTTTAAGACACGATAAAATATCAACTCTAAACAAAAGTCACAGACTAATTTAAATGTGTTAAACTTTAGAAATTTCAATAGACCTATAATTAAGATAATATTTCAAACTAGCTGTGCCCGCGACTTCGTACGCATAGGCCAATGCAGTTTTTTATAAATATTCTCTGAGCTTTGGACTATGATCAAAACAAAGGCATTAAGAAAACAACTAAAAGAACTAATGTAGGGGAGACAACCAAACCGCTTTTTTACAAAAATTTTATTCCGCATTTATGTACACCCTATTCCAAAAGCGTTTTCACACAGGTGAAATGATGTGCGGCGTCCTTGCAAAACATCAAGCCACTAAAACTAATCGGCTTTAAACCAGTAAAATTAATGCAATTCGAACTCGACTTCTTGCTTGAACTGATTAATTTCACTGGTTAAATGTTTTGCAAAGAGGTCGAATATTATTCACCTAAGTGAAAACGCTTTTGGAATGAGCTGTACATTTTAATCGCTAAGCGACCTACTTTCAGCATGACTCAATGTATGTACATACATGCAGAATAAAATTTTTGTGGAAAAGCGGTTTGGGTGTCTCCCCTAAGTTAGTAGTAATCACATCTATAGACTTAAATAATATATTCTTTTATATTTATTACAACTAAAAGAAGTTTTCATTTACTACAACAAAGCTTCTCTGTAAACAATGTTAGGAGTAGAACCACTAGGGATGTATGCATAAAGATTGATAGAGTTGCTGAAATGGGAAAGAGCTCCATAGAGTTGACCGTGCGAAAAACAATTATCAATGAGATCTATGCCCGCAACTTGCAGAGTCTGACCCTGTGCTTTGTTGATGGTCATCGCATAACATAAGCTGACTGGGAACTGTACACGTTTAAAACTGAAGGGAAAGTTATTTGGAATGAGGGGGATTCGGGTTATAAAATCTATCACCTGTGCCGCATCCTGTTAAAATCTCAGCTTCTATCACGTTTTGCTGTAGATTTGTAACTTTCAGTCGAGTGCCGTTACACAGATTTGGTGGGCTTAAATTTATAAGGAGAATTATGGGGACGCCGACTTTTAAATTAATTTTGTGCGACGGAAGGCTGGGTGCGTTCAGGGAATCTAAAAATTCAATCGGATAGTTCGTTGTGTCTTCTTGTTCCATTATTCTGTTGATAGAGATATATTCTACACTTTCCCCATGAACAAATGTTAATATTTCAGCGTTTATTGCTGCGGTCTGGTCATTGCGAGTGGTCAAAATAGCTCTTTCGCATAGTCAAGAATTTTCATGGTTTTGTTATTTGCGTTGGGTCACCATACAAATGAGGTGTTGCAGTGATGTCACTGTACAACTTAAATTATCAGGCAAAATAACTCTTTCTTGTTCTTGTGGACAGGTACCGTCACCTACACATATTAATAAATCTGCAAACTCCTGTGCATTTGGGTTTCCTCTTGTTCGCGCTCGCATATTTATTGTTAAATGCATTGGTATAACGTTGCGCCACAGGTTTGAGCTCTTTAGCCATGCTCTAATTTCATCAGCTCTAGTTTCTCGTGGTATTATTGGTAAAATCTGCCTAAAATCTCCACATAAAAGCACTGTAATTCCACCCATAGGGCGGTCATTTTGTCTGATGTCACGCAAGATTCTATCTACCACGTCTACCGCTTTACGGTTTACCGTAGAGCACTCAGCCCATACTACTAAGCAGCAATCGCGTAGAACCTTTAGTTTGTCGCTGCTCTTAGAAGCATGACACACTAGGCTTTCCGTGTGGTCCAAGTCAATATGCGGTTTTGCTTCCAGGCAACAGTGTGGCTGCTACAACCGATGAGGCGACAGCAAGAGCAATTTTGTTTTGATTACGTATTTGGGCCAGATGATTTTAGTGAGAAATGTCTTTCCCGTCCCACCGGGTGCATCTAAAAATAAGATTTCTCCCGAAGCGCCCTCTACGCTGTGACAAACGCGATCTAATATTATACGCTGTTCCGCTGTTAGGTTCGAGACACTGTTTTGCAATGCTTCAGCCAGTTTCGCTGGATTATAGTTTATTTCCGCTGTGTACTCCCTGTTAATGTGTTCCCCGTCTAAAGTGGGTGAAGGCATACCAAAGTGAGAGATGAAACTAAGTATTTCACGCAACTTATCATTCAGTTTCAAGGTGATTGCTTAGTTGTACTCCTGAGAAAGTATTCGACTAATTTTTCTTGATATCTTTGCCACAACTGTGCAGCATCTGAAAGCCCACACAATACCAGCAAGATGGCAAACAAATGACGCAAGCGAAGTGGACTATCACTGACGCATGCTTCGGCCAAACCGTCATCCCAATGCTGATTATCATCTAGCAAGTGACGCGCTCGGCAAGTGACCGCATTTCAGGGCTTATTATTATTGGTAGAAATGCGATTAAACGTACCTTCGGATGATGATGTAACAATGTATGATGTTTTCGCGCTCAGGCCTTATCTTTAGGAGGCGCTGGCTAAAACCATAATAATAAAGTAAACAAAAGCTTAAGAAAATCAGAGGTTATTACGACAACAACATTCGCGCGCTTTCCCATCGCTTTATATCCCATTGTTCGTAGTTCACCTAAGATAATGCAACACCAAAACCATCAGCTAGAAAAAAAATAGAATTCCTCGGGAACTTCATGATTGATCCGGATCAAAAGTACCCTAAATGTTGATCCAGACTATAAGCTATAACCAAAGACGATAAGAAAGACGCTATAACCTTTCTTATCGTCTTTGCTTTAACCATACTAAATTTCATCAAAATCCGTCCAGTAGTTTTTGTGTGATGCGCGCACAAGCAAACAGACAGACATCAGATTTATTATATGTATAGAAGATAGATTAAGATAACATTTCAAAATTAAATAGACCTATACGAAGATACATACAATAGACTTGTACAAACGTATAAAAAGCATTTTTTTGGAGAGAACAAATTACACTAGCTAGCCATTTCTAATTTTGCTCCAGAAATTCTCATGTTTTCAGAACATTCCTTATGGTACGCATATGGAGAAAGAGCTATAAAAGAATTCTAGTTCTGAATCTTATTTGTTCATTTTTAAAAGCACTTGCAAGAGTAATTGTTTTCCGTATTAAAAAAAGGCAAACAATAGATGGCGCTATTATCCAAAAATCAAATATTTTCAAACTCTGAATTTTACTAATTTTTACATGTTTACGTTAAAGTGTCTTATTTATAAGCACTTTAAAAAACATGTAACAACAAATTTATTGCCGGTCGCCATGAAAATTGTCAAGTGGATAACTGTGCATTCAAGAGTGAACACCAAAATCCATTATAAAGTTCGGCTTCAATTTGTGTTATGCGGTTCAGAGAAACCAGCCATACTGAGGTGTAGAGACAATGAATTTAACCACCATAATAGCGAGATGGCCGAGAATTGTCCAAGGGAGATTTTACAAATCACATCTTTCGTCGTAATAGAATCGAAGTCCAGAACGCAGGTCAGATTTCCGGTTTTCTCTATCCACAGTGGTTGGCGGGATCGTAAAACGCAAACCGAGTAGAACTTGATGGCTCTCCTCATTCCGAAGACGAACATCGAATGCAATTAGTGTTCCGTCTGCAGCATGTTAAAGGATCATTCGAAGGCGACTCGTCAGGCTTTCTGTCATCATCATGTCGAGTCATTTCCTACTGTTTACGAGAACACTGCACAGTACTGTTCTAAAATTCTTATAATCCTCTACAGAATAGCAACGCAAAATCTTGAAAGTTTATCGAAGAAGGAAACATAAAACGAACTAAGCATCTTCATTACAGCTTGCGAATGCTATTTCCAATCTTTAATACCCTTTATAAACGTGCTTTCTACTCGCGTGTATTTAAAAAGGAGTTTTCTATTTTTAAACTTGTATAGATATTTTATTAAACGTATTATCAGCTTTTTATCTTGCTTCGTGATATGAAACATAAGATTGAGGATAAAATTGACATTTTCACCTTACTTCAACTTACTTTCCTTTTATGCTTTAGATAGGAAAGAGCACGATAATTAATGAAGAGTCACCTGCAGTTAATGAGTTGCTGGCACAAGAGAGAAAAGATGGAGAGAAAGTAATGACAACTTTAAGATTTCTTTAAAGCGCAACAGAACTAATAAACTCTAATGTGGATTTCTTTAAATTTTTAGTTCTTTTTATGTAATTAAAGGAAGAAGAACTTTTTTATGAATTTCATTGCTTATCAAATTCTAGCCGCTTCTTCATCGGATTAAGGAAGAAATGCCAAGAATTCATAAATTTCAATTTATACTTTAAATAATCACATTTTCTCTTTCCTTGTTTTAAATTTAAAAATTTTTTCTTAGAAAATAGAAATTAGTCGTCGTTGCGCTCCTCGTTTCCTTAAAATATCCGAGACAATGGGATCAATTCTCATTTTGCTGCTCGTTTAGCGATTCTTCGCAATTAAACTTCAAACATTCAGACGATTCTAGCCTTAGGAGAATGTCAAAATTCCAAGTGAGCGTTTGCGGCCAATTATACGGGGAAGAAATCTTTTTTCTGTCTCTTCTTTTAATTTCACCCATTTTTCAACGTAGAATTTACGCCCCAGTTGACCTAATACTGTGCCACGTTCCTCTTTTGAATTTTAATGTGGACTTCCTCATCACCCTTTATAAAGGCGATTTTTTATTCACCTTTCATATTAAATAAAAAATCTCTTTACACACCGAAAAATGCAAGTCTTTTTTGGTTCATTATCTATGACAGGACTCTTTTTTAAAGGTATTCGAATTAACATTGAATTCAAGAAGCAATAGGCACATTTATGCCCAAGACTGTCCATCCTTTTAAATCAAAAAATCGAACTGCCCGTCAGTTGAAATCCTGAGACTCCTTGTCTCTTTGATACAACATTTAATTACTTGTGTAAGGCCTTTTGAAGCTAGAGAGACAAAAGCGAAAGACTCAACCTGAGTCGCAGACATCAGTGTCACTTGAGCACGACTCGGGAATTAATGTGATGGAATGAGGCGAGAGCCGTTAATCTCCGTCGGCAACGTAAGAAGGAGCTTTCACCATTCGAGATAAGTCGTTCGTCTCCTACTCCAATCCTTATCCTTTCAAGTATTAAAACGATTTTGCGGTCACCGAATTCCACCCCCGTTGAGAACCAAATTCGTTCTTTTTAAGCGCGACGAGATTTCTTTCAATTAGAAAAAGCTGGCAATCAATCGACTTCCTTCTCTACAATCTTCGGCTCTATTCAAAGAGCGACCGTTGAAATCGACGTCATCGCCGCTTCTTCCTCTCGAGGCCCTTCGTCCGATGAGTAAAACTCATTCCTCCTTCCTTTACTAAATACCCTCCCCCTGCAATGATGAAAAGATAAAAGAGCCTCCTAAGAAACGCAAAGAGCTATTCATTTCCCTCCTTTGAGTATCCAGCGTTTTAAGTTCTTGCTTAACGTTCTGGAAGTTTGTTCCGAAATTTCTTGCATTAAAAGGCTCTTGATGATGAATAATTGATCAGGAAATAATTTTAATTCGTACTTTTCCTTAAAAAATATTATGCAGTTTTTAAAGCTAAGGTTTTATAAAGAAGAATTAAAGAGGATATCAGATTAAGTACTTAAGAAGAATAAACCGGAAAAATGGTCTCAATGAAGCATTGATAATCTTTAAAAAAAAATTCGTTTCAGATCATACAAGTGATAGAAAATTCTTAAAATAACCCATGAAATTTTAAAGAAACTTTACAACGAGTTATCAAAAAATTAGGGTCACCTTCCGGCCGTAGCGATAAGAAGAACCAGAATCTTCTGGGAGGATTCTCTTGGTCCTCTGAATGGAGATAGCCCTCTTGCTCTTTTGAAACCGCCTAAATGGAAATGGGCTATCGTGACATGATTGTGGATCAATTGTACCCATTTTTCTATTTCTGACCAGAACGATGGTCAGAAACAATCATATTCCGAATATCCCAACCCCGCAGTGGGAAAAGAAACTAAGGTATTAGGAGGATTCTTTTGATTCAACGTTAGGAACAGCTTTCCAGCAATTTAGTATTCTGCAAACCTCTAAATTCGCCGAGGGTTGAATTGAAATTACTTCAGAACTACTAGAAAGGAGTTTTGGACATCTCTGTGAATTCATCTCGACATCTCATCGACCTCACTCCATGAAGACTCGTCCAAAGAAAACATCACACGATAGCATATCTTCCCTCATCCATACGAAACATATTACCAGCATTCTTCATTATTAATAATGCTCTTTATTTGATAATATTATAATTTTACTGATAACTGGTTGCTTGTTAAATATTTTTAATTATATACCATTCGGACGAGTTTTTCTCAGAATCTACGACAAATTGAAAATTAAAATTTTAATTTTCCCGATTTATAATTCTACTTCTTTAATCTTAAAGCTTAACAAGGAAGCCAAAATGGTATATTATTATTTCATAGGAAAATCCTATTTATTCGCGACAAAGCTTCATACAGTTTTAATCGAATGTTAAAACGGATTTACCCAAAGCTGCTTTGAAAAAGGCCTTAGGCTAGAATACTTAAAGAAACTATTAAAAGGAATCTGATGCCTAGTTTTCATGGAATATAAAATCAAATCAATTCAAATGCGTGTCTCTAAAGAATACATAATTGCCGATAATTATGAATTTTTAAACACTTTTTTAAAACAGATTTTTATTTTCATTTGCTAATGAAAGTTTGATGAAATTGGGAATAAGGTTAATAAAGACAGATTGAATACGCGTGAGATTCACCTATTCGGAAGGCTCCGTATGACGAATGCTACTTGTGATCATTGAGAAGAGTCGACGATTAACGTTACATAAAATCGCAAAAACAAATCAATAACAAAAACTTGATTGACAGCAGACTCTTACATATTTCAGCATAAGTTGCTTTATGTAACGTAAAGAATAGCTCTATGGTCACATACATCTCTATTTAAATCGAAATATTAGCGCATTAATAACATCGTAGAATATTTGAAATTATTAAATTCGAACCCTAAAAGTGCGGAAAAACGAAAATTCCGAAAGCAATTTCCAACAGCAGGGCGTTCATCTTGGCGACGTTAGCGGAGGCATAATCTTTACTTCACGATAAATATATACATAGTAGCCTACGCGAGATTAATCATTAATACACACACATTAATAAAATTAAATTAATTGATTTTTGTGTGTATTGATGATGATTAATCTCGCGTGCGATATATAAATTTACACTGCGAAGACCGTGATAAATAAAGTGGTATATGATAGTAGAGTTGTCCTTTAATATTATCATTTAATAAATTTTTTGATAATTTGCGGCATATCACAACACGAAACGTAGGCGGCATCATTGTGTTATCATGTACTGACAGCTTGTTCTGCTATCACTAAATGAGAATAGCGGTTTGTCTTTGTTGAAAATATTGTGCTATATACTTTTGAAACAGTCAAAAGTCAAGAAACGGAACTTTGAACAGCGAGCAGTGTCAATTTTTTTTTTTTTTTTTTAATTCTGGAAGGTGTCGGGATCAGATAATCTTTATGCAAGATGGAGCACCATAACACTTTGGTCGATCGGTACAGCAGCTGTGGCAGCATCATTTCCTCGACGAAAGAGTCATTAATCCCAGTTTTCCGGTTGCATGATCACCTTATTTCCCGGCTAACTCCATCTGACTTGTGGCGTGGGGTTATTTGAAGTCCAAGATCTACCTTGGTGGGGTCCCCGAAATTGACTACCTTAAACAACCACATATTACGAATTGTGATAAACAATCCTTGTGACATGTTACGTTCGGCGTAAAAAAAGGTTGTGCAGAGGATGTCCACGAAAACGGCGGTTACATCGAAGGTGGTCGATGTCTTTGCAGGGGAAAGGGATCTGCTGAATCAAACGTTATGTTTCAGTTCAATTCGTCTTTATTAATTTGTCTGTTCTTTGTAACTCTCTTTTACACTGCACAGGGCCACTTTTTCCTCCACCAGCAAAGTTTGTAGCTATAATATATTTTTCGCGGATTTCTTCTTTCTTTCCATGTCGTCATTAGCCCCCCTACCAAATTTAGTACTATTCCGGTCGTGATAGCGAGCTATAGATGGCCCTGAATATTACCAGTTTACTTATCAGAAGATTGCGATCAGAATTGAACATTTAATAAATAGTTTACTACAGGTTCTTTGATTCAGTAGCAATGCTCCCCTCTCCCCAAGACATAATTATAAATTATGTAAAAAAATAAATAAATAAAAAAAAAGTAAGCTAACATCCTGTACCTTACTTTCTTTGAAAATCCTTTCAATTCCACCTCATTTCTGACAGTGGCTCATGAAAACGTTCCTTCGATGCCAGAATTTGTAAAGTGATACTGATGAGGATGGTAGAGTTGAGTTTTTTTTTATTCCCTAGTGAACCGTTAATCGGATTTTGATGAACTTCTTTTTTAAAATATTCAGAATTTCATGCACTGCAACTTTGCAACTAGGAATTTTGTCCTATCTGTTACGGTTTGCTTGATGCAATTTGGGCTAATTTGGATATTCAGGGCTTGTCTGAATGGACCATCATATAGACCACTCACCATTTCATCTGTCTGCCTTGATAAATTTCAGATTCCTATCTTAATTCTTAAGTTATTTGAGGAAAACCAGACCGTCACAACGAATTATGTGCTTTTGTTCTTGGAGCTTCGTTTTTAGGTCTATTAGTTCAGCGATAACATTACAGCACTCCAAATCTGTCGACACTCTTTCCAAAATAATATAGGTTTAGGACTGGATAACAACACACACGTAAATATATCCAGAGCCATAGGCTCTTGTCATTAACATGAACCGTGAGACAGCACCACTTTTAAAGATCATAGTTCACACGGAATCCACGAAATACGGGGACCTCGAAGGTTAAAGGAAGTTGTAAATGTGGCTTATCACTCGTTTGATGTAGAAATGAATCGTTAGCACCTGACTCGTTTGGTGATATGCGGAAAAGCACTATCTTGTATGTGCACTGGCTTCGAAACATTCACGCTACTGAAGTGGAATGGCGATATTGGCGGCCGTATTCTGCACAGGGATTAAAAAACAGATTTATTTATTTTTAAAACAGGTTTATTGTGAATATGTCAAATACTAAGGACAATTTTGGAACACATTTATATGGAACATTGTTTATCATTTATTCCATTTCGGACGGTTTTCCTTCCGAAAAAAAGTGCACTTCAATCACGTCCATCCTGCACAACCCTGAATTTTTTATTGACTTAGAAAGTGGGCAAATAGACACTGCATTCACTACAGAACAAGGTTCTTAAAAGCAAAATTATTAAACCAGCATTCTTTTCATATTAAATATACAACCCTTAATGATAAATAAACGAGCTGAAGTATAATTGATTGTAAACAAGATAAGAGGAAAAAGGTTTTATCAAACCAAGCTTTTATAATGTTTTATTTAGTGGCAACAATACAGCTTAATTTTGCAACAATAAACAATAGATACATTTACCTCTCGCCATAATGAAATGTCCAATTGTTACAACAATCAATTCGTAGTAATGAGTTAGTACCATTAGAACACGAACCAATGAACCGATTTGAAAATTTTTTTCTTTATCATAAATTGTCATCGATTCTGCATAAGTGTGTCAAATTGCAGCTCCCTAGCTTGTCGGAAAGTTGGTTTAATATTGATTACAAGATTTGACCTAAACAAACTAACACAGCAAAGTTATAAAAAGCTTTTAAAAATAAAAAAATAAAGAAGAAATAAAAAAAATTTTATATCTAATTTATTCCATTGCTTTTGGATGCCTTGTAAAAAAAGAACAGTTTATAATAAGGGATCATAAACAACTATTATTTGAAGACCCTCTAAGGAAAAAAGTACTTGTTCAGGTGATATCTTGGGTGCAATACTGGGTGGCATTGCTCTTTTTCTTAATCACAGAATGAGTTCTTTTTGGCATTGATTGATACAATGCATTACAATTTAATGGATCTATTTTTTATCAAAAATCTTGAATTGCAACTGACAAGTCTGATACACAGTATTTTCTGAAGGTTTGGAAATTTACTTTCTTTTTCAGTTCGACCAACACATTTTCAATTAAATTCGTGTCTAGGCTATTTGCCGGCCAATCCATTGTTTTAATTTGTTTTCTTGTTTTTTTTCAAGAATTCTTTGATTTTTGACACGGCGTCAGGACGCATTATTATTTTGGAATACAACCGGATCGTCCCCAAGTTTATCTTCGATTATTTTGATCAGAAATATGTCTAAGATGTCAAGATAAACATCTATTGTGTGGACAATATCCAGTTTATCTAAGCCCTTGGAAGTGATACATCCCCATACAATAAGTACTTTTTTAAATTTTACAGATCGCACTAAACAGTCAGGATGAAATTTTTCAGATGCTCCCCACCAAACAAATTTGCCGTTGCCGTCTCCACAGTCGAAACACACTCTGGATTCATCACTAAAGATGATTTGGTTCCAGTCGTTGACATCCCAGCCAGGTTTTTATACAATTCTGCCCATTTAGAAGTGCTGCAATCTGTTTGACAGATATCTTCGGTTTTGCCGTTGTCTTTCTTCGGCGGAATCCAAGCTTGTTCAGATGATTATGAACATATGACTTTCTCCACTGGGTGTTTAGTTCTCGTGATGATGATGATTATCTCATTTTGAAAGCCATCGATTTGAGTTTCCGGTCATCTCCCCTTGTTGCTTTGAGTGGTGCACCAGTCTTTTTCTTGTTAGAAACAGAGTTGTTGGTTCTGTATTTCTTCAGAACCGGCGCCAACAATGCTTAAACGTTCAAAGACAAAGCAAAACTGTTTCCTTAATGCTTTTTGGTGTTGATTTTTGCATAACGTTAAACCAAATAAAACGACGAAATTATTTGCATCTATAAAGCCTTCCATATCTATCTTTCATGTAATTGCAATGGGCAATCCTACTGAAGGTTTATTTCATTGTTAACAACAGTGAACAAATATTTAGTTCCATGAAGTCATCTGAGCAAATACTTTTTGCCTTAGAAGTTTTTCCAAATAATAGTTGTTTATGATCCCTTAATTTTACATTATAGACTGCTCTTTATTTTACAATGTTTCCAAAAGCAATGGAATAAATTACAATATAAAAAAATCTTTATTTCTTCTTTATTTTTTATTATTTTATAATCAATTATATCTCAGCTAGTTTATTATTGTAATATATTATCAATTATATTATTGTAATATAATCAATTATATTACAATCATGCCAGGGATTGTAATATATAGAAAGATATTCCAGCAATAGAAGCTTGACACATCTCTTTTGATTCAATTGTCTTTCAACACATCCAAGGCACAACCAAAGTTGTATCATATATAAATACGTTTTTATACAAAGTGTAACTAATTTTTCTTATGCCTGAAAAGTTAGTTAACTCTGAAAATTAGTCCACCTTTGTATATATTCTGTTTCGTATTTTTCTCTTTACTTCTCATAAAAACATTAATGGCGAAAGGGTTCAGGTCTGTCTCCTGTCCTATTACTGCCATAAATTCATTTATTCATGGTTAAATATTAAAACCGCCGGAAAATGAAAAAAAGATGAGCTACGTTCAAAGTATTAAACAATATAAAAATGATACAAGAGTTATGACAAGTTTTCACAGAGTTAAACTAAAAAAAAAGCAATAAATGTTTATTACGGTGATTATTACCCATAAACCATCAAAGACAATAAATATAGTTGGTGCATAAGTGTTTGAAATCATGTAGTTTGCTTTAATAATCACTGGCCCAGTAAGCTTAAAACTTAAAACATAAGCTAAAGTACGCATTTATTATAATTGTCTTAAAGTAATATTATGAATGGCGTGCTTCTTTAAATATCGCTAGGGTGGGTTTTTCTAACACCTATTTTCTTTAGAAACTATTACAATATTTCAGATATCATTCTCTTCGTTTAAGATGACGTTCTACTATAAAAAGATAGAGTAGTAGATGCTTTAGTAAAGCCAGCTGAGTTTTGTTTATAAACATTTCAAGAGGGAACGTGTTTCAAATAGTTTAAATGGGGTAAAGAAGTCGATAGGAGCACTGAGGACGAATAGGTCACGAAACAGACGATGCACTTAAGATTTCTCAACCCATTTGTTTTGTTCTATGTGAGAGAAATTTTTCACAGTATGGCTACTTATCTGCTGAGATCGTGCACGTAGACATAGAAAATGGTGCCAACAATTAATTTACGTATCGCCAGACATTTTTTAAGCGGATGCATTCAATATAAAATGCCAACGAACTCGTATGATACTTTTCTAACACACTGGAAACCCAGTAAAAAACAGTCGGATATTATTGCGTAAGCAAATTCGTTTTAATCTGGAAAAATTGGCGAAACAAAATATAAAATTACGGAGAAAATTGCAAGAGGGCATTTTAAAACTTCCGCGAGCCCAGGCTATTTTTTAAAAAAATTATGTTCTATTTGAAATCATAATATAGGGTGACCCAAAAAAACAGGAACTTTTTAACAATCCAATAAAACCAAGAATGATGGAAGAAAAACATTTTATTCATAGTAATTGAAACCTGTATACGAAACATTAATTTTTTATGGTGTTCTCCTGTACGAATGCATTCTTGAAATCTGCTGTTGAGATTCCTCACTGACCCCTGCAACATCTCAGCTGGGATACTGTGAATTTCATCCTGAATTCTCTGTTTTAACTCATCCAAAGTTCTTGGTCGAGTCGTGTACACTTTACTCTTGAGATAGCCCCACAAGAAAAAACCACAAGCGGACAAATCTGGCGATCTAGGGGGCCAGGGGACGTTACCGAATCTTGAGATCACACGGTTAAAAACATTTTTATGGCTAACGCACGCTGTTGCCCGTTCCACTGACCCATGTTACTAAAATGACAAAGTGTTTACTTGCTCAAGGACACTGTCCCACGGTGTTGCCATCTACGCATTTCAGAAATTCCCGTTTTTTTGGGTCACCCTGTATTTAAGCTCATTTTAAACGACAGCAAAAAATTACACACGCTGAGAAATAGGGAGTATGACATATTTGATCGCCACTGTTATCTCGGTAAGTTTACCACATTGTTGCAAATTTCCTCGTTGTCCATGGTAAAAATGAAAAAAGATGAAAATCAACTCAAATTCATAGCGAAACACTAACTTTTCCAGAGTTGACTACTCTCTTCAAATTCATAGTGAAGAAAATGAATAGATTTCAGAATACATGAAAAAGACGATAAAAAATTGTACAAATAAAATTTGCATAAGAAATAGTACATTTTTTTAAAATATAATTCAATTGATTTAGAACTAGTCAGTGCTTGATTTCAACTTCTGAAAGGAAGTTTTGATCTTCGGTAGATTGTAAAGAATTTGATAAGTAAAAAAAAATACACATAATAAAAAAGAGATCTTTTTTTATTCTTTACAGCTTTTATCTGGAACATCTTCCCAATAAATGAAAAGAAAGTGCCATTTCTGGTAAAACTAAATCAGCTTTCTAAATCTTAAGTTGACGTGGCCCGATTTCTCTAAAAAATGAAAAGTTAGTGAAAAATTAAAGTTCTCTAGCGTGTTCTTTCGACCGAATGTCGCTCCGAAAAGCTCAAGAGAAGCATGAAGAAAACATCGCCTTCCTCACAGCATATATCTTCTATTCCTAAGAATTACTTTTAAAGTCACGATGAGTCCCATTCAGTTTTCTTTATTCTAAGGAGAACGAGAATTATGAAATTTTAAATTATTATTTCGGTTTTTCAGCGGTATCGAAAAATTTTGTATAGCAACCTTAAATTTAAGAATCGTGCGTCATTTTTAAATATAATAAATGAATATCTTCTTTTGGTAAAGAGGAAAATTTTCTTGTTGTACTTTAAAGCAATACATAAATATTTTTAAGCATATTTAAAATAATTTACGAATTTTTTTTTTAATAATTTTGCTTCTTTATTTTGTGAGCTTACTTCTTGTGTTCAGTCAATCATGGGCTCATTTGCCTTTTCACGAAAATAGATTTAATTTTAGCATTGTTAATTCTGCGCAAATTTTATCAATTCCCTCTGATATTTTTAAAATCAATATCGCAATCTTTCAGTGAGTTTTAAAAAGGAAAAAGTAAACAAAAGGCAATGTCGGTTGCCGGCATTTTTTGTTCATTCATGGATAATTCTGCTAAAATTTCTCTCGTATAGTCTTCCACTTTCGCATAAAACATCAGAGAATGCTAAGAAGGGCAAGAATGTTTCGACAAGGAGGTAGGATATACGTTTTTTTTCTTCTTTTTTTTTCTTTAAAGAAAAAAAAAATGCCCAACAGCTTTGCTTCAGCATTCGGCGCATGCGTCAGCATTTGCAAGCTTCACGTGTTCGAGGCTGCCGTGTTCGCTTGATTAACCGTTAAATCGGCGATCCCCGAGTCTAGGCTGCGCTCAACAATTTGGACTCAAGTCTCCGGAAGCGGCTTCCTTCACCAGAAAACACTCTCTTGGCTTGTAATCGAAATTAAACGGTTTCCTCCGTGCACTTCTCTTTCCAAAATGCAACTTTATAAACAAGCTATGACAGTATATTTGAGAAGCTGTATATTTAATGCAAATCCCTGAAAAGTAGCGAAACTACTATGACGTTTGGTGAGATAAATCCATACATTATTAAACTTAATCTAAATATAAAATAGAGACTTCCGTTAGACCGTCTCATCTGAAAATCTTCACTAGCGTCGACTTGCAGACATTCAAGACGCCCAATCGATAATGAAATTCCATAAAGCCTAAATGTTTGTAAATACTATCGTATTTCCCTGCACATCATGATCTCTGGAAAATCCAATTAAACTGGCGAATTGCTTTTGACAACGAATTCCACAGCGTCTAAGTCCTTAAATTGATTTTAGTAAACAAGTTTTGAAGTAAAAATTTAACATTCTAATCGCATTATTTTAAAGCTAGATTGAACTCTTCATTAACGTTATAAATAATTTTTCAGCAACATGAAAGAAATTCTCGTGCACTATATTAAGCAAAACATTCAAGACTATGGTTGCATATTAAATTTAGTAAATTGATTCGTATCATTTCAATCAATTTTAAATTTACGTTTTTATGAATCAAATGTACCAAGAAAAGTCAACAGATAAACATTTTTCTCTTCTGAAGAACAACAACATTATTTCTCTAAATAGTCTTCCTAAGAATAAGTTTTAATCAGAATGAAATTTAAATGCAATAGGTACAACTATTTAATGGATTTTTTTTTGCTAGGAACAGACACAAATAACTAAAGCAAACGCAATGTTGGTATAAATGTAAAGAACTAGTTGTTCTTCATTTCTAATCAGTGTAACCATTTTGATTCCAGTGAAATGAAATAGGTCCATCAAGGGGACAATTCTAAATATTAATGAAATAGTTCGCGAATTCACGCCACTCTGTTATCCCTTAATTTTTATGTGCCTTTTATAATAAGCGATTATAATTATCAATCTAACTATATATGCGGTAAAAGTGCCGAATGGTCTTACATTTACGGAGGTTGAGTCAAAGTAGTGGCCGATCACTGCGCAAACATTTTAAATGGACATCAGAAAGGAACCACTCATTGCTAATCTTCAAAGTAGAGTCCATCATGCTCGATGGTCTTCATCCAACGATCAGCCAGTTGGCGGATGCCCTCGCGAAACCACTGCTCCGGTTTCTGGGCGAAAAACGATCAGCCAGTTGGCGAAGCGCCGGAAGATGCCAGGTCGGGGCTGAATACTGGATGTGGCAGAACCTCGATGCCCTCCAACTCCTGCAACTTAAGCGATGTTCTTAGCGCCCGGTGTTGCGCTTGCGCGGGCGTCAGCTCGTGGGGTAAAACTCGGCAGCTCCTGTTGACCTTTCCCATTGTGATATCCCGATGTCCGCCGCTAGTCCACGGGTGGTGCTGCCTGGCTTCCACTTGTTGCCGTAGGGCTGAGTCATCTACTTGTTTGGGTATTCCACTCCTTGGCGCATCTTCCAGGTCCATGTCTCCAGACGAAAAGCGGGAGAACCACCGTCGTGCTGTCCGTTCATTGGTCACACCCTGACCTTCCACCTTGCAAATTTCGGCGGCTGTAGCTCGCGCACTGATCCCCTTTTTCCAATAGTGACGAAGGAGCCCGCGTATCACCAATTTTTCTGCCATATTTTTACACTGGCTGACGTCTATGGCATTCAAATTCGTACTGACGTTTCTTCCCACTCTTTTCTCTTAATAAACTGCGATATACCCTTGTGGTAATGGTCTTCGCCCAGAATTCGTCAAACTCTAACACCCCCCTCCCAAGTCGGCCACTAGTATTGTGCATTTTTTGTGTCCCCCATTTTATTAATTTCGCTTATGATTGCCTCCAAAATTATTCACACGCCTATAAATTAACAGACAAGTGTTTCAGAAAATCAATATATCTATTCCATGCTCAATTTTTTATTGTGATAATTATAAACAAAAGAATTATAGTTTTTGATTAAACACCGAGAATCAAAATTATTCATACCCCTTGCAAAGATGGCATAGTCAACCAAGAAATGTTTGGTAATTTACATAATACAATGTGATTGGACTTTGCAATTATTCTCTGAGTAGAAATACAATAAATATCTGAAATTTTTGTAAAATTCTGGAAAAACTACTTCGTGAAGAAGCAGTGCTCTGCTGTTCATTGTCAATAACAATGGATAAAACAAAAGAATAAATGACAATAATTTAACATCACAAATAGAGAATTGACTGTAAAACCACGACCTACTAGATACTAAATTTGTTGACCATCAGCAACAGAAACCTGTGTGTCTAAGATTACAATTCGTCGTGTTTTGCACAAGCATTACTGTAAAGGATGTGTTCCTCGCAAGACTTCTCTACTAAATCCAGATCACGAATGGAAGCGATTAGAGTTAGCAAAGAAACACCTTAATGAATCAGGCGACTATTGAAAGCATGCGTTATGGTCTGATAAAACTAAAATTGAGTTAAAGAATACGCTGTGGCTACAGTCACGGAACCGTGTACGAGTTTTCAGTCCCGGAATGACGGCACTTCCTGCTACGTGAAGGGAAGAGCGGTGCACGGCGGTCGCGTCGAATGTTCAAGTCGCATGTGCGATGGATTTTAAACATGAATTTTCATCATATAATGAATTATAAAGCTTTGTTAAGGATATTCTAAGCAAAATTTCGTTCAATTGTGGACATGCGACTCTAGAACAATTGAAGGGGCCACAAAAAGAGGACGAAAACGACACATGAACGACGAACTTCGCTTCCCTATTGCTAAATAGAGAAATAAGGAATTAAAATGACCGGAAAATGGCTTATAAACGATGAGGGTAGCGAAATTATTTCTGCATTTCCTTTGCACGATCACAAATTTTATTACAGCTAAACAACGAATGAATTTCTCTATTGTAGCTAAAAACTTGAATGACCCCCTATGCCTTTCACGGCCGCAGATCCGTAAAACAAATCTCGATCACGATCCCGTGGCTGCCGTGCACCGCTCTTCCCTCACGTAGCAGGAAGTGACGTCATTCCGGGACTGAAAAATCGTACACGGTTCCGTGACTGTAGCCACAGCGTAAAGCATAACTCAAGATGGGTCCATGAGAGTTTTCAATATCTCAGATGTTAAATTATTGATGAAAATATGAAATAAAATTCCACAGCCTGGATTCGAACCAGGAACAGACATTGCAGACGTGAACATCAATAATTCTCTTTCTTATTTTCATCAATAATTTAACATCTGAAGTATGGCGTATGATAAAACCCTCATGGGTCCATCTTGAGTTACTCTTTAATGAATATTACGCCTTAAGGGTAGTTCACATTCAGCGATTTCACGTCGAATTCGCCGTATCTGGCGCTTTGGACGCGATTTTAGTTGTCGGAGTCGTTTCACATTCAGCGAATTCGCGGCGGAAAGCGGGTTCAAGCCGACAACAGCGCGGGTTTTTCGAATTCCAACCATGGATATGAATTAGAAACATGGTTTCCAATTCATATCCATGATTCCAACCGTGATGGAATTTTCAGAAGTCGCTCCTAATGCGCAGCCAATCAGCTACGAGTGAGCATCTCTCCAGTCCCAGAATTCTTAGCAATATTTCTAACCCACTTCCGCCAATCAAGTCGGCCATATTGAAATTCGCCGATAGCGTGTTTTCTGTGCGCGTGTGCCTCGTTTTCTGTCATTTTTCCTAATAAAAAAATATAATATATACATGTACACGATGCCAAGAAAGCCATGTTATCACGATATATCTATACGCGATGTCTGGAAAGCAACAGAGACTGGATGAAAGAACGACTCATCGAACATCCAATCAGAGCGGAGTTCGCCTAGCTGCGGGGGATGGGGGGATCTTTCATGGTAAGATCAATTTGGCGTCTGTGGTCCATATAAAACGCAAAATCAACGATAACAAAGCGTTCTCCTAGCGTGGCTTGCAAGAGTGTGTAATGTGACCGTATGGTTTACTCTACTGTGACCCATATTTTTCTGAACCTTTAAATGTTATTTTTTACAATTATGCCTAACTTTTGGACATGGGTGTAAATGAAAGATATTGTTTGCATCTGCCATTTTTCTAAAGCGTCTCACACTTTCTACATGCATTTCTAAAAAAAGTAATAAAATAAGTAATCTTAAAAATAAATACTAATTGCAAGATCCAGACGATTATCTAAGACGTTCACTTGATGTCTGGTCACCTATCTTAATCGGAGCTGTTCATTCTGCTAGCTTGGGTATCTAATAACAAAACCCCCTAAGTATATACCTCTATTATTTTTTAAGATGTATTGGTATTTTAAAGTTTATTAATAAATCGAATTTTTTGTGAATGTTAATTAATCTTAATCCATAAGGATCTTTAAAGACAAGAATAGATGACTGAAATCAGAGACTGAAATCTAAGCAGTGATCATAGTGTAACAGAAATTTGAAAATTCAAATACGAATAGGATTTTTATAAGATAGATTTTTTTAAATTTAAATTTTTAATTAAAATACGTTTGAATAATTTCAATAAATATGGAATAAAATGAAAGCATTCGTTAAAAAGTCCATAGGGGAAATTTTTTTATGTCAGATAAACATTTAATCTACGTATTACATCTTAGTCGAACTCTTTAATCAAAAAGTTTTTAAATATTTTATAATCTACTCCAATTTGAATAAATCTCATTCTAAAATCAACCTAATTAAACGATGAAATTAAAGTCTTACTGCTTTAATTTCCCTGAACAACCTAGGGCAATGTGGTGCCTTGATGAATTCAACACTTTCATTCCTAATCTAAGAAATAATGCGGCTTATTAAATTTATAGCGAATGTCCTAGAATGCTCTTGTCATATTAATCTTCAGCAGTGATGTCGACGAGGGGAAAAATTCCACCATTTCTTGCTAAGAAGAATATTCTGAAGGTGTATACGATTTAATGAGATTGGCATAATTGCGCTATCCTTTCATCAGCTTGTCTCATTTGGAGTGTTAAATTTTGTTAGCATCGAGTCAGAGTTGTTGATGAAGCGCCAGACACGAGCGTAGATTGGCCGTGACCTCGATACATAACCTCTATCAGCGAGATTGATGCGTGATGTGTGAAGTCAACAGGTTCAAGATGAACGCCAAGGATAAGGAGAGGAGGAGAAACGAGTCGGTAGGAGAGATCAATGAATTAATATCAGCACTCTTTCCTCCTTATGCTGTAGATGACTTATATAATCTGTCTGATCGAGGAAGGAAGGACAATATCGAGCAACGCACTCTGCTTACTCTCTAATGCATTATGCACGCTACCAGGAAGTTACAATGAATATTCCCTTTTCCACGACTCAGTAGAATAATTCAAGAACTCATCACAACTCTCTCTCAATATGGTTAGATTTAAATATCTATAAAATGTACTGCTGCCTTTCTTTATATCGCATAAAAGAAATTATTTTTGTTATTAAATTTCTTAGAAATATGGATTATAGTCGTACAAAATTACAAGGATCACTTGCAATAATAGTAGATATAATCAACGATTGAAAATCTCCAGTACGGCCTTTGCTTTACAAAACCAAGAGCAAATTAAACATCAGTACGAAATGGATATGGGGCTTGTATTTTAGGGCATATAACGAGAATTTTTTCAGAAATTCATTCCATGTGTCGGATTTTACCTATCTGTCACGGTTTTGACAGTTTGCATGGTAATTTGAAATAGAAACGTTCGTAATTTCGTTACATTAACTAGGCAATTGAGGTGATTCTGATCTCTGGAGAAAGACGCAACCATACTAGGCGATTTTAACCGTCCCCATTCACACACATCGCCAATTTCACCTTACATTTTTGTTTGCTTTTTGATCAAATTCAAAGAGCAATAAGCCACATAATGGTGAAACAATAGCGATGGACCTGGCGGCCTTTCCTAAAAGACCGCAACGCATTAACCGATGATATGCAGCAGAAAGTGTCTGCCTATTCTTCAACTTAGAAAGTGATATCCATTCAAAACGCAAACGATGGAGAAACTTTGTCAGAGTGCCCCGGAGTTCTATGCTTTGTATTGCAGAAAGTTCAGCAAGACCCTCATTCTTTTGAAAAGAAATGATCATCGAGTGCTTCGACAAAATCTCAACGAATGTGCTTGTTTGAGCGTCATGTGACTGGGTAGGCCCTTTCAGTGACAATAGCCTCCAAATCATGACCGATAGGTAAAATCCGGCAAGTGAAACGAGTTTCTGAGTGTTATTGATGCCCCAACTTTCTATTTGAAAAAGAATGACCTTCTCCTATATGGCGGATTTCAAGATGGCGGCCAAAAGTTCATCATGTACCCCAAGATATAGGCATCATACCAGTTTTACATTGTAGTACTCAGATGCTTAATTTTCCTCTCGGATTTGGAAATAAAAGGGCTGTATTGGGACTTTAGAACTGGTGGCAATTGAAAAATGAACCTCAGAAAGAGTGATGGCACATTGGTGATTTTACATAGAAGTTAAAAAAGGGTCATGAGCATGTGATCAAATTTTCTAGATTGTGGAGTAACCCATTTTCTGGAGTACCAGATGTTTTGTTTCAGGTGTATAAAGAAGCCTTCCAGAAACCCAAACCAGCATTTGATTAGGTATCCAGTACTGGTAAAGATCGTGGAACATGCCTGGAAGTCGCCGTCCACACTTTGTCCAGCTAAAGGAGTTTGAACGGGATCGCATAGTGAACTTCCGGAGACAGGATGGTCCTCCGCCAAATTACGCAGAGAGCTGGACGGGATATATCTACAGTGGGTAGTTGTTGGGTGATGGGAAGGGGAAGCATTATTCACCAGTAACGTGGTTCAGACTTTTGGATGAGCGTGAGGTTCTGTGCATTCGAAGGGCCGTTCTAGCAGACAGAACAATCACGTCCACTCAAATCGGAGTCATATTCACATCACATCTGTCAGCTTGAACCATCCGCAATGGTCTCCTGGAAGTAGAACTGCGGTCGTGGTTTCCTTTGGCGACACAGTCAGATACATGTTTCTAAAGTGCCAAACATAACGGGGCTAACTTCTTTCTATTAACTTCTCAGGAGGATTATGAGATCTTGTTGTTGTTGTGATTGTTGACGAAGAGTTTTTATTCAATAGCATATAACAATGCGTTTAGTTAATCGTTACGTTGATTTTAATTAGTTCATAAATTAAAGTTTTAAAGATTATTATCAGTATCTAAGTATTTTTAAATTGTTTATTAATGAATATAAACAAGAATTTATAAATCTTTATTCGATAAAATTCATTTATGCATTTATTTTAATTTTTAGTATCCTCCCTTTAGTCTCAGTCAAAACATGTAATGAAAACCCGTTTTATTACATTATTTGTAATACGTGGTAAATCGTTGCTGTTAATTCTTAAACTAGATGAAATCCCACCAAGATCTCATTTACAATGCATCAAATGAGAAGAAACAAGGAAGAAGGCGTGGGAACATGTTAGGGCGGACATTCAGAGATATTCTGCCGCGCTGAATATATCCTAATATACAAGAACTTTATTTGGAGAACTCGTATTTGGAAAACTCCAAAGCATCTATCTTCCTTTTATTCACGCAATTAAAACAAGATGAACATGCTTTAACACGTACATTTTGTCACGAAGTGATGGAAGTCCGTCATTTGAATGTAAACTATCTTGTTCATTCATTCATCTTTGGATGACTGGTTCATAAACTCAACTTTAGGAAAAAATATTGGTTCAAAAATATAAGTATTCAAATTTTTAGGACACAGATACAATAGTAATCGAGGGAATATCATTCTTACTTTACAGGGGGAAAATTTGTTCATCTTTTCTTACTAATGCCAAATGAATTTTTCTATTGTGATAAATAGTTTATCAATGCGATAATAATGCGATAATATGTTTCCAAAAATTAAAATTAAAATGCATCCGATTATTCCGAGAGTTTTCCCTTTATTTATATTCACATTGCCTGTCCACATACGGAATCTTGCTTCTGAAAATTTGTTTTGAAATGTGTTAAAAATTAAATTTTTTTATGTTTCACATTAAGTACTTGCGAAGAAAGTCCTTTCAGAAGGTCAAATGCCAGAAGGTTACCAGAGATGACGTTGGGTCATTGTGGACGATTAGGTACTCATTTTAATGGTCCACTCAAACACAGAGGTTATGTAAAATTACCATTTTTGGCCGGAACTTTTGCCTAATTACGAAGGTTGTTCAACGTGCAACTGCCTTTTACTGTCCATAGGTTTTATTGCTTTTCTTAAGGATGACACTACTATAAAATTTCTTTCCAGAATATCCTTGGTCCACTATGAACGCCTAATCTCTTCATTTTTGATGAACTTTAGAAAGCAAATTGTTCTTGATGGTTTCCTTACCATTTTGCCCGCTAAATTAATAAAGCGTGGAAAACTTTCTTATAATGTAAGAGATAAAAAGGGACTTGAGAAAAAAAAGGCGAGAATAAGAATTAGAAAGAACAAATGTATCTATTTGTTTTGTATATAATTCAAATTTATACATTTCGTTAGTAGATGTGTTCATAAAGAGGTGAAGCAAACTGCCAAAAATATTCGATAAATATTTTAAAGCACTGTAATGTACTCCAATAACTAAATACTTTTATAGCGTGTAATTCTTTTCATTCTCAGCTGCTTTTACCATTTGAAGCAAATGGTTGCTTAGTTGCGTCAAAAACACCTGCATTCTGTAGTCCCTTGTTTTTATGGTCATTCAAAAGCCATAAGATCTGTTGCAGTTGATTTTTTGTCTTCACAAAACAACAACTGTAATTTCGTTTAGACGATCCCTCATTTGCCCATCTTCACACAAACAAAAACTAGTTCACATAATTAATCAGGATAAAAGAAATTTGTTTGTTGAATAACTAGGAAAATGCTGATAATGCTTGCCTAAAATTTACATCATTTTGCTTGTCTAAAATGTTTCTATTTATTCAATAAGTACTACTGAATAACGCATAAATAGACTCTTCATGAAATTTACCAGAACTCCTAGAGGAAGAATCTCCATTGCATTAATAACTCTTCAACGGTTAAATTAAATTCTTCCTTGACAAACCTTTCGAACAGAAAAATTCCATAATCTTATTAGGTTGATGCTTCCACTGTTCTCGTTCGCTTGGACCTACTATGCACACGTTGTCTTGTTGAAATATTGGTTCTTCTAAAGTTATCACGATTGCTTCTGAAGAAAATAATCATATTAAAGGATTTTGATGAATTTTTCGGCTTTCAAATTTACATGAAAAATCAAATTTAGAGAATCTTTGTTAAACATTCACTTTCCACATTATAAAGCTGCTCATTCACCTTCTTAACGCAGAATGAAAACCTGCAAATGACTTAAAATTTCCCCCGAACGGTATTGGAATTCCAGTTTCATCGTGATTATATTCTTCTTGTCAGAAAAGATTTCATCACGCACGTATCCCACATATCATCGTGCTGTTCCACGAATTTCAATCGAGCTTCCTGGTGCATATCTTTGAGAATAGGAGCACCCTTCCGCTTTTTCCAAGCAATCACTGTTGAATAATTGATAGACTCCCAGGCAGGTTTTCTGCGTTCTTCAGTGTTGTGTTGATATTTCCCCCTTTCTGGCTCATCAAAACCTGTCGCTCACAGATTTGGATAATGTTCTTGGACTGCAGATGGACATTTTTAATCCTTCAGGGTAATTACTCGGATAATTTGGAGAAATAATATAGTTTGTAAAGTAAGTAATTGATTGAAATTAGCGTAAGGTATAAAATTAAGAAGAGAAAGCGAAGAGATCCGTAAAACTCATAGCGAGGATTAAACTCCATTAACGTTAAAAAAATTCTTAGGATGGAATCAAAGTATCATAATTTTTAAAGAAAACTATGAAAGAAAAAATGAAAAAGTATTTTTATGTTTGTTAAACAAAGACAATAAAATAATTCTCCACCGCGATCTATTAATTAAATAGATCTATCTTTTACGACTTTGCCATTTTAAGACCTTTGCTAAAAACAGAAAATATTGGACAAAAGAATTGACTTAGATTGAATAATTTTAAGAAATTTTATGTTCTTATGTTAAAAAGTTATAGCGCTAAGTTAAAAATTGCTCAGCGTCTGTACCAAGATAGATTTCCGGAAGTGACGTCACAAACTTTAAAGCGCTATAACTTTTTAACGGAGCCTCAGATCGAAAAACGCGACTGGACTTTTTTGTTCAGAATTTCACCCTCTACCTGCCCTTTCATTTGGGCACGACCTTTTAGAATCACTCTGGCCGATACCGATACCGATATTCCTTACCGATACCGAACTTTAAACCGGTATAACTTTTTTAACGGAGCCACAGATCGAAAAACGCGACTAGACTTTTTTCTCAGAGTTTCATCCTCTACATATCCTTAAATTTGTGAAACGTCGTCCATTTACACCCTGTATAATAAAAGAACTTATAATGTTTTGTCAGGTCATTAAAGATAGAATCTAGAAAAACCTGGATATATCCTAATTCATTGATTCTTGGAAAACAAAAATCTTTAATGGAAAAAGCTTATGTTTAATGAATATAAAACTCTTACGATTAGAAATTAGGATAAAGAAGACTTGATTACGGAAAATCTTCGTAGATTTGATAAAGAGATGGACAAACCGGAAAAAGCATAATAATGTACGAGGGCAAATCAATAAGTCGGTTCCACGAATTTTTTTTCACGCCAATTTATTGGTCAAACAAGACGACATTAGGTAAGCAAGAGTAAAAGTTCGTTACTTATACTTACTTACTTTTCAAACTCGCTTATCCGTTAGGGTCGCGGGGGCAGCAGCCCTATGGAGGATCTCCAGCGATCGCGATCTTCCGCCATCAGGCGCATTTCCTTCCTGGTAATACCCATGCGACTCGTACCCAGATTCTCCATGTAGTCTAGCCACCTGGTTCTAGGCCGACCCCTTGGCTCTTACCCACCGGCTTGGAAAATAACAGCTGCCTAGGAAGACCAGTTTGCGGCATCCGTATCATGTGGCAAATGAGATCTCTCAATGCGGAGAAGTAGCTGCTCAACACCTAAAGACTCCCTTATTGTGCTGCTGTGCACTCTACCTAGTAGGGTAACACCTACCACACCTCTCAGAAATCTCATTTCGGCCGCTTGTATCCGCGATGGCAATCTTTCGGTCATTACCCAAGCCTCATGACCATAGGTGAGAATGGGGACAAAGATAGATTTGAAGACGGAGAGCTTGGCTTTGTTACCCAGCTCGTGTTTCGTTACCACGGATTGCCGCAGTTCACGCCTGACATAGCTTGCTGCACCGATCCGAGCATCCAATTCTTTCTCCTGCCGTCCATCATTCGTGAATGCAATCCCGAGATACTTGAATTTCTGCACCTGTCTCAATGAGGCTCCCCTAACATGGAGAGCGCACTGAGCAGGCTGTCTTGAAAGGACCAGAACCTTAGTTTTAGCCACACTGATCTTCATCCCAGCTTTTTCACATTTGGCTGCAAACCGGTCTAGTGCATGCTGAAGGTTCATGCGAGAAGACCCAAGGAGGACAAGGTCGTCAGCAAAGAGCAACCTCTCCACCAGGCAGTCGCCCACACAAACACGCTCATCGCCTCGGCTGCCTCTGTCTATCCAATCCATAAAGATAATGAACAAGAGGGGCGACAGTACGCACCCTTGGCGGAGTCCAACACCCTCGGTGAACGGTCTTGACTTAATGCCATTTCGTTCGTTACTTATTTTTCTATATATCCACCACCGACAGGAATGCATTTTTCTCACCGTGACACCAATTTGGATATGCCAGCTGTATACAGTAAAACGTCGTCGGCTGCTTGTGTAACCACTACCGCACAGCATGTTGGACTTCACGATCAGACGAGAAGTGCTGGCCAGCCAGTGCCTTCTTCCTCGGGCCAAAGAGGTGATAAACCGAGGGCGCCAGATCTGGATTGTATGGCGGATAGTCCATGATTTTCCAGCTGTACCTAGCGATTTTTTTCTTGACTGCCATGGCGACGTGTGGCCTTGCGTTGTCGTGAAGGAGGCAGACGTGGTCACTCTGCCGCTTAAAATGCAAGGCACGGCGTAGTTTGGTAAGAGTGGCAGTGTAGGATATTGCGTTGATTGTTCCACATGCTGTGTGCGGAAGTGGTTAGACCAGTAGCCGAAGACGTTTTATGCAGTTGGCATATCCAAGTTAGTGTCACGGTGAGAAAAATGTATTGCCGTCGGTGATGGATATATAGAAAAATAAGTAATGAACTGCTACTCCTACACAGCTAATGTCGTCTTGTTTGACCAATAAATTGCTGTGAAAAAATGGAACCGACTTATTGATTTGCCCATATATATATATTGCAAATTTTATTTGTTCCATATTTCAGTGTCACGCATAAACGAACCATTAGAATTTTTAACTTTCCATTATGAGTCCCCCCCCCACAAAATATGAGTGATTGAAGGATTATGCATATTTAATTCAGTTGAGGAACAGGTGGTAATGTGGCCCCCTGCTGATAAATTGGCTCCCACCTTAATAAATCAACTATTAAATCTGCGTAGGAAATATGTAGAATATCCAATAAAGCAATAACTAGTTGCAAAATTTAAGGTATAGATATCGCTTCTTGTGGACTCATCTGTCAGTAAAGCAGTGCTATCAACGCACGATAGGTACGGAAGTTTTTATTGTTAAATGTTTTTTCTTTTAATAATTATAGAAATGTGCAAAATAGACTGTGGTTGTAATATATGCGAATAATGACAAATTGAAGGCAAACTCACGATAGGTTTTTTCCTTAGAACTATTTTTTGCTATTTGTCAAACTCAGTGCTTTCCAAAAACTCAGGCAATTTTCATCATTTTATTGGTGGGAATGCGGTCGTGGTCGTAACCGAGACCGTGGTCTCCGTAGTTAGAGGACGTAGAGGCAGTGTAAGAAGGAGAAGCAGTCGTACCAGAGCCCCGAAAGCGGCTAAACCTACGACCAGCACTAACGAAGAGTAAGAAAAGCAGGAAATTATAGATAATGATTCCGAATCGGAAAATCCCTTAACCTGAACAGAGTACCTCAAAATAGGACACTAACTGCAACTTCCACGATAGTAAGAGCGAAGAATGGATGCAATGCTAAAGGTAGCAAATATGGGCTCATAATGATTGTGCCAGACCAGAAGGACATTATTATATCTGTGATTTTTGCCGTTAATAAAATAGTCCTTTTGCAAGAATAAAATTTTAATTATTTTGATTTGTTAATTTTTAGTCCTTTGTAACAGTTATAGTATTATGTTTAGTTTACTTCAGAGAAAAGCTCATCTAAGTTACATTGTTAGAAAATAGTAGATATTTTTAATTACTAATTTCAACATTTTGACTATTGAATGTTGATTTTATTCTATTTTTTTTTTTTTAGTTTAAATGGATGTATTTTTCCACATATTTAAAATGTCTCCTCCTCTGATCTGTTTGGACTAACCACATAACACACATGGTTATTCAAAAAATTTTGAGCATTTTATTTATTTCAAAAAATGGTACTTCATGCTAACCTAATACCACACTCTTTGCCTTATAGTACCTGTTTTTAGGATAGCTTATACTTTTTTTATTACTAAAAAACATAAAGGGGGTATGTTACCATCTTTTCCACTATATATTTAAATTATTTTTTTAGTGTTTAAGCGTTCTTTTATTCCAAAATAATCTACATTTATTGTAATTAGTTTTTACATTTATGTAAGAAATAAGTTTCAAATTTATTGATCAAACTTCGATGTCTGTGGAACAATTAACATTTGAAATTTGAAATAAGGTAATCTTATGATTAATTTGAATTCATAACCTCCCTTAATAACTTTTGTAAAGCAAAAATGAATGATCGTCACTGGAAAAAAAAAATATAAATTGAGGGACTACCTTGGTAACTTACAGTATCATTTAATCTATGGTTTAGCTCAAGTCTATGATTTAACGATTTTTAAGCTCCGTAACTGTTTGTTGCCAAAATGATTTATGACGGGGAAGCCAACCAAAGTGGCTTTGGAGCACATGTTTTAATGACTGAAGCATAAAAATAAATCATGCTCTTTAAAGATGTTAAGCAATTGTAGGAGAAAAAGTTTTAAAAATACACTTAAGTGAAACTGATTTATGCTATACTACATTTTTTAAAAGTTTAAACAAATAAAGGTGCTTATCCATACAAGAAGTTATTAAAAGCGACAATTAATTTTTTTCCAATTTAATTCTTATTTGAAATAACTTTATTTAAAATGATTTCAAGGACAGAATATTTCCATTAACAAGTTTGCAATCGATTTTAATTAGATGGCAAGTCTATTTAAAAAGCTAAAAACAGCGCCAATATTTTTCTTTCACCTTTTAAATAGGAATGGCATTAATAAAAATTGTAGGCGGGAGAATAGTAAAAAAATCTTTCTATCCAAGCATTTTAGGCCTACTAGACGGATGAAAAGATTAAAAATTCAATGTTGTCAAAGATTCAGATTACTATGACGATTTTCAATGCTCTAACTCCAATAAATCCACTGATCCTTAGGAAATTACATGTTAGACTTCTCGTAAAATATTTTCGACAATATAAATAGTCTGTGGTCTGAATCTTTGGAGGTTCCGCCAAGCGTTTAGCCCTTAAATCATCAACGATTAAGAACTCTTTATGATACTGGTGAAATGATTTTCATTTATCATTTTTGGCTTATTCCTCCCTTGACTTCGACAGTTATGATAAGAGCAATATCCAGGATAAGCTAGTAATGTCATTTTCATATCAATGTTACTAAAAAAAATTTAAGATTATAAGAATGTAATTTCTATCGAGCTATTATCTACTTGATGGATGTTAGATTCTCACTTTTAAAGGTTCCGAGTGCAATAAGACCTCTTTAATAATTTATATGTTCTCTCTTGATATTCGATTCACTACTTCCTGAAGCAATAATAAATGATTCATATAAATTTAATAGCATTTCCTAAAATTGCTTTCCCTCTCAAAGTATAATTCTAATATCATTCACACATTCATTAAGCATATTTGAATACTCTCCGTAAATTTAATAAAGCTTCACACTTGAGTTGGCGCGATAAATGTTAATTCAAGAGTACTAGAAGAATGCCTTTTAATTACAGATTACACTTCAGAAGTTTATATAACATTTTGAGGAAATTTGAGGATTATTAATGGACAATTGCTTTAATGAGCAAACAAAGCGCAAGCAAATAACCGTGACAAAATTTTAAGACTTGCTTTGGTTCATATCATAATTTTTTTTTTTTTTGATGGTTCCGTCTTTTTACAAAAACATTTTTTTTGAAGTTTTATATTCGCCGTTTTTACCCGTTAACTTATAAAGATGGACGTGAAGTTTACAGACTGTCGCAGTAATTTGTTTCATAATTCAGTGAGGGCGTGGATTGAAGAAGAGATCAAACTGGAGCGTGAAGTCCCCTGCCGACCTGGAACGAGCAAATGACACACTTGCCATTTTTGATGGCAATCTTACTTCAACCTAATAAAACAAATGTCAAACTCTTTATTTGTTAATCTGAATTGAAGACACAGAGGTAAATTTTATTCATGGCCTGAGTGTTTGAAGTTGAAAATCGCTAATGCGTGAATTGGACAACTTAAGTAAAGCACTGCCAGTATCGATTAATTAAAAAAAAAAAAAAAAAAAATGAAAACTTGAAATATGAAAGACTAAATGAAATTGGTTAGTTTTTAGCTACAACCTGAATGAGTTTAATTAAATTAATCTAAAGTAATGAAAATTTTCTCGCTTGCGTGCTTATCTTCTGAACCATATTTTCGAATCTTGAAAGATCTTCTTTATGAGCAAAATTTTGCTTGTAAGTGCGCTATAATAACAACGAGAAAAAAAAAACAGTTTTAGCATGTATTTACAACTGTGTTTCATTCAGATTAAACCCCCCGTATCTCAAAATAGGAGTTAATTATGCCTGTCAACTTGTAAAACAAAGGATTCAAGAAAAGGAACTGCTAAGTTAAGAATGAACTCGGGGAGCATTATATAAATTAAAAGTTTCAATTTCAAAGACTGCACATATTTTTATACTTAACTACCTTATTTTCTCTCACCATTTTTTACATATTAACTTCATTTAGAAACAAAATCAACTTTATTTTCCTCCTACACTGATCGGCCTCGGTGGCTCAGTGGTTTGCGTGATCGCCTCTGATGCCCGAGTACGCGGGTTCGATCCTGGCCGAGGACGACGAGGATTTTTCAGGGGGAAATCCTGAGATCACGCACTTCCTTCGGAAGGGAAGTAAAGCCGTTGGTCCCGTGTAGTCGTTTGCCGGCTGCACGTTAAAGAACCCTTGCGAGGCAAAATTTGCGGCCCCTATAACGCCGTCCTGAAATGACCATAGCAGTTGAAAAGGACGTTAATACAAAACAAACCAAACCAAACCAAACCTCCTAAACTGAAATAAAGCGCAAAATGCCACAGCTATTTTCTATAATCATCTATCTGAAGACAATGTTGCAAAATCACGCGATTCATTCTTCTGCTCTCTCTCATAAGATTACTGGCAATGATATTCTAACTGCTGTAATTATGAATTTCCATATTTATGTGTAATCTAAGCTAATCAGTCCAGGGTAAGGCTGTTGTGATACATTCTTTTAGTCACTGAGGGTGAATCTCTTTTTGGAAATTTCTCCTATTTTTTCCGACTCTTCTAACGCTGTTTGCACTGGCAGAACTTTTCGTATTTTTAGTGAAAAATTGCCTTCATACTGTAAAAGCATACTTTTCAAATTCTTTTCGTATCCAATGTCTTATAACTACCAAAACATAATATAAAAATATGGACGTGGTACGTATTGACTAGAAGGGGGGGGGAGTCGAATAGATTCATATTTCATATCTTTTCATTAATTTAGACGTTTATCTTAAAAAATGTTCTGTTGCTATTTAAAAATACTTTCGTGCACTTTCTTTTGGAGCGTAGTTAAGGCGTGATACAGTTATGACCGCTACGTTCCTGCGTAGTCTTACGTCAACGGGGCAAATTGCAAGTAGTGCATTTCGTTCCTACAGCCGCACCACCTGTAGATAGAATTGAGAGATAGGTTTCTCTCTATAGGCGACATTACAGTCGCTGCACTCGCGCGTTAGGTTAGGTTAGTTTGATATTAAACATTTAAACAATTATTATAAACAGCAATGGTGAAGAAGTGCATCGCTGATGGCTGCAACAAACCCTCGTCTTCGGTGTTCATCGGCCGACAGTTCGCGTATGAGTACCATTGAATGGCCGATTCTGTCGTCTGCAATTCCAACATTAAAATCTCTTCGGTTGTCTAGTTGTTGTGATGACCAGGATCGAATATGTTAGGTTTCAAACAAAAATTTTTTGACATTTTCTAGTAAATGAGCCCTTACGAACAGCCGAAAGTCAATGCATTTACTATGCAAAAACATTGAGAGTTCTGGCTTTTGGAAACTGCGACATCACAGACGTGCACACGCAAAGGAATTTGTACATGCGCGATAGAAAGTAGTCCCACGTGTTTCTTCATTTGTTCGGTCTTATGGTTACAAATTAATGTGAAATATAGTTGTATTATTTTGTAAATATAATGATTACATATGTTTTACCCCCCTTTCATTTAGAGTGGACTGTCCCTTTAAATAAATCTCTCACAAGCTAAAGTGATGAACTTCATAAAAAAATGGAGAAAATTGATGATCTTATATACATTATTCCATTCACTCAAGCAATTTATCTTAATTAAAATTGAGTTTGAATGGTATAATTTACATAATGGTATTTAAGTATTTTTCATTTCTGAAAATCAAAGCACGAATCAGATGCTTGGGTAAAAAATAAATTAAGACATTTACAAAACGTAGAGTTAATCAGTTTGATTTCTGAAAGGTTAAATTGTAAGTCTTATAAGAGAGACAGATCACTCCAAGGTGAAAAATGATACACGCACTTTTGTAATTTCGCAGCATTGTCTTCATACAATATTAGGAAATGGCTGTGTTGTATGTAATGATGCTTGAGGATTTATCATTCCTTTTTTGTTTTGAATAGTAGGAGAGTAAACGTAATTTGCCTATCTGTGAGCAATTATTTTTAATAAAACATCATTTTAAATTCTATTTGCACCTGTTAAAAAATAGCAAAAAATCATTATTAGAAGAGTTCATGCTTTAGCAAAAACTTGCTCTACTGGCTTTTACTGCTTTTACAGCGGTATTGAACCATTGCTGCTCATTGCGTTATCCATAGCATTACATAGACAGACAAATATTACTTTCTCTTATGCATATTTATAGGCTGCACAAGGAGAAAAGTATACACCAATAGCTTCAGACTTGTTTTAAATATACGAAGAAATTTTAATTTTAAGTTTTTGGTAAAATTCAAGATCCGTTTTTACTTGTAGATGCAAGAGAATCATTGTTTTCGAACATGGTAAGACACTTTCCTACTGTCATATTCTGTCATATTTTCATACACCAAACACTACACCAGTACATTCCGCAACAATGTTATTTATAAAGGGCTGAACCAACAAGAACGAAAGTGTGGTGCAACATTATTCAATGCACACTATGTGAATTTGAAAATGTAACATCATGAACGAATGGGTAGAGAAGTATGCAAATTGCACGGCTGACCCAGCTTACAGAGATATGATGCGAATTGCGAAGCTTTCCCGCGCATTTTGAATGCGATATAAGGGAAGGAATTTCCATAATTGGCAATACTTCTGCTACTCTGTCTTGTACAGAAATCGTCTTCCAATTTTTTTCTGGCTGCTGAGGAAACGTTTAGTTGTCAACCAAGGCAGTTTCAGCAGATAAACGATTTCACGAGGATTATGGTGATCAGACACGTCCACGGTACATCGGCTGTGGCGAACATGGATTGAACAAAGGAATGTGGCACGTTTGAGAGGTTCCGGTGCGGCCCCAGCGATGTTAGCATGTGTGGACAGACAAGCTTTGGCGAACCCCCAGGCCACTTTCGTCAGCCTCTTGCAGCATGTTCAGGGCACCCTAGATCACAGATCTTTAATCCTAACGAGATACGACAATCGGCAAGGGCGAAATGGTTCACGCAGTTTTCTTCTGCGCAGGTTACTTGCGAGGGTATTGTTAGATGGCGCTGTAGGTCTTGATGATATCTGACGTAACCAAAACGTCTGGAGCACTGAAAGCAGACGACAACGGCGACAAAGCAGAGATTTTTAAATATTTCGATGTTTAAAATACGACATGTCTCTTACATACGGAAAATTATTTAACTTAAATCAAAAATTAAGAAATTAAGAAAGAAATTAAAAAGAGTTTATTTCTATTTAATTAATAAAAGAAGTATCGTTAGTCGGCATGATTAGTTACAAGATGACGACATTTGCGAATGCTCTCGTCATTTGAGCGTTTGTTCCGAGAGGGCGCCACGGGTATTTTAGCCTTATCAAGTGTGCTATGGGAATTTTGCTTATTGTCGCATCTCGTTAGGATTAAGGATCTCTGCCCTAGATGCTCCCATATCGGCCAGGGCCATTATTCGTCGATTGGTCGCCGGCGGCCTATACACATATCGTCCATTAAGCGGACTGCAAATGACCCCACGTTTGCAGTGGTGTCGAGAAAAAGCCACGTGAACAGTGGAATTACGCAGGAAGGTATTCTTAGAAGAGTGACGCTTCTGTTTCAGCAATGACAGTCGTCGTGTAAGAATTTGGCGCCAACGTGGTGACTGGTCCAATCTGGCCGCAACTGTGGAATGGCACACCGCGCGAGAATGCGGCATCATGTAAACCAGAAAAATCTCAATTGATCGTAACTGAGGCTATTAGCCATGCTGATCTGTCAAGGATATAAAGTATGCTGTTGAGTTTTAGCATACCAATTTCCTCGTTCCCGTAATGCGTACTCATTTCCTGCTCATTGTTAATAATTCTTCGAAACCAATGTTCAATTGATAAGGCAACAGAACATTCTATCATTGCATCATCTTGAAAATATTGTTGCATCATCACCACATTAGTTTTCATGGCATCAGTATTTTCCATGCGTTTGGGGCACAACCTCCTACAAGAACAGGTCAACTCTGGTCCGTAATGATGGCACCTTGAAGTCCCAACGATACGTGGATGAGGTACTGCGTCCGGTGACACTACCCTTCCTTCAGGATAATGCCGATCACACACGGCACGCATCAGCCAACATGCCCTGCAAGGTGCCCAGGTGCTTCCCTGGCCAGCAGTCTCCGCTGATCTCACGCCAATCGAACATGTATGGGACGCGATTGGACGTCGCTTGCATGCGCTGCCATCGGCTTGTTCAAAAGACGAACTTTGGTAAATGGTTGACAGGGAATGGACATCCATCCCTCAGGACACAATTCGCACGCTCATTGATTCTGTATCTAGACGTATCGCTGCCTGTATCGCCGCCGACGGTGATCACACCTATAACCTACTGATCACGCGGTGTTGTCGTTCAGTGTATAGGTGTATCATGTTGTAATAAACATCACTTATTGTTCATCATTGCTGTCTCTTTCTTTTTGCTGATTTTTATCACTTTCTATGCACGCGTTCATGATGTTCATTTTCAATGTCACGTAGAGTATATAAAACTTTTTCGAATTTTAATAATTAAAAAAGAATTGCTCATTTTTTAGAGTGGCTCACGTAAAGCGTTTAAATATTTGTGCGTCAAGCAGCAAATGCCGTCATCTATTTAGGTATAAAAAAATTTAAACGCCTCATGAAACATTAAAAATAGTAGTATATCCACGAAACGATCAAGTAGGTGGCAAAATGCCTTCTTTCAAGAGGATATGCTGGATAATGACGGAAATACGAATAATACGAGTACAAAACTTTCTAAATATTCTTCGATAATATATGTTGGCGTTAATAAGAAGTCAATTATTGCAATTATTCTTCTTTCTATATTGTTCTTTTTATTATTTTCATGAAAAACCATTTCAGTAACAAATATCAGTTATAATAATATCAGAATGGAAATAATATCTTCTTGCGTCCAAAGAATTTTTTTTTTCAATTTAAATATGAAACTTGAAACGAATTGTCGACAGTTCTGATTTCAGTTAACCTTAACTCGTATATCAAGAGAAGAACGCTGAAAAAAATTCTTCAGTGTTCTGGGTGTTAAATCCTACTTATTATTTTCTTTAAACAAATAATTTATCGAAGGAAAAAATTTTCTTAAAAAAGAAAGTAAGCGTTTCTCTCATTGTTAAAAGTATCACGTCCAAGTACTCTTTATTTAGATGAAAACATTCATAAAATTTCCCCTCTAGCATTTAAATACCGGCCCTTTTATTTCATCTTTCTTATTATAAATACAAGCACAAAACATATGCTAAATATATAAGGCAGGAAATAATAAAAATTTTCTTAAGAGCACAATATAACAAAGGTTAAGTTCACCTTTAATTCAAAGACCTGAAGAAAGGGGAAAGGCAAGAAGAAAAGAGTGTAGGTAAGTGAACCCATGAAAACTTACCCATCTCCTCCTTCGGTGAAATTGATAGAGGCAGATAGGTTTAAAGATATGCTTTACTTAAAACAAATGCATGAAGTTATTACCTCTTTCTAAAGCTTATATACTGCTCTTTTTCAAAGTTTTAAAGAGTTTTTTTAGTCCCCTTCATTCTAGATCAGTGCTTCTCTAGATGCTCCCTTTCATCCCACGCTCTTTATTCAAATTTCGCTCACAAATTTCTACTTTGTTCTCCCAGAAGAAAAGCTTTTATTAAAAGTTAAAGAAGAGGGGGAAATATTCTGCCTTCTGCTCCTATATTTTCCCCATCGAGAATGAAGTTTTTTTTAAATCAACTTCTGAATAGTAAAAGCGCAGTATAAACCCAAATTTGAATATCAATTTAACAGAAATCAATTTAGGGGTCGTGTAAGAAAATTAACGGAGGAAAAAATCTTTTCAAAATAAACAAATAAATCTACATGTAATTTAATTACATTTGATAAACATGAACACAGGTTCGGTTTAAGTTGTCTTAATAGTAGATTCTGATTTCTTCAATACTTTCGACTTTAATATACTTAGGAGTAAAACTAATGCCAAGATTTAATCGAGTTATAAGTAAATTTGTGAACACCCTCTTCAGTAAAAACAAACCTTTATTAATGTTTCTGTATTATTTCAAGCTCGTACAAAAAATATAGGCTAAATTGATGCTGAGCAAAATTTAAGTGTCTAGACTTTTAAATGGCCATATTTCTATTTGTTTCACAAAAAGTAACTATACACAATGTATTTTATGAAGGAAAGCAATTTATAAAAAATTAAATTTTTTAAAAAATATTAAGAATTAAATGAGTATTTAAAATGTCCATTTCGCAATAAGGAGACATTGTCATTTTTACTCGATCGCATAAAACATTTCCCACTGATCGTTAAACTAAGATAGGATAATTTATTTAATCCAATGCTTCCCTTGCATTTATAGTATTGGGTTTCTATGTGTGTTCTCCAGAAGAAAAGAAAGTGGAAGAGTGATGGGTAATAGCATTTTGGTTTTATGGTATGGAATATCGGGTTCAAATAAACGGCTAGGAGGAGAAAGGGAATAGGTCACGAGTGGATAGGCGAAGAGAGACTTATTGGATCAGTGAATCTACGCTTATAAAAGAAAAGTCCCTAGAGAATTTGGAATATACGTCAGACTGGCTCGTAAATCGGTTGATAGTAAACAGTATCGTTAGAATTGCTTTCTAACTGTAACAGAAGTTGGCAATAAAACTAAGATTAGAAAAAATATACTCAAAACAGTTTATTTTAAGCTGCATATTAGATTGCTTATAAACAAAAAATTTTAAGTTGTCTTAAAACGAAATTAGAAAAGTACTGCGCAAATAATTATCAATGCACTTCTTTTGTCTTAAAGCATTTAATTTTGTATTCTCCAAGTCCCCTCAGAATGACAGCAAGATAAGCATCGTTTAAGAATTCGTAAATCTATTTATTAATTAAGACATTTTAATAGTTTATCAAAACATTTGTATTATTTATAGTTAAACAACAACCAGACAGAAGCAGACATTTCCATTTTGCATGTTTTATCAAATTCTTTCATCAGCAAAATAAAAGATTTAAAATAATTTATCATATTTGCATTTCCATCGCTTCGAAGCAGAATACAAATTCTCCATCATTAATCTTAAAAACAAATGGCGTACAAATGGCGAAACCGCGTGATTGTTCCTTCTCATCGATTAATTGCACTTGGGTCATTTTTAATTGCGCTAATTTCTGCAAATCATTAAAACGTTGAAATTTGTTCTATCTTATATCAAACATTTTATAACCAATTAGGAAATGCATACAATCTTTTCTTTTGCGTGCATACAAAATAAAGTCTCTATTTAAAAAATTATTTCTCAAGCCATTAGTTCTAAGTAAACGAAGCAATATTTTGATATGAAGGCTGAAAATTCAAAGAGAATTTTTAGAATGGTATGTGATCTTCAAGTGGAACTAGACAAAGTCTTAAGCTGAGCCGAATCATAAAATCCTTCCCACACGCAATTTTTACGACAAGGGATATCCGCCACAGATGAGCCTAGATGGGGCCATTTAAAAATTTGCTAACGTCGGAAATCAAAAACCGATTTTCAAAGGGGGAAAACTAGTGTTCGGTGCCTAGTGAAGCAGGCAAATTCGACTAATCATATGGTGGAAGGGCGACTGATAATATCATCATTCTTATTTTGGTTCAGTCTTTTCGATATGAAAGCAGACGAAATGGGAAAGGAAAATGGGCCCCTGAAGCCTTGTTAATAAAAGAAATAACGTAGAATCTCAATCATACCAACGAAGAAAAATTAGCTACGCGAACGCAAGAAAAATTTCAAGTAAATTTAATTTTCTAATGTTTCCTTTATTCCGATGTAAACTCAAATATTATGTTTTTTGTCAATTTATTAAACATTTATTCTCTGCTGTCGGATGAGAAAGGCAGGGAAAACAGCATCGGAGAGCGTAGCATCCCGGTAAGAAAACTGGATCTTGAAAGGGAGTTAGTGTGAGAGTAGAATTGCAGTGAAGCTCCTCCGGGCTTTTTCAGGCGGTGCTTTTCTGTAATGCGTTTTTTTTCAGTTTCTCTAAAAGGGATTTATTAATAATTAACTTTTTAAGTATTAAGACAGAACTGAGAATTCCCAGTAAATTAATTTAGCTAAGAATGAGAATAAAAAAATGTAAAATTAATAATAAATTAGCACAGGTAACCCACGTCAAAACTTGAACAGCCTCATCCTTTACTTCTTTTTCAAGCCCCTTAACGGCTTTAGAGTGGCAATTTATTTATGAATTCTAGCAATTATAATCCCTAGAACAAAAAATTAACTTCCGTGAAATAAATTTTAAGGTTTTCAAGCACAAATACAAATTAGAGAATAAAAATTTGTGCAATAATTTCTTCGCTTTTTTTTTTATTTTGGCATTTAAATAGCCAAAGAACGTAGCACTATTTTCTTGAATTTCTATTATAAAGAAATTGCGATCATTTAATTTATCCTATTTAAAATAATTAATTAATTCTTAAATTTACTAAATTTAATTTGTTGACAGTATAGAAAATAAAGCTATGAAAATACATTTTAACAAATTTATACCCAAATTGATAACTTCGTTTACCGACACTTTCATACAGAAAATGAGTAGGTAAATTATAAGGAATATTTATACATATTAATTTTCATTGAAATGGGACACGCAGAATGAGATAGCTACGTTATTCTCCTAAAACCAATCAAATCGGATTAAAGGGATTTAACCGTATTGCGTTTGGTGCGCATTAATCCCTTTTGCGCGAGGGTTCGGCTCCCGAAAATCATCGCCAATAACAATTCGTAGATGATAAGATTAAAATTTTATGGAAACGTAAGATTAAGATAACCGAGAATGTCGAGAGGTAGGCTATAGAAATGTTTTTATTTTTTATCAACTGCTTACAAAAGATGATATAATGTGACATAATTTTACATAGTGAATTTTAGAATTATTTACTTCATCCAGCCAAAGGTTCAGATGTTTATTTCAGCTTTTCCACTTTAAGCGTTAATATCTTCCAGTTAGCATGTGATGAAATCTTCTATATTGCCTGTATAGAAGGGAAAATTTCTTACCATAAGAAGAAACATTCGAGATATGAAACGCCGGATTTTTTTGGGGTAAGAGGGTCTTCCTTCTTATACAGGCAATTCCAAGCTACATATCCTTCTTACATTTTCATTAAGTTATAGCTTCTCGGGGCAAATATTTAATTTATTTTTAAGTTTAGTTTATAAATTAGCTTCCTCAAGGCAGACATTTGATTTCTAACTCTATGCCTCGAGTTAAATATATTTTCCTAAATTTAAAAATATTACCAAAAATTTCAAAAAAGAAGTCGCGCTGCTCTATCGAAATGTGGATTTAGTCCGAACAACGCGAGAAAAGTGCTGGCATGCTCAGATAGGGCCTGCCCACCTGTCCGAAAGGTTTCAGGGCGATCCGTAAACCTTTGAATTTTGCGTGTGCTATCTGTCGCGCATCACCGAAAAAAAAAACACGGATAGAACAGACCTACAGGGCTCAACCTTGCCTTTGAAATACGTCAAGGCAATAAGGTTTTCCCTCTTATATTCAAGAGGCAACTCCACACAGCAGTTCCTTCTTACGTTTTTCATTAATCTTCTAATTCAAAAGTTCAATGCAAACTCATTACAACATAAGGGTAAAGAACAAAGCAAGTATTCTACAATAATGGTTGTATAGTGGTTTTGTTGTTTCCCCATATTTTCTATCTAATTGTACTCAGTTTCTGGCTTTAGTTATTGTATTTATTGTTTTGCAACTTATATTTTTAAAATACAAAAAAGACTGCATGATTGTTTGGGAAACTGGTGCTCATAAGAAAAGATAATTGTAAGCACTATGTGCTTGGCAATTCGTAAATGCTTTAGATAATTTTATGTCGAACAAGGAGTTCACAAGCACAGCTGCTTTTTTTTACATAATTTGAAAAGGTTCGTTTGCAGATACGTGAACTTAAAATAATATTCGATAATAATATTACTAGTTTTTTGTACTCCCTACTATCTTGGTGGAGGTTGCAAGCGTTATGTAAAAATTGAAGTCTTCCCTGGCATCCGTTAGGCCTACCCTCAAAAATATTGGCTAACTTCAATCGTCTATTAGCGTCTATTAGCTTTTCCTTTGGCATACATCTTTAACCATTCTATATATATTAATAAATGAAAGGTCTTAAGAGGATTTTTTTTCACGCCAAACATCAGATGTTGAAATTATTGATGAAAAATAGGAAAAGATTGATTTTTTCTTTCCTATTTTTCATCAATACATTCTAAAAATGTTGGTGTTTTTCCTGCTGTACTGAAGCAAGCCAGGGTTACTCCGATTTTTAAGAAGGAGGACCCTCTTCTCTATACCAATTATCGTTCCATTACCTCTTTGCCGTTTTTTGCGAAGCTATTCGAGAGACTCTTTCATACGCGTTTGTCGCAATACATGGAGACCGCATGTTTACGAGCTTCTCGAATATGTTTCAGCCGAGATGGCTTCTAAAAATTATGTATCGGCAGTTTATGTCGATTTTTCTAAAGCCTTTGACCTAGTTTCTGTGGATCGACTTCTCTGTAAGCTTTCTCGTTATTATGGTATTTAAGGACAACCGCTACACTGGTTAAAATCTTTTTTGACGTAGCAACCTTATTTTCTACATTTATTTGATGCTACTTCTGCGACTATAAAACGTAATGTAGGTGTACCTCAGGGGTCGATTTTATCATACGTATTAATTTGTCTATTTATTAATGACATTGTTAGCTATATTCAACCTCTTTCCACCTTAAAGATCATTCTTTATGCTGATGACGTCACATTTTTAGCTGCGAGCCCTAAATTATCAGACCTGCTAAAATTACTTAAAATGCGCTCGCCGATTTGAAGTTATGGGCGAACTACAATTATTTACATGTGAACATCGATAAAACTAAAGTGATGTCTTTCTTTCAGCGTAATAGAAAAGGTGTACCGAATGTACTTCCATTATTGTATGATAACCAACTTCTCGAAACGGTGACTTCTTTTATATATCTTGGAGTATCGATAGCTCGGGACCTTTCTTGGGATTTACATATTGATCTATTACTATCTAAACTGAATAGAAGGCAGGGTCTTATTCCTCGTCTGCGATACTTGCCAAGAAAAATTATTTTCCAATTATACTATGCATGGATTTACCCTCACCTTTGGTTTTGTGTAGTGTTTTGGGATTCATCTACTTTACATAACCTCACCAGAGTGTTGAAGTTGCAAAAGTGGTTCATTAGGTCTTATCGTAAATTGCCGAAAACTGTTTCAGTAACAGCTAGATTTACTAAACTTGGTATATTGACCATTTTTCAGCTGTATTTCCTATGTGTATGTCTTTTTGTTTTTAAAATTATCAACTCAATGTGGTTGGCTACACCAACCTTTGATTTGAATCGTAACTTATCAAGTCATCAATACACTACTAGATCTAAAAGCCAACTTATTTCTCCTTTAACAATCCATAATTATCGCCGACGATGTCATCTTTCGTCGGCATTATGTTTTGGGCACACTTACCTCTTAGTCTTCGTTCTGAAAGAGATTTTAGTAACTTTTATAAGCAACTCCTGTGTTATGTTCACAATCGTGACCCTGGCTTTCGTATATGATCTTGTCATAATCAATTTCCTGTTCATAACTATGCTGAATTTGTTGTGATGACTGTGGTATTGCAGTTTATAGCAGTTACTGAAAATTGTTGCCCATTGAACGAGCTGATGATTCTTACCATTTATTGTTATGTCTAGTTTGTATTTTCATGATTCATTGTCAGTTAGTCAGTATTTGTATATTTTTTGTTTGTTGGATGTCCCCCAGTGGCCTACCTGTCGGTCATTTTTGACCATACTGGCATCTGTAGGTCAACTCATCCTTATTTTACTTAAATAAAATAAATAAATTCATGTAATTTTGAACTTTCAAAATAATAAGTTTATTTTCAAGAAAGAAACATCAATTCATAAATTAAGTTTATATTAGATATCAGACTTGCCTCTAAAAAGAACGTTTTTCATATCAGAAGCGGAAACATTAAATGAAACGCGTTCTTTCGCACTTAATTCATAAGGATTAATATGTAACTTTTTCAGTTTTTATTAAATGGCAAAATCCGGATGGCTTTTAAGGGAGACTACAAGCCTACCGTCGTAATTTATCATTACCTTTGTGAACACAACAATTAATCTCAGAAATGGCTTTAAAAGAAATGTTAAGTTTACTTAAGAATTTGATGAATTTTAAAGCAAAAGGAAGGCAAAAATTAATATAAACGTTTTTTAGTAGCCTAAATAATAGTAGAGGAAAATGACCAAAAGCGGGCCCCACTCAATTTCTGCTCTATACAATGCTGCAGCATAACAGCGAAAGGTTGAAGTAGTAATTTATGCAACTGCCTACTGGAGGACCACTGCTCCATCTGTTTACTCAGTCTGTTGTTTTTCAATGGCGACATATTTTTTTGTGAATGTCGAAACTTTTTATGCTTCGAAGCTTTCGCGTGTTTTATGCCAGAATTTTGAAGGTAATTTAATAGTCATATCTACTTATTCCTTATTATAATAATACGTATTAGTGAAAGTTTGAAATAGTTAACAAGCGTAGTTATCGAAAAATATTAATTCAAAAAAATACATGAGGTGGTCCTAACTCAGGCCCCCACAATGTTCCTAAAACGATCACGCATATTTTTACAATTTCTTATTCTCACCTTCTTGGAATTATATTGTAGGACCCAAGCTTTACACTACAGAGACTTTCTAAGGAAAAATATGCCTTTTTTATCTAAGATGCTTTTGAAATAATTTAACATCTGATATTTCATTAAAAAAATTTGAATTTGCTATTTATGATTGTTTTTATAGGATATAAATGCTTCTTTTTTCATTCATAATAGGGGGCCCAATTCATAATTACTTTTTTTGAAATTGTAAAAAAGTAATGTTTATTTTATGGTGGTTTTAATAGTGTGACATAAAATAAATTAATAGGTATGTGCTTCACAATTTTTAATGATTTTTACTACATAGTTTTGCCTGTACACGTCTAAAAGAAAATTGGGGGGGGGGTCGCTTTTGGTCACTTTCCTCTAACAATGATAAACTTATCACTATTGCTTTTATGAAAGAAAGCACTGAATTAGAATTTGCTCAAAATTTGTGATAAGCTTTAGATACTAAGATATTAATGTTTCTATTAACTTTAAATTACTCTCCTCATAAAGTACATTAACAGCAATAGCAAATAAATATATTTAAAAAGGCCCAAGCTTCTTTATAAAACCAGAATCAAATGAAAAAATATATACATTTCAGATATTTCTTTACATTTTTCATCTAGCGAGTCCTTTCTTTCGCTTTCCATTTCTTTTAATCGTTGCCGAAGTGTTTATAATTAACGAATACAAAGCCTATTAAGAAAAACGTAATCGACTGTGTAAAATTCAGTTTAACCCAACATGAAAGGAACAAAGCCCAACGCGTGAAGTGTTTCTAGACGAAGAGAGAGAAAGAGAGAGAGAAAATGTATAATTAACATTGAACCGTGAAATAAATGAGAGCGAAGATAATGTTCCATTATCTTGGGAAAACCACGGAAGGAGGGCGAGGAGTAGGCGGATGCATCTGTCAAAATTCATTTGGCGATTGGGTGGGCGACCGTTGCGGAAAACCACTGCCGTCTGCAAAATTCCCATCGGCATGGTCAGCTCGAAAATTGGTGGCACATCTTCAGAGCAAATGCTTACAGAACGAGACAGAAGAACCGCATATTAAATAAAAAAAAGTTACTGGAACAAACAGAAAGATGGAGTCATTTATGTTTTGGAAAGCGGGAGAACGATTTTGATTAGAATCTATTTTTCTGCAATAGACAGAGAATATAAAAAGAAAATGTTACTTGGCTCATTTGACGGGTTTCATCATCCTCCCTACAAACATTTCTTGCTGGCACAGAGAAATTCTTTCCAAGGGAAACTCAAAACTTGGCTCTTTAAGCTTTGCGTATTTTCCTCAGATTCTTTCATTATTATTATTATTAAAACAGGGTGGTGACATTTTTTTTATATGAAAATGTTCTTCTAAGAGAAAAAAAATCCCATGCAATACAAAAACAGGTAAAGTATTGTTTATTGTACGAGTGGAAAAAACCCCAAAGTTTTTAGATAATAAACACGTAGAAATATAAAAGGAGGAAAAATTCCTGCGTTGAAAAATATCCCCCTGATGATAACGATGAAAAATATTGCATCTAAAAAAAAGCTCTTTGTCTTTCTCTTTTCCTTCTCTTTGGATTTTACCCTGAGAGAGATCTAGAAAGGTGGGAAAAGAGTTCGACAATTGGCAACCGTCCAATACTTTACTCAAGCTCTAGCGTGGAGTTTGTGAAAACTGGTTGTTTTCAACGGCAATTTTTAAAGATGAGAGCCGCAGTGGAATGATATAAATGGAAAAGAAAAGGACTCTTGATCTAATGTTTGCTTTCAGAGGGGGGAATATTATAAAACCACCATCAGTAGAAATGCACCTTTTCAATACATGACAAATAATGCAAGAATAGAATTTTTCAAATACCATACGCTTAACACGGTCATTTCAATGAATCTATTATTCACATGCTGAAAATTAAAAAAATTCTAAACCAATAAATTTTATTTAACAATATTGTTAAGACTATTAAAATTTTTCCATTTCTAAAAAAAATGTCTAAATATACGCAAATGATCATTATTTCTATAGTTTTTTAAGGTGAATTTTAAGTAAAATTTAAATTAGAAATTTAATACATTAAATCACGCTTCCAAGAAAAATGTAAATTTTTGACATTTCGCAAAAATGAAAAATTCTTATTACTTCGCTTTTGATTTTGACGGAATTTAAATTACCATCGCTCTATATTAACTTGGATTTGATCCAGCTAGTGTTTCGAAACGAAAAAAAATAAATAAATTCCGTACGTTCCAGAAAAAATGCCAAATGTTGAAAACATGGGGAAATATCTCCTCATCTCCTGCAAAAATTTGTTCTCGATGCTAATTTAAAAATTCGGGACAAGCAATGCTTCGTGGAATCGAAATCATTTCGCCTAGTATAATTTGGTCTGATTCTTTTGAATTTTACGAAGGAAACAAAGACATAAGGTTAATAGGTATACTTTTTTAAGGGTCAATTAAGGATGAATCAGTGAATATTATGGATGATTTTTTTTAAAGGATGATTTATTTTAAGAAAACAAAAATTAAAGTAAAAAAATAAAATAATTAATATCTAAATCTATAGTTTCATAAAGTAGATATGTATATTGCAGATACGTTTTATTTTTGTATATTAAATTCAATTATCGCAGCAATAATTCTCTAAGAAGAGCAATATTCTTATTTCTTTTATGCAAATCAAATAACCTGTGCAAAATATAGCAAAAATTAGCATCCAGAACAAATCAATTTATTCAGCATTCAATTTATTCAGGCTGATCTAATAGCTAACTTCTAAAGTACAAATCTGAGAGATTACTTTCAATGGAAGAGTTATTGTACTTTTATGTGAGTGGTTTCTGTGTATATAAAAAAAAGACGCCATTTTCGAATATTAAAGTCAACATTGAAATGTACAATGGAAACCCCTATTTTTAATAATATTTTAGACTGTACACAAAGGTTGACGGTACGTTAGGTTAGGGTGGGTTAGGTGCTAAAACCTTCCTATTCGTTTAAATTTCTATATTTTGCCTTTTCTTTAAATCCAAACACACAACACTTTCACTGCCTCTATCTCCTAAACGGTTGGATCAATTGAAAAAACACCAAGAATAAAACATTTCTCAAATATTGTGTATAATCTGAAAATACCATTAATAATAGGAGTTCACAAATGCCTTAGGAATGGCTCAAAGAAAGCAGCTTTCGGACTTCAAGTGGGTTACAATTGTTGAGTGCCACTTTGCAGGCAAAAGTGTTAGAAAGACATTAATCCTTGTCGGCAGAGACCGAAGGGCGCTTCGCAGGGTGGTCACTGCAAACCGTAAAACATCGATTGATGGACTACAAGATCCTTCACAGAGTCCATTGGGACAACTGCAAGCACCAGGACTGTTCGAAAAAAACTGCATTCACTGGATTTTCAATGCAGAGCAACTGGCCCACCCATCGCACATCAGCAGCGAGGAGATTGCAATGGTGCAAAGATAGATGTCACTGGACTCTGGAGCAATGGCGGATGGTTTAATGGAGTGACGAGTCACGATACTCATATGGCAATCGGATGGAACGATTTGGGTATGGCGAACGCCCGGAGAGCGTCATCTGACAATCTGTGTAGTGCGACAGTGAAGTTTGGCGGAAGGTCAGTGATTGTGTGATGGTATTTTTTTGTGGTTTGGTCTTGGTCTAATCGTGTCTGTGGCTAGTCATCTGAACGCGGAGCGTTACCAAGACATCCTTGACAACGCCACACTCCCTACTCTGGCAGCACTTTACGAAATTGCCCTTTTCTCTTTCAACACGATAACGCACCTTGCCACAAAGGAAGAGTTGTAAGCAGATGGTTTGATGAAATGGGGATGGGGTGCAAGAACTTGACTGGCCTGCAATAGAGCCCCGATGTCAATCCCATCGAATATCTTTGAGATGTCTTGGAGCGTCCATTGAGCGCAGGTGCGGAGCGTTCGAAGTCTGTGACAGTCGAAAGCACTTTTGGAGGAATGGCGAAAAATCCTTTCGGAAACATCAAAACCTGTTGGACAGTATGCCGACAGAATAAGTGTTGTGATAGTAGCAAAAGGTGGATCAACAAGATACTAACACATGCATTTTTCTAAGTGTTTCCATTAAACTGGTGGTGTCCCATGAATTTTGACAAGATAGTGTAAGTCTTCACATTCCAATATAAATACAATCTTCAGGATCTTAGCGAATTTTATGGAGGGTTTAAGTAAATATAAGATGTGAAGATGTTGTATACGTGCATATGGTGCTATATGTAGGTATCTCGCCTGATGGCGAGAAGTATGAGAAGTTACGCAAGGAAACACAGTCATATATCGCTGTGGAGGTTGATACGAGTGTCGGAACTGTTCACAACATTTTCACGGAAACATTACAGCACTGCAAAATGTGCGAAATTGGTATCCCATCATTTGGAACCAGCACAAGAAGCTTTCCGCATGGGCAGGTCATTGGACTTTTTGGAGCGCTATCATAATGATGAGGATTTCTTGTCAAGAACCGCAAGAGCTGGTGCCACCATTATGAACCTGAATCCAAGCGCCAATAGTCCTGCAGTAGAAACCCTAGAATCACCACCACCCGAAAATCGATGTCAAGCCGCAGTAGTGGACGCAGATTTCATACGAACTGGAAAGTGCAAAAGACGGTTCGGAATTAGTTCAAACAACAACCCAAGACTTCTATGAGAAGGGTATTTTGCACTGGTACCACATGGGATAATTGCTTGAACCACCTAAAATAAATTCATTTGTTAGGTCCCCAATGCGTTTGACATGTTATTTATTGAATACACTCATACTAAAGAGTCATAAAATAGTAAATCTTTCTTTTCGCCAGAAACTGCCTCACAATTGCAGAGTTGTATATCACACTATCATTCAAAACAAGTCCATCACTTTATTGGAGCTAGATTCTTCTTAATCGCTGCATTATCTTCAGAAACCATTCCAAAACGCGTTTGTAGAATCTGCATTCACATATTGTCTCTCAGGTGGATTATTCTTACTGCGTCAAAAGGGAAAAATTAGCATCGCGTTTTTTCTCGTGGTTTCTGGAATTGCACTTTCTTCGGTTTTTTTATGATTTTCTCTATCCATTCTGTTCTGTTGCAGGATTGTATGCAAACATCATATTTAATTGCTAGCAACATCTTTAGTCAGGATTCTTCATTTTCCGTCATGAGAAGATTTATTGATTAAGAAAAATTCATGAATAAGGAAATGCTCAGAGCAAAAATGTATACAGTCTTACATTGTACGTAGATAGATTATTAGATGAAGATTAAAGTAATGTTTAATATAAAAAATACAAAGAATATAAGATCCAATGAATCATTTTAGAAATAGACAGGTCTGGAGTTTCAGACCACGCTCCAGAGGAAGAAATGTGTTCTTGTTTACACCGTGGAAGTAGATAGAAATAAATAATTTCCTAAACAATTATGCTGGATAAGTTTGGGTCACCTTGTATATCCTTTTGTAACTTACTTACTGACCTTCCCTCGTAATAATCTATTTGTAATTACCTGGATTACCTGAATTCATTATCTGGATTATCTCTTCAGCACATTCAATGTTAAAATTGTCTAATTAACACAACATGTAACATTTTGAAAGTAATTAAAGTTAATATTATATTATAGTAATTTAATAACTACGAAATTTTACAAGTACTATTCAAAAGAATGTTATTTCGTACATTATATGTCAAAATATATTTTTATCTAATTCTGGCAATTCTTACAATTAAAGAAATTGTGTATGAGATTTACTCTTTTCAAAAAACAATAATTTTTCAAAAAAAATATAATAAAACAAAATTCAAATGAACTGTCATTAGTTGTATCAGGCCTGAATTAACAGATTGTGCGAAAAGTAACTGTGCAGTGAAAAAGTACTAGACATCGCTGTTTCGCACGCGATATTAGAGCTCCGCGTTTTGGTTCCTTTTGTATTTTCTCACTGCACAGTTACTTTTCGTACACTCTGTATGATACTTTGATGCAACCATATGTTCTTTTTAATTTAGAATTCAAATGAGATTGATACATTTGCAGGCCGACAAACTTTACTGTTCAAACACATTCAATTAATTGATTAAAAAACAATGGACCATACAGAAAGTCTCAAATACTTAAAGGTAAACTCCACACCCAAAACAACTTTGTTTAAAATGAAAGATGAAAGTCTCAATAACAATGTAGCCTGTATAAAAATTTTCAATTCGTATTCAAAATTGATAAAATATATAAAAAACTTTCATTTTTTCCCTCCCCCTGCGATAGACACTGGCGCCATAGTTAGGCAACTGTTACGTCACAAGTTGCCGACAAGTGCGAAGGAGTTTCGAATTCGTGACGTCACACATAGGACGCTTTCGGTTAGTTGTCAGTTGGGCATTGCAATGGACTATGAATATGAAACAAGACCGGTAGTGACGACTGCGATTTTGATAACAGTGACAGCGATACATAAGGGCCATTAGCAGAATTAAATGCTACTGCGACTTCTACGATTTACAGCCCTATGCATTAAACCGTGAAACGGGATCTTCTGCTTGCCGCGTAGGCGTGTGCACATTAGGGCGGCGTGTGCCTTACACAGAAGATAGGCTGTTGCGGTCGTTGTTCTTGACGAACGCCAGGCCCGTTTAGAGTTGGAAGAGCATCTAGTTCCACCTTATACGTGATCTAGTTTCGGCGAATTTCTTGTTTGAATTGATACTGAATTTTAAACGGCGGATGCGTAGACAAAGCAAGACGCTTCAAAATGTGCACACGATTCTGTTTGGAGTTGGATACCAGTTCCCTCGCTGTCAAAAACTAATCCACTGTTTTTTAATCGATTTTGATTCTGGAAATCTATGAAACGTGAAATTTCTATCCGACTGTCTATTTACTCATCCAAACAGAGAACAAATTGAAGGCATTCCGACATCAAAACAGGTTAGCAAAATCTTACTATATGCAGAATCGTTCTAAGCGACTAGAATCTCGGTGACAAAATTCCCCGAGGTTCTCGCGGCAGGAAATGACAGCTCGGTGACAAAATTCCCCGCCGTGTTCTGTGAAGAAGGAATGGAAGATCCCACGCAAATTTTCAATTTTCCGAGGCATTTTTCTTAATAAAATATTAGGAAAAATCGAAAAATTTTGAATGATAAATACTATTAACCTGGATTAATGTTATGATGCAAAAAAAATGAAGTCGATTTTTTCCGTGGAGTTTATATTTAAGAGTAAAAATTCTACAGATGGTGGACTGTAAAGTGAGTATTTTGAGATAGAGAACCAATGGTTGGAAATGCTTATTTCAGGTATCAGGGGTAATTCTTGGAGAGTAATACATGTGAAGAACATTTTTGTAAGTTGCTTTCGTTTTTAGAGCAAATAACCGTCTGCTGTGTCCAAGTTTGGTGGCACTAGCTTGCAGTTGAAAATGAAGCATTATTCATAAAAAAAAATTTGCTGACATGCATTTCATGTATGATGCAGCAGGATATAAGTTACCGGAAAACCAAACGGATTTAGAGTAAAATTTCTCAACAAGGCGTCATCCGAATTGAAAGACATTTCTCGCCGTGGATAGTAACTGAAGAGAAACTGGATCGTTCAAGCCAGAGGTGGCCTTGCAAAGAACTGTTCGCACACCAGACTTTGACGAGATGATGTTGGAACGTGTGGCAGAAGCATCATCAATAAGCACCTCTCAACTTGAAATGTATTATAAATAATTCGTTTGTTTGCTCTGAAAACGAACACGGCTTAAAAAACAGGGTTTCTTAGGTTCAAGATTTCTTGGTGCCTGAAATACGCATTTCCGATCATTGGTCCCCTATCTAAAAATACCTACTCTACAGTTTTCTATCATCTGTACAATTTTGACCTTATACCTGTTTAGCCTGTGACGAGCGTGCAAAAAATATTAAGCGTTGTTTCTTTATACCAATTTACTGTGCGTTACTACAAAAATAACTTAAAATTTATTCTAAGGGTGAATATACATAAGTATTCCATAAGCCTCTTAGACTGTAATATTACCATGCAGGAGCACAATTCGACTCATTTGTCTTCAAGTAATTCTTGGTTGACCTTTTATAAAAGCATTTTAGTGACCGAAGATTTAAAACGTTGAAGTTCACGAAGAAATTCTTCGACGGTCCAGTGCACAGGGACACGAATTTTACGCCGCAGACCATTGATTTCACGGCGAGGGCAGACGTTTCAATCGATAAGGTAAAGCACGCGCAGGAAGATGCCCACGTTAAGTGACCTTTTGCGTATTCCACAAGAATACATTGTTTTTGTTTAATAATGATCCAATTTCAGTATCGTAGAGTCATGAATTTTCATTTTAATATTGCATCTAAAATTTTAGAACTCTCTTAACTATCTCAATAAAGATATCTCTCGAATTATGTTATCTTAAACCTTTTGAATTAAATGAATTATTAAAATATTGCAAGTATAAAAAAATTAATCTTTTCATTTTGAAATCACAATTTATGAAATTAAGTCATTATTCCGAGATTTGCTTTCCGTTGCCGTTATTGTATATAAAACCAGTATAAAGGCTCGGTTATCTCAATTATCTGGAACGGATCCTGTCGGTTTCGCTCATCGCCTACGTACAATTTAGCATTGACGTCACTCCCCTCAATAACACGGAATTAACTCTCTTGTATGGCTACTAATCACAAGAGCCGGTTAAGCTATATCGTTCTTTTATTAAGCTTAATGGCCTTATTATAACGCCCAATTAGCATTTTACAACAAATTATTTGTTACAATTCTCTTCTCATATAGTAACGAGCTAGAATAGTTTAGAACGAATGGACTTCGCAACTGTATAACTATTTAAACTACTAAATTAAAATTTTATTCACTGCAAACTTGAACAAATTTAATATGCAGGAACTCAAGAGGATTATGAAATAAAACTTATTTGTGACTAGCTCACTTTGAGAGTTCTCTATCGTTATTTTTCCATTTGATATATCTTACTTCAGCTCAATAAAAAGCTTTACTTTGAGCATTTATAAAGCAGGAAATCGCAAAATTCCAAATATCGATTTAATACTGAATTTCACAACCATACAAGCAGAATGAAATGAAAATTTCTGTGCGTCTGTTGGTAACTGATTGTACGCAAGAGGTTATTAAAATACGAAGAAAGGAATTTTTTTCTTGAAAGAATTTTTGGTTTCAAAATCATCTTCTTCCTATTTTCATATTCAAATTCAAGTATGATCTTCGACCTCCATAGGTTTGTGAAAGGCAAAAGGCACCGCCGTCGACAATGACGACGATGAGGTTTGGTGTCGCCGAAGTCCTTTGCAATACAACTCCGACGTTCGCTCGACTACGAGCGGAACCTTTAAAATTTGTTGATCGATCGATTCATTGCCGAACGCAAAAGCCAAAAACGATCGATAACTAACAATGGCGAGGTTTCTGATTGGAGAGAGGGTAAAAACTGAAGCCCAAAGGGGAAACTAGACGAAAGGGTACGTCTATCAAAATCAATCACCTTTAAAGCGGTTCTCTCTTTCTCTCGCGCTCTTTTACTTTTCTGTTCTAAAGTCTTGTAAAAGTAAAAGCTCTGTTCGCCCCCAAGTCTCGCTTAAACTCCTACTTCTGATAAATGGCCGTTGAGGAATGGAAAAAAAAATTCCAACTGGAAAAACTTGGGTTTGTCTCTGATCATTAAAGAACTCACTCCTCGGAACAAGTTTGATTTGCTTTGCCCCCAAAATAATCACTTCACTAAAGGAAAGGTTTGACCCGACGTAATGTGTATTTTTTTCCTATGAAGATGGAAAAGGATAAAAAATTTATAATGCAAAAGCAAAAAACTATGTTTTTAGCATCTCTCAGAGTTCAAAACTTTTATAAACTATAATTTATGTAAGATATTATTTGTATCCAGAGCTGTTTATACCGAAAATAAGTTTACTCTTAAAATTCTTTATTATAAAAACAGTTTTTATTTGGTTATCAATAAAATTTATGAAATTTAGGTCCACTTCCATAAAAGAGTTGGTCTTTTTAAGCGCATAAGGGAGACTAACTAGACCAATGCTCTCATGGAGCCCGAGTTTGCTTTTGATTTAAATTGGAGACTAATTAATAAGTTAAAACAAAGCACGACTCATATTTAATGGAATGGAAGTTTGGTTAAGGGCGAATCAACAGCTGGGCCGTTGGAGCCTTCATATTTGATGACGAAATTGAAGAGATTTAAAAATTTATCAAATAATTAAACTTCATTAACGGTATCATAATAACATTCAAAATGCATAAGTAATTTAAGGCCCATTTAAGGTCTTCTGAAAGCAGTACAAAACGAAATTCAAAATTTTGTTGAGGCGCAATCATTTTCAGAAGAATCAGGATAGTTTGTTTCCCAAGTGAAGAGCATTTCAATGTATCGAATTTCAACTAGGTGAAACCGGTTTAACGATGTTTCAACCTTAGCTTTGTTTATTCATGGCTTCGGTAATCCAATTACATTGGTATAGCTTAATAATACAATGGCAAATTCTAACTTGATTTTGTTCATACGATGGGCTTCAAACTTGACCTGGATTTTATTATTTGTAAATTTCATTGTTGTAAAAATCTAAACTTTCATGCTTGACAGCTGGTTGCAGTCGGTTCATACGGAACTCTTCGCTGGGTTTTCTCCAGACTCATATACGACCACTACAAGACATCTGAGCAAAACACGACTCATCTGAGAACATGACACAATGCCAAAAACTCAAAGGGCGTTCCACCATCTCAGTCGTCCAGTGTTTCCACTTTGAAATACTGAATGTGGTGAGAATAGGTTTTCGCCTTGCAGCTCTCTCATGATAGCCTAGCTGGTGCAGATATCTGTCAGATGTGTTACGGCTCACTTGCAAGTGTTCTGCCACGTCTGAAGCTTTGCAACGGGGGTTTCTCTCAACCACACGTTTTGCAGCCCTCAGTTGTCGTGCAGTTAGTCCAGGCCGGCCTGCATGTGATTCTACAGTTCCTTTTGAAGTGAAAACTTCTATAGGCGCATCGCATACAAAATTTTGTGTCTGATCCGTCACGCTCGGAAGTGAAACATTTTCCGGTAAAACTCGGGAAAACTTGGATTTCTTTAATTTACTAGGAAAAACTAAACTTCGGGAAAACTCGTAGGAAGTTTATTAATTATTAAGATAACTTGAAAACGAATTAACTTTACCACACTCTGTTTTCATCAATCCATTAATATGGGACAGAGCACGAACAAGATCGAACGTGAGATACCATGAATAGGTCCGCGTTCTAATGGCACGTGCACTAATGGTACAATTATGATACACCCTTAAAAATTTCCTATAACCAGATATGGCAGGTAGTATATCAAATAATTCGTCATGACGTGTCATGAAAGAATATATAAGAGTAACTAGTGATAGCAGATATTGGTCTAGTGACACGTGTACATATAAGGATCTCATAAATGAATATAACGCGTAAATAATGATACTGGGAATTGTTTAGCAGCACGTGCTCTAATGGTATCCTGTGGTACTGTTGTAACTTTCAATGGTAAGATATGGCATGTAATATATCAAACAGCTCGTAACAATGTGCCATGACTGAATATAACGAGTAAATAATGATAGTGGGAATTGGTTGAGTAGCACGTGCCCTGATGATACCATATGGCACCGTATGTTACTGTTGTTACTTTTAATGCGTAGATATGGCATGTAATATATCAAACAATCGTAACAACATGTCATGAGTGATTATAACGAGTAATTAATGATACTCGATATTTGTTTAGTAATACGTGTTGGAATCGTATCATTAATGGTTTCATTACAGTATCATTGGCTTTTCTATGCAAATATATTGTATGTAATCTAGAAGTGATCTACTGGATGCTTTTGAAAAGGATGTTTTGAGATACCTAGCGATGTTCTGTACCTTAAAATAAACACAAGTTTCCTCTTTCGTTCTGTCGAAATTGCTTTCCTAAAAATAGTACACAGCTCGTGAAATTTGGTTAACTCTGCCCATAACGTAAATAAAAGCACATGAAAAAAAACTAAACACTACCACGTGTTCCATTAATAGGTTTCTGCGAAATACCTGTCCACTAAACTCGACCGTTCTCAGCCTACTGAAAGATTCGTATTTACTAGACCTCAGAAATGAACTTGTCAACAAATAAGGGAAGACGTGCAAGTGGATAAATGATCGAGAGATACAGTATTAAAGTCTCCTTAAACCAGTTTACATTTCTTGTTGGCTGGATTGCTTTTTGAGGTAAGACGCACATTCATACTAGCGAGTGTTCAACGAACTATATGATTTACTAACGTCATTCATTCGCTTTCGTTTTCGTTATGGGCGGAGTTTAACCAAACTTCACGAGCTGTTTACTCATTTAAGAAATGCAATTTCGACAAAACGTATGAGGAAACTTGCGTTTATTTTAAGGAGCAGTAATCGCTAGATATCTCATGACATCCTTTTCAAAAGCACCCTGAATAAGTAAAGATCTAATGAGAAAACGAATGAAAATAAGTGGTTTTATACTATACAGAGTGAATACAAAAGTCTGAACCCCCCTTTTATTTTTTGAACCGAAGCAGATATGTCAATTTTGATGAATCCAATGAATAGGAAGTTGTGGGTGGCCTATCCTATGGAGTACTTTTCATCACGTGGTGAACTGACGCCACAATCACCATAACACAATTGGGCACGGAATCTAACTGACGCCAAAACATGCCTTTTATTTGCTTTTCCGCATGAAAATGAATATGAGTATGGTAATTTATGTTAATTTTTTGATTTGCATGCTTTACATGGTGGAAATATCAACATTCAGTTTTCCTTGTGCAGTGTGACTGTTTGTAAACTACAAACAGTTTACCACGTGATTGTGGGTGATTGGTTGGTCCGATTTGGATGATTTTTTTTTTGTTTGTTTTTTATGCTGACGAAGTTTGCAATTGGGTTTTTTTCTCTATCCCTTACGGTTTTTGAGATAAATTTTGAATGTGTCCTAATTTGCATATTTGGGATGATGGAAAGTGCACCATGGGATAGGTCATCCACAACTTCCTATTCATTGGATTCATCAAAATTGACATATCTGCTTCGGTTCAAAAATTAAAAGGGGGGTTCAGACTTTTATATTCACCCTGTATAATATTAAATTATGGCTTGTTCCTGATTAGTCCAAGTAATAACACCCATAATAATATTTATATTATTCACCTATACATCACTTAGAATCGATTACAGTCGCCTTAAAAGTTTTCACTTCGCTCGTGTGGTCTTAAGCACACTCATTTTTTTTAGTGTTTGGAACTGTGTAATAACCCTGTTGACAGTGGACAGTGGAATCTGAAGTGTGCGGGAGATTTTCCTTTGGCTAACACCCACCATCTTCGTATTGTCCAATGTAGGGTGTCTATTTACTTATTGGGTGTCACTGTACGATAATTATTAAGTAATTTGAAGGGTATAGACTTTTCGACCACCATATAAAACAGGCGATGAAAATTAGTAACCAGAGCAAGTAAATCGATTTTATTTTTTTAAATTTAAGGAAACAAAAAATTTCATTGTATGTTATTACTTAAAAGAAAATTTGAGTGGTAACTGAATTTTGATAGGGTGAGCAATTGCATTTTCATTGTGTGAAATGAGAAATTGCCGAAGCTTTCTTAAGGGAGCATACTGAATAAACACAATCAGAGAGCAGTGGCGTCATAGAGAAAAATATCAAGTGGTAATGAATCAACGCCAAATTAGATTGGAATCTCAGACTTTCAAACTCATAAATCAACAACGAGTTACCCATACTTCTTCGGTTTACCCATCGCGTTTGAACCGGCGATACCACTCTTCTATTGTACGTAAACTAACAGTATCATCACCTAAACGTTGGCAAATGTTTCGGTAACATTGCGCAGCACTGATCTTTCCAGAATAGTCGTAGAAGATTATTGCTCGAATATGCTCGCGTGAAAGGTCCATTTCAGACCGTTGATGGCACTCACAGATGTGTAGTCAGAAAGTTGATTCTTGGATGTAATATAGCAAAGATATTCAGGAATCGAATGCAATAATTTGTTTGAAAACATATGAACACCCCCCTCGGAAAATGAGCCCTTCTTGAGCACGGGTTCTAGAACCGGAAGAAACTTTTGCAACAACATGATATAATGTCCAGCAAGCACCAAACTATGTCAGTTTTTCAAAGTATTTCCTTTGAAATCGTTGTGGCAATTGCCTTATGCCTTTGACATAGAAAGAATCGGGCTGCTGTCGTAATCAATATAGGATAGCGTTATATAGCGTTTCATCGGTCTTGAACTTCTACCCCCCCCCCCTCCACCCGCCAGATACTCTTTAAAGGGCCCAAGCAAATGATAACCACTAGGGACTATATCTGGACTGTAAAGAGCATGGGGCAACACCTCTTAGATCATTTTGGCAAGCGTTTCTGCTGTCAAGTTTGCCGTGTGAGTCTAGGGATTGACATTCCGGACAACATCCCGGATCTTTCTTGCGAATGGCGTTGCGTACGGCACCCTGAAGCATTTTGCGGTGATACTGGTGTTACTTGCGATACCTTCATCTAAAATGGCTCATTCAACGGGTGCAATTTTTACATAATATAACGAGCGTGTCCATGCATTGCAATTTTCACCATCTCTCGTTCTCCGCCAAACTGAATACACCAATCGTACACTTTTGCCCGTGACATCGATTCTACCCCAAACTATGCTTGAAGTTTTCTCAAAATCTCAGGAAGTTAATGTTATCCTTCATAAGAAATTTGATTATACACCGCTGTTCCACAGCTGTAAATACACTGCTTGCTGTCATGTTTACTACAGCTACTGCGCATGCGTCAAATACGTCATTCCAAACGCGGGATACTCAAAAACGATTACGTTAATTTTCCCCGAAAATTGTAATGTGCTAGAGTTATTTCTCTAAGCACAAAAGTCTCGGCCAACCTTGAACGACCCTTGTAGAATCGACCCCAAAATCAGTCGCTCTACAAGAAGACAGAGGCATCCCACGAGAGAAGACGAAAGAGTCTCCCTCCGTCAATTCACCTCGAACGATCATATACCAGATAAAGCTTTCACCTATGGCCCCAAAGCGCGCATAATGTTTGGTAAAAGGTTTTAGAGTTCTTTTAGATTTCTCTTCTTAAATAAATTTATCTTTTTGTTTTTTGATTCAGTGGTCGTCTTCCCCTCCAACATTTCTCCATCGGCACGAACCTGTGTTCGGATTGAATGGATTTGTAATATTTGGGCTGATAAATTTTAATGAAATTATAGAAGATGGAGTCGAATTAGGCCCACCCTTATATCCAGTTATTCTAGTTTCAGATAAATAAAATTCCTAAGGACTTCATTTTGTAGATTTCTAGTATAGTGTTGTATAATCGCAATAAATATTAATAAATATATTACATTACATTACGCTGTATTTGAAATTACACGGTTTGAATCATGTAAAGTGAATCTAACTGGCAGAATTTAAGTAATATGAAGCAATATGAAGCAATGCCTTATTCATTTTCAACGCTTTCTGTCAATCGTAACTGAATATGTTGGAGAATCTCGTTAATATTATTCTCAATTTTTCTTACAATTTCGAAACATGGTGTGAAACTCTTCAATGTTTGTAGGAAACTTTCGAAATAGGGAATATGTAAAATAAATTCATGCCAAATTTTGTAAGAATTTGTGTCCCTGCTGGATTTTTTATCTCAGAAGTTATCATAAGGAAAAAATTATATAACAAATATCAACAAATGCCATTTGAATCTACCAGAGCAAATTAAAAGTTTCTGGTCTTGGGTCAAAAACGAGGGATCCATCGTGATGAAACCTTCCCGAATTGTAGGTGTTCATGCACGATTGTGTTAACCACTGACGATACGATAGCCAGGCTTGCCTCAATCCAGGAATAGGTTACCCGATTTTCATTCGCGATCATATCTGACACAGCACGGATGTTTTCCGGCGTAACTGCATCGGCTGGCCGTAAACTGCAAGGTTCCTCTTAAAGTGACCATTTTCCCCGCTTAAACTCGCAATACAGGCCGAAACTGTGACTCTACTCGGAGGTGTGCCAGGAAATGTCTGTCGTCAAGTTTCAAAAAAATCCGACATTTTTGAGCCTTTGGAATAATCAGAAAATCGTAGCACGTCATACCTGCTGAGTCAGATCCATTGTGTTTTACGTCTACTATATCTGCCAGTGCGCGAGTTTTAGAATTATGCCATACGAAAACAATGCAACATGGCACGCTCAAATCTTGCATGCGACCAAATGATAGAGAAGTACTTGGAGAAAGTACAATAAATTTGGTAGGATGCGTACAGCATCCCTGGTTAAGAACTTTTAGATTGCCCTGGTAGTTTCAAATGACATTTGTTGATATTTGTTATATAATTTTTTCCTTATGATAATTTCTGAGATAAAAAAGCCAGAAGGGCCACAAATTCTTACAAAATTTGGCAGAAATTTATTTTATATATTCCCTATTTCGAAAGTTTCCTACAAACATTGAAGAGTTTCACACCATGTTTCGAAATTGTGAAAAAAATGGAGAATAATATTAACGTTATTCTCCAACATATTCAGTTACGATTGACAGAAAGCGTTGAAAAGGAATAAGGCATTGCTTCATATTGCTCCATATTAATTAAATTCTGCCAGTTGGATTCACTTTACATGATTCACCGTGTAATTTCAAATACAGCGTAATGTAATGTAATATATTTATTAATATCTATTGCGATTATACTACACTATACTCTAAATCTACAAAATGAAGTCCTTAAGAGTTGTATTTATCTGAAACTAGAATAACTGGATATAAGGGTGGGCCTAATTCGACTCCATCTTCTATAATTTCATTAAAATTTATCAGCCAAAAAATGATCGAAAGGTTCAACAATGGGGGGGGGGCAAAATGTGTCAACGCCATCTGCATAAGTGGTTCTATCATTACAACCCCAAAACTAGGAATCATCCAAACAGTGGCTCTCTAAAGGGCAAGGACCATCACAGAAATGCAAACGTTCTGAGTTCTGGGATGGCAATGGTGGAAGCTTTCTTCTGTTCCATTGGCCATGAGTGTGGACTGTTGTGGTTGAAAACAAAGATACGGTTACAGCAGAGTGGTATGTGACATCCTGCGTGCCAAAAGCCCTAAAAATGAAAAAAGAAGCGTCTGAAGACTGGAACAAGAGGTCTGTTGTGATATCTTGACAATGCCCTATCACATGCCGCTAATAAGACAACTGGGTTTTTCTGTGAAAATGGGATCAATATGTTGACGCATCCTCCCTATTCTCCAGAGTAGGCACCCGGAGACTTATTTTTGTTCCCCCAATCAAGAGGAACCGCAGGGTGACAGTGACGATGAAGTCCTAGCAGCGTACAACGACCACATTTTGGAGCTCATTGCCCAGGACTGGAAAAAATATATGTCCAACTGCTTGAGGAGGGATAGTACTTCTAAAAGTGATAAAAGTATGGGATTCTTAAGATACGTGAGATGTTCCTGGTTAAAACTTTTAGAGCACCCCTCGTAGCATTATCCACAAAAAATAAAATTGGTAGCCTGAAACTCAGAGTGTTTTATGTTGCCTAATGGCCATATCCAGCATAATATGAAACGAATATTTTTCTTTTCTTATCAAACGTTTAGCATACCGTAATGAAATTAAAATCAAAATTTAATCCTTAATTAATGAACCCGGATGCTTTTCTGCACTCCTCAAAAGACTTAGCGTATCTGATGGTTTTGATGACATTTTGCAAACCAGTATCGTGATATCTGATCAAAACGTAAAAAATCCAAATCGAGTAAGAAGCAGACAATAGTTCATACATACGAATGATGATATCGGATGAAAGCGAATATTTTCCGAAAGTAGAATCTTTTATAAGTTTTAAAATTAATCGTACGAAATATACAGAGTGGGTCAAAAAGTCTATACCCTTAAAATAACTTGATATCTATCCGTAGAAAATCTATTTAAAAATCTGCAAATGTTAAAAATAGAACATCATGGGTGGCTATCTGTTGGTGACCTTCCGATGATCTGATTATGCAAATAAGGACTCATATAAAATTTTTATCGCAAACCAGGACAGATACGGACCAATTTTCTATTGCGAACTTGTTATGCATTCAATTATGAACACAATACAACAACTGCATCATAATCGGATGAATCGTTCACTCAAAAATGAAACTGAAACATTTCTACTTGGTGATTTCTGCTGACACTCTAAAGGCTGGTAGGAACCCCTCAAAAATAAATGTCACCTCTTTACACGTAAAAATGTTACCGTTTCACTTTTGAGTGATCTAATCATCCAATTATGATGCGTTTTTTTGTCTGTATTCATAATTGAATGCGGAATACATTTGTAATTGGAAATTGGTCCTTATCTATTTACGTTTGAGAGATTGTATACGTTCTAATTTACATAATCAGATCATCGGAAGGTCACCTATAGATAGCTCACTCACGACTTCCTATTTGTAGGCATTAACAGATTTTTTAAATATTACATTAGTTATAGAGTATAGACTTTCCGATCACTCTTTATATAAGTTACACTCTTGGAAAGAGAAAAGTCCAGTTGTTGTTATGTTTTAATTCATTTTTCTAATACATGTGAAAAAACTTCTGCGGGAACTTTTTAAAATTCTGTGAGGCGGATTTGCATTGTCGGATACGTTTTGAACATCCTGTTGAATGGCGCTGATGCCATTATTCATTAGAATCGGCGTATCTGAAGTCGACATTTAGCCCTACAGACTTCATAAAATTCTAAAAATCCGGGAATCATTCGTCAAATTAGTTTAGACTTTGCCCTCTCTCTATTCAACTACATTACTCATTCGGCTTCGACTGATTTTCATCTTTTTGATTCCACTTAAAACTGCATTAGGCGGAACAAGGATTGAAGAGTGACGAGCTTGTGATTTAATGCAGTGAAGACATGGCTACGTGAACAAGAACAGAGCTGGTATAGAAAATGCATAAGTGCATTTGTTTCGTATTAAAATACTAAATATAAAATCGAAACTAACTTTCCTCCGATCTATTCATTGTTATTCATGAACACACATTCCATTTTTATTTATTCCTTGAAAAATGCTAATTACAAACTCACAGATAACTGACGAAACATATACACCCCGTGCCACTCTATATTCAGAAGTCTAAAATTTGGATTATACTTTCGATTCAACACTTTGTTTTTTTTCTTCTCTAAAGCGTGATTTCAGGTGGCAGTCATGTCTGCTTGCATTAGACGAGACACTTTTACGGCCAGTATATTCTTTAAAATTTCTCTCAGCAAGTTTTCAGGTAAATATAGCGAATCTTCTACAGTTTCAAATAACACGGAGCATCCTGAGAAAAAACTGCTTATCAGTCCTACTTGATTCTCCCTAGGAACTGCTGCCCTTTGATCTCCAGTGAATTTTCATTTTAATTTCCTTTAGGGTAAGGAGCATTTTTTTTTTTTTTACAAAGAAGTTGGCTCTCATTTTTATTTATTTTCTTCCAATAAAATAGTTCTCCTCCGAAAGCAATGTTCAATCAGAGTGCACTACTTTAATCAGCAATTACTTCAATAATTGCGCTCTAAACGTTTCTTTGCAATCATGAGGACGGCAAAAGTGAAATAATGGTATATATTAATTTAATAGTTTTGGCACTCTTTCTGTGGTAAAGCTGTAGATCATTGCGTGCTTTCGGCTTCTGCCGAAAGAGAAAACAAAATTCCCTGACAGGAAAATATTTAAGGTGGATATATCTGATAATTTTGAAGGTCAATTGAAATAAACTAAACATTAGATAAACGCAATTTGTCAAAGAGAGATAATAATAGATTCAAAAAAATGAAGCACTCGTTTAAATGCTTATAAAGAAGAGATTGCAGCCATTTTGTAAATCGATATTGCTGAAAAAAATTGTTTCGTCTAAGGTCAAAGCATGTTTAAAACTAAAGAAATAGAAAATTTGTAGTTCGCCTTTAAACGACCAGACCAGACATTATAGTCGTAGATAAGCAAAATAAAGTGACCTACATAATTGATATCTTCATCCCCAACACACAATTTATAAAAGACATATCCTAACAAGATCACTAAATATACAGATCTTGACACGAAATAAAACGCCTTTGGGGAGTTAGCAGAGTACATATTGTTCCTATCATTCTTTCTGCCAATGGGGTTATTCTATTACACAAAAGCCTGTCAACACAGAACTTAAACCCACACTTATACAAAACCTTACGGAAAGCCACAATCTTAAACACTTGTCATGTAGTAAGAAAATTCCTACACCAAAACAAATTTCTATACCTAATTAGAATATACACAAGGAATATTGCAGTTTGGAATATTTCTGAGAGTGATGGGGTATGAGGATAAAAATCCTGTGAAGATGGCAAGTAGATTTTAAGCATATCCCCTCCTCCCTCTGGACAGTGTTGCTCCGCGGTACCAACTAATTCGACCATTCTACCAAGGCAGTGTTCCTTCCGACTTCAATATTTTTTCTTTTGGGAACTTGTCAAAGATCATGTATACATACAACCACTACCGATCGATCTGTCTGAATTGCGTGCCGCCATTCAGTAAATCACAGTAGAAGCTAACACCAATGTGGGAGAAAATGGACTACGGAATGATGTGCCTTATTTCATGAACTTGTACAGTTCTTCAATCATCCAATGTAACATTTGTGCTGATACCCATCCCTACGAGAAATAAACAATTGTTCAACCGCGATATTCTGTTGCGTACGCTCTGTATATCATTTAGCAAATACAAAATCCAAGAGAAACAGTATGCAAGAGAAACAGAATATGTATTTGCAGCTAGTCAGAAAGCGTTAACAAAATGGACCAATTTGTTAGCTTCCTAGACTTCCAAAGGTAATTTAAAATTCTCGTTCTGACTCTATTGTATTGGATATGCAAGGCGACAACAAAAATGAAGGAACACTCAGAAGTTAAATGCTACCATAAAAATTACATTTCCTCAAATATTTAAATTACTGCAAAGTGTTTATATTCTTCCTTCGAAAATAGAAAAAATAAATAGACATAACATTTCAAACAATTCATAGAAAAATACTCAACCACTTTATTAAACAAGAAAAATCGCTTTGATATTCCTCTTATTCTAATGCTAAAACACATTTTTAAATTGGCTAAGGCCATGTAGAAAGAAATTTAAATGCAAATCAATATATGCTAACGTTTACAAAATGCAAATTTCCTTTTCGGTGTGTGCTATAGTAACATTACCTTTAAAAGCAAAGCAGGCAGATTCGCCACTTCATCTTTCTTCGTTGCCATTTTTTCTGGATGTTCTATTAATCTCTATTTTTAAATCGTCATTTCGTGACCATTTCCACCGTGAATCATTTGTAATTTCCTGCCACTAAATGGAAGAACGAGAAACACCTGAAATGCATTTGCCGCTCAACCTTTGATCCATTCACAGCTCATTGGAGAAGTTAAAACATAAGAGACAAACTCAAAATCAATAGCCACGATTTTCTCTATAATTTGAGCAAGAAATAAAAAGTTCCTTTTCTGAGCCTTAATTCTTTTTATTCAGGCCGAATTTCTTTGCTGTTTTAAGAAGGTACTTTTCATTTGGGATAATTTATTTTTCGAGAAATAAAAGTGAGCTAAGCCCTGCCTCCGTGATTAATGGTTAACAAAAGAGATAAGGGGACCTCTTAAAACCTGATCTACATTAACTCCAGTTAATCATCGTGAAAGCATTGCTATTGGCAGAAGCCCTAATCCCTAACGCCGTTCTAATTAGCTCTTTTGTTTGTGCCAATGTGAACAGCAGACGAAGAAGCTTTGAATGCAGCGGCAGTAGCCTTCCTACACTGACAAATTAAAAACAAAAGAATAATAAAAATAAAAAAGGAAGTAACATTAACACTACGGACTAAGATAAACTTTGGTGGAAATAAAGATTACGAAAAAGTTGGATTAGAGTTAAAATCCTTATTCGTAATCTTTTAAAATATCTAAATTTGCTTTATACGAACGATTAGTAAAATATCTGCAATAAAACTTGAAGGAAATAAAATCGACCAATATCTGTAAAAATGATGTGGTATTTAATATACTCCATTCCATTTTCACAATACGATTTCCTAGACATAAGTATTTTCTCTGGTATTATAAATTTCTGTGTTAAGGCCTAGCAAATTTTTAATTAATGTCTATATTGTCACACGCTATCAACATAGATATTTTATCGTCATTTACATCACAAAAAATGCTCTTTATAACAAATGTAACTTAATTATTTACTTTTTGAATTTGTGTAAAAATTATACGGCAATTTTAGTTACGTTAGAAATCACTTTTAAGATTTGTTTTTGTAAACCATTTCTGCAATGTCACACTGCTTTTGCCCTTTGAAAGCAAACCGTTAAATTTCCATAACGTTAAATTTCCCTTTTCAGATTTTCTCTAATCTTAGCTCTTTCAGCGAATGACGTTCATTTAGTCGTTACTAATCCCTGTTATTAAGTAAAAATGATAGCAAAATGACATGGAAATTCCAATAGTTTGGCGTTTTCATTTACGAAAGCGTCATCAATGTGTAAAATAACATCTATTGTTAAACTGAGGATGACATTTTTTTTTTGTAATCTTAAAAGATTTTTGCTTACAGGATCAGATGGTGCAGATTTATTTTCTTTTTCCTTTGTGTTTCCAATAAGTTATATCACAACGTTTGTGAATCGACTGAATTTCGTATGAAACTGCTTTCTATGGCAATGAATAAAACTCTTTGTGCTAAAATAAACGAAAGGACATTGTTGAAGAGCAGTTTTTAAGATAAAGTAAGACATATTAATTGTGACTCAGTAATAATATGATGAAAGACAGGATAAATAATTAGAAGGCATAGCCAAGAATTGTGACTCTGTTTATAAATACTGCTATACACGATACGATTGTGAGCGTGCGTGCCTAATTCTGTTTTCAAGCCAAAGATACCATTTTGAGGCGACAACTTTGTGTTGACGCTATTCTGTGTTCGAAATGTTCAAGACCATCTAGTAGCAAACCACCTGTGAAATATGATCTGTCATCCGTTTCTTAAACGCAAAGAATTGAAACCAGCAGACATTCAAGGTGTGTCAACTTTGTGAGCTACACAGAGAAAATGCCAAAGATGAGTCAGGGAATTTCTTCTGGATATGCCTCCTAAATTATATCAAATGGATTCTTTCAATAACTTAAATGATGGAAGGACGAGACACAAAACCCGTGGAATAAAACAAAAATTCAATAGCTTAAGAAATCTTTCTGGCTTCCATCCCATAAATTAAGTTTAAAAGTGATGTTACTATCATGATAATAAGAAAATTGAATCCAAAAATTGGATAAGATACTAAGTCTGTGGGTGATAGAAAAAAGCTAAGGTCAGATACGGATTTAGCATTAATAAACGTATATGAATCAGCTCATAACGTTAAAGATGATTTTAAAAAGTAATTAGCACATTAAAACACAAAATTTCTCTCTTTCGAAGAAAAGCATATCGGCAGTACTGAATGAAAAATGCCGGGAAGGGGAAATCCCAACTGGCCAGAAACGGCAAAATCCTCGAATTCCCATAAGCCGAACACCACAGGTCATGTCAAGCAGCTTAGCCAGCGTGAAAATTCAGCCATCCAAAGAGGGATCGCAAATATTGTAGAACTTCACAGGCTACCGTAAATAAAATAATAAGGAAAGATTTGCAACGCGTCACAAGAGTCGTGTTCATAAGCTGTTACCACGACACGTCACAAAAAGGAAGAGAAATTGTCGGAGGCTCTATGAGGGCTCCTCGCAGCAGAAGATGGAAGTACGTTGTCATTTTGGATGAAGCCTACCTCTACCTCAAAGATTGCAACAAACCCCGCGCGAGAGAATTCCACGTGGAGAGAAGTCATTTCAAAAGTGGTCCAAGGAATATAAGGAAAGTTTTTCAAAAAGATTTATGGTGACTGTGAGATAACTCGTACAACGGCAGGAGAGTGGACAGGAGGGCTAGAGTTTATTATCAGCAGCATGTTCTCAGTTCAATTTTCCATGAGGAAATCCCCGATTTGTTTGTAAAGGACAAAAGCAAAGTTTGGATTTTCATGATACCCCTATCAAGTCACCAGCTGCATCCCAGATGGATTTTTTGTGGATTTGGATTATTGAAATGAGCCCTTGCTCGGCGTCATCCAACAACCATTGAGGGTCTCTACAATGGAACGGAACAACATCAGCCTCGCTGTTCTACAGTGAAAGACACAACCAGGGTCACCAAATTGTACACGATAGTTGGTGGAGAAAGGGGTTTTCTTCGTGAACTTTCTCCTCCAAATCGTTAACACATATCGTAATCAACCTTTTGTAGAGCTTTCTAAAGAGCAAGATGTTTGAAAACATTAAAATTAGTATAAAGGAAGATTTACAATAAAAAGTATTAGAGGACAATATAAATGGGTAAAATTTAGTTTACAAGATAGTAATAATTTAAGTTTGACATCTGATATTATAAAATATATTAATTCCTCATGTCAATAAACATTTAACTTTTATTCATTTTTTTAAAGGGAAAACTGCATTAAAATTTTCAAAATTTAAAATAGAAGTCAAAATAAATTTGTAACATTATTTTTAAGTATATAATCTGAGATTAATATAACTGAGCATCAATCATTAACATTATGATTCGTTAATTCTCAGCGAATGTGTTTTTTTACATGGACTCGGAGAGTTTATTTTTTATATTATAAACGTAGGAGTTGTAATAAAATATATATTAATTAAGATAAATAAACTCCTTTAATTAAAAGAAAACAAATAAATTAAAATAGATAATAGAAAACAATGATAAAAGTCACCCAATTGATAAAGTAAATGTTGAAGGACGAAACATGAATGAAACACAGGTCTTGTGGAGAAACTCAGATGAAATATTCTTCATCTGTAACTGTGTGCCTCCCTGTGTTCGTGTAATATTTCTTCACTAGATCTTCGTTTCTTCTGTGTTTCTTCTGTATTTCATCTGAGTTTCTTCACAAGACCTGTGTTTCATTTATGTTTCGTCCTTCAACGTTTACATTATCAATTGAGTGACTTTTATCATTGTTTTCTATTATCTATTTTAATTTATTTGTTTTCTTTTAATTAAAGGAGTTTATTTATCTTAATTAATATATAGTTTATTTTTTATTTCACCGTACAAATATCGTTTCAGGCGATCAAAATAACAAACATGGATTCTATTAAGACACTTTTTCTTTCTTAAACGGGAGTGAAGAGTGAGTTTGCTGTTGCCCGTTTTGACGTTTAGCTTCCCAATATACGAAAGAGATCGAAGATATAAACTAGGTTTTAAAAAAAAAATTCAGCAAAATCTTCTAAATTGAAAAAATTCTATTCACTAGGAATTTGTGTTACAACTCTTAACATACTGTATTTTTCTTTCACTCTATACACAGTAACATCTTCCTTGCATAAGCACCTTTCAAAGTCCCAATCACCTTCCCATAAAAAAAGCTTAAATTTCGATCGATATGAACGCGAATTTGCTTTCTACCCCATCTGTTAAGCACTGTTGCTTTAGAAATAGGATAAAAGCAGCAAAGTATGTATTCAGAACTATAACCGAAGATTGGTTGTAATGCTCTAAAGCATTTTTTCCATTATGCTATACGTATATCAAAACGGAAATCTTGAAGATGCTCATTATTCTTAAGAAGACAAGAGTTGATTGATTGGCCTCCTTTTTGGACCAAAACAGCTCGAGATTCAGAAAGCTTGAATAACACTCTGCATTGATCTTACGTTATCCTGTCAGAAAATCGAAGCCTAAAAGATTGACGGATGTTTTAGCATGTTTTCAATCTTTGCCGGGCTTTTTGTGGTATTTTATTTCATAGATCACACGAGTTCTCGAAAGATTGCACGGTCTGTGTCTAAAAAAAAATTGTTTTAGAAAAAGAAACATAAAACAAGCTAACCTATTTTTTATTTATACAAACCTTTGTCAATGTCGTTTAATATTTCATCATTCTAGAAAGAGATTCCCCAAAGCAGATAATTCTTTGGGACCTAGTAATCAAATAAGGTCATGACGCTCATCGGCCCAATTTTCTTCCCTATACGATTCGCTCAATAGAAATTCATACCACTCTATAGCTATATCATGATTACATGCTCATGTTGAATGGAAATTGATGTAAATGAAATAGCATAGGTCTAAATGAAAATGATGAAAATGAAGTGATAGAAAGGATTAATTCGGTAATGGATGGAAATTGTTGGAGGAAAGGTGGCGACTAGCATCAGACACACAAGGAGTTAAACGCCCTAGATTCACAAATCACAATATAAACCATGAATGCAATTTTTGGTTCGCCGTCATCTGATCATAAAGTGAAACTTTTGGTACAACACTTTTTAAAACTAATTCCTCTGTACTTAAGGAATACACAGATGCATAATTTAGTATTTTATGGTATCTAGAGCCCTCAAATCGCTGCCATTGTTAAAAGTTGTATTAGGAACTTCTTTACTAAAAGATATGGGCATTTCATTTTATACCAATTCATACCATTTTTTATATTTTACAACTGATCTCAATGCAATTTATATTATTGATTCTGCTAATTATCTTACAAGGCTTTTAGCGTCTCCCTGAGAAACTAATGCACGTAATGCATATAAATTTAACCGGTTAACAGGCTATGTAGCCCTCATAATGCGTCAAATTTTCGCGCAGAACCTGCAAAAGAAGCCAAACATTGGTTTAGTTCATCTCCCATTTCTTGCTTATCAATCCTATTTAATATAAATTGCAATGATAATATTCAGCGCTCCTTGAAAAATGAATAACACTTTTGAGATATATGCAGAATTGTATGAAATTGACAATTTCGTTATTATATTAAAGCACAGTAAGGAGGTAAACCTTTAGTGAAAATGCACTTTATAATATGAAAAATCGCCTAACTTTATTATCTTCTGATCAATATTCATATATGGTGAAAATTAGATAAATAGGAGAATGAGAGAATATGACTTAGCATGGCCGAGATGGAAATAGATATTATCACTATTTTAAGGTTTGATATAGGGTCATCTAACATGCCATTTAACACTTTTAGATAATGTGATGAAAGAACACGTTTTCTGTATAATAATTTAGGGTTGTAGACCATAAGTTGCAAAGCAGTTTAACGGAATATATTTCTTTTATTTTTCATGAGTATAAAGAATTGTAAAACTAAGGAATATATGAAACCAACTTTATACGGGATATGTTGAATCTAATCAAAGTTCAATTTGTTCGCTGTTGGCATTATGCATTGTTGATATTGGTAATGTCGTTATTCGTTTTATTCATTGGTTTGGAAAACTCTGATCAAGTTACCTTCTAATCTCGCAGTATAAATGTTGGAAAGTCAACTTATTATGCATGCGTGGAATGGTCAGTAGCGCTGGAGGGTTTATCGCAAATTCAAATCCCATCGCTAATGGACTAAACGCATGTTGCCTTTTTCTATGTGCTAGTCTGATGATCGAGAAGCTGAGGCATAGGCTTTCAGTTATTGAGTCCCGTGGGCCGTGGGTTCGAATCCTGCTATGGATGTTCGTTAATGATAAAAGAATTCCCGCTGAATGATGGTAGTTTGACAACTGAAATATACATGCAGATAATAAATTTATTTTTCACTTGGATAAAATGTGATTTCCTTTTTTATCATTTTAATCCACAGTGTTTGGTTACTTTTTATAAACGTTTGTGTTTGACTCTGACACATGTAAATATACTATTTATATGAAAGACCTCTGTCAAATACTTTACATGCCTCACTTACTACATAGTTTCAATATAAATTTACGTGGTTATAACATCAATTCTTATATTAATATTTCCTCCTGAGAACTAAGAAATAAACAGTTTTTGCTAATGTTCATTTGAAGCACTAGAACATACCGAATTATCAATTTAATAGGAACTTCCCACCTCGAAAGAGTGACTCGTAACTAAGATTATGTGATTATTCAGAAAGTAAGTTCCGTTTTCTAATAAAAACAAAACTACTATATATATTTTTAAAATTTTCTTTACCAGATTCTATATACCTTTAACTACTTTTCCAAGTTAATTTAAACCCTTGTCATAGCGCTCAATGAGCTTCTACGTGCTCATTTCATAGAAGTCTGCCCCCGGTGAGGAAAGCCAAGCAGTTTTCACTTTTTCATCATCGCTGAAACGCAGGCTGCTGATGAACTCCTTTAGATCCCGGAACAGGTGGTAATTACTGCACGTGAGATCCGGACTTGTAAAGCGGGTGATCAGTTGATCCCAACTAATCAGCTCTTTTGATTGGAAACAATTTGACATATCGGATCAACAATATATATCTAACTAGCAGAGGACCCGGCGTTGCCCGGGATAATTACGCTTGTAAGTAAACACACACACATTCACAAAGAAACACACACACTTTTCCCAATCGTCTGAACGCTTGTTAGGGAGCTGAAGGAAGACACGTGTACCTCCTTTGCCTATCGAGAGAGACTGCCCAATCTATATCGTCTATTATATCCATTTCCTGTTCATTGTTAATAATTCTTGGAAATGAATGTTCTGCCAATGCATCATCATTTTATGTTCATTGTTATAATTCTTTGAAAAGAACTTTCTATCATTGCATCATCATTTTATGTTCATTGTTATAATTCTTGGAAACGAATGTTCTGTCATTGCATCATCATTTTATGTTCGTTGTTATAATTCTTTGAATAATGTTGTGCTCATTGTTATTGGTGAATTGCGCATTGAGACCATTGAACACGACGGGCCTATTGTTGCACAAACTTTGCCTTTCATTGTTGGTCATGAGATATACAGGGTGTAAATTTTAAGTTGACAAAGCAGAATAACTCGAAAAATAAGCTTCACACGAAAAAATGCGTAGAATCCAAAGTTGATTATTTTCGAGGGGGCATCTGCTGGTGCTAAAATTAGCCCACCCCCCCCCGGCCCCTGGGGGTGGGGCGGGGGGCAACTTTAAAATTTCAAATGGGAACCCCTATTTTTTATTGCAGATTCAGGTCCTACATAAAAAACTACGTACATTTTGTCTGAAACATTTTTTTTATTTTTGGTAGATGGCGCTGTAATTCAAGAAAATCCATTTTCTCATTTTTGCGTGGAAATAACTAATTTATTATTCATTTCGATTCCTACATTGTTTTAACTACAATGTAATTTGAAGACATTTCGTCAACAAACAAATAACGTAAACATTGGCATTTTTTTCAGAATGTTTACATTTTAAATTCTGATCTTTAGAAGAAAAGATTGTAATTTTTCAACTGTTTTTGTGAGTGTACAACGCCGTATTGCTTTTGAATTTACATTATGAATTATCTTTCTGTGGAAGAAAAAATTGAGATGGTGTACATTTATGGAGAAAGTGGGAGAAATTTTGATAATGCAGTCGCGCTTTATGCTCAGCGTTTTCCTGGCCAAACGCGATCACGGTCTTCTTTTGTTCGAGTTATTAAACAATTTACTGCGGAAGGTAGTGTGAACCAGAAAAAAAGAACCCGTGCAGCTACTGTTTGTGGAGAAAACAATCAAGTGTCAGTCCTAGCTGCTGTGGCTCATAATCCACATGCGAGCACAAGAGAAATATCAAGGCAATCAGGAATTTCACATATGAGTGTTTGGAAAATGCTGAAGCTCCACAAATTTCATCCATATCATGTATCTATGCATCAGGAACTACATGGCAATGACCACCAAAACCGTCTAACGTTTTGTCACTGGGCACTTCAGCAGATGCAAACAAACCAACATTTTTTTGCACGAGTTCTTTTCTCCGATGAGTCAACATTCACAAACCACGGGGAAGTTAATCGACATAACATGCATTACTGGAGTGAACAGAACCCACACTGGATTCGAGAAGTCAACCATCAGCGACCTTGGTCAATTAATGTTTGGTGTAGGATAATTGGCGATAAACTTATCGGTCCATATTTTATAGACGGTAATTTGAATGGCAACAAATATCGTAACCTACTTGAAAATGAACTACCAGATCTACTTGAAGACCTGAGTATTGAACTTCGACAACACATGTGGTTTCAACATGATGGTTGTCCAGCGCATTATTCATTAGTAGCGCGCGAAGTACTACATCGACTTTACCATGGTCGCTGGATCGGCAGGGAAGGTCCTGTGAATTGGCCAGCCAGATCGCCTGACCTTACATCGCCAGATTTTTTCTTATGGGGTTACCTCAAAGATATCGTTTATAAGGAAACGCCAACCACTCGCGAAAACATGATTCAAAGAATAAGAGATGCTTGCGCTGCAATTACACCAGACATGTTATCAAGATGTGTTCAGGAATTTACAAAACGAGTCAATAAATGCATCGAAGTTGGAGGTCATCAATTTGAACATTTAATTTCATAAAACGGCGAGATGCAAGGGATTTAAGGACAACAAGCAGGCCGAAAGTGAGAGGCGAGGGGACTCACTGGAAATACAAGCACCCCGAAATTCATTTACTTGCAAGTATTTGCAAATAAGAAAAAATAAAACGAAAACAATCGGTCCTTTTAAGGACCACCAAATCTTAAACGGGAATAACTTCATCTTTACACAGTCTTTTACTTTTTTACTCTGTTAGTTAATGAGTTCACTCGTTAGTACGTAGGATGTTCGGTTAGTTAGTTAGCTAATCAGTTGATTTGTTTGATAATTATAAAGTTGTGTGGCCTCATGACCACGAAACAAAACAAAATTATCCTAATCCGCGGCAAAAAATAATAAAATAATAACTTTGCGGCAAAATTTACGAAGTAAATAAGTATTTTTTATTTCTCCGTAACCATTTCCACGCAAAAATGAGAAAATGGATTTTCTTGAATTACAGCGCCATCTACCAAAAATAAAAAAAAATGTTTCAGACAAAATGTACGTAGTTTTTTATGTAGGACCTGAATCTGCAATAAAAAATAGGGGTTCCCATTTGAAATTTTAAAGTTGCCCCCCGCCCCACCCCCAGGGGCCGGGGGGGGGGGTGGGCTAATTTTAGCACCAGCAGATGCCCCCTCGAAAATAATCAACTTTGGATTATACGCATTTTTTCGTGTGAAGCTTATTTTTCGAGTTATTCTGCTTTGTCAACTTAAAATTTACACCCTGTATATTGGTTGGTCCGTGCAGAGTGTTTGTGAATTGCGTGTTGATACCACTGTTGGTACCTATTGTTGCACAAACTTTGCCTTGCATTGTGGTCATGAGATATTTCTAATTAATATGCCCTTCCATAACCATGAATATCGATTTTTTATCGATAATTATTATTTTTCCGAAATCTGAGATAGACAGTGACCTTCCTCATGGTTTGAAGATCAAGTATGCAAAATTTCATCAAGATCGGAATAAAATTGTAGATTTGCATAAGAAACAAACAAACAAACCCATAAACAAACAAACATCCTTCTTTATAGAAAGAAGATAACCAACAATCAGGGCAAAGTTTCTGCAATATATATAGGATGGCCCAAACTTATCCAGCATAATTGTTTAGGAACATTGTACGGTTCAAATGGAACAAAAAATGTCCTATAAACATTACATCTAGTTTCGATCGTGTGTGAGATGTCGACGTTTGTCTATTTTCTTGTAGAATTGTTAAAGCAAATAAATTAAACACTTTGAGAGTTCAGATCACTTTTATTCTGCATACAGACAGAACATCATATTGAACTACAAAACAAAACTAAAATGATACAAAGAATAAGAATAAGAAGAAAGTAACAAATCAATGTCGAGGAAGCCCCTGAAAATGGTTGCCCCCAGCTCCAATGCACTGGTTACATCTTCGGACAACTGAATTGGTAGCTGCCACAATCTGGTCGGGTGTAATTGCTCGACTACAAGCTTGAATGGATGCAATGAGCTCATCTGTGGTGGTGGGCAAATTGCTGTAGAGCTCCTTCTTCAGTGTTCCCCACAGAAAAAAATCTAATGCGGTGAGGTCCGGTGACCTAGGAGGCCAAGCTACTGGACCACCTTTACCGATCCATCTGTCCGGATAAGTGACATTCAACCAGTCTCACACTCGTCTACCAAAGTGGGCCGGGCATCCGTCCAATTGCAATCGGAGGTTTATTCGTACATAAAATAAAAGAAAATAAGACAAACGTCGATATCTCACACACGATCGAAACTAGATGTAATGTTTATAGGACATTTTTTGTTCCATTTGAACCATACAATGTTCCTAAACAAGTATGCTGGATAAGTTTGGATCACCCTGTATATAATTAAGACGTATAGTGAAGATGCCATCCTACCTCTGCGAATTATAAAACAAAATGGAATTCTTAACAATGCATGGAATTCCTGTTGCTCGGGCTTTATTTAGAATTGATAGTTATTAGAATTTAACATTTTCTTGAAAATCTCTAAAAATGAGCAGTAACTGAAGATAATGGAAAGTTGGCATACTTTTGAGAAACAGTGGAAAGGCGGTAGAGGAAGCAGTCCCTTTGCTCGGCTCTGTATGGGTTAATGACAAAAGATTTACGTAAAAAAGAAGGCAGTACATATGCTGCTGCTGAGCTATGGAAGCGCTATTGTCATCATTATGGATGCATCACTTCGATTGAGTTCATAGGGCAAGCTGCTAATCTAAAAAATATAAACGACGTTGAAGAGAAGCTCGTAGGGCGCTTTTACTAGAGTGGAAAAACGATGGTGAAAAAAACGATCACGATCCTCGTAGGAAAAATGCAAATGAATGCTAACGTTTCTTTGGAAAGCCTGTAGCATTACCGTCCAAAATCAAGGAATCAAGCAGTCAATGTCACCGTTGATAGTGGCTCACAACTCTCAAGATGTTTCTCAAGGGCAAACTGTGAACGCAGAATACTGTCGGCAATTTCTTCAATACAACTAACATCTGCCCTAAGACGTAATCGCTTACATTTTATGCGAGATACGTAACCCTGTTTATTATGATCCTTGTGGTGGATACAGTGAGGATAGTTTTGGGCAGTTGGACATTCAGAAATCTTGGAACATCCCCCTTATTTAAGGGACTCTGACTCCTTGTGCACGCAATAGGACAATCCATCGTAGTTGGAAATTATATTGAAGGCATGTAATATTTAATCTCAAGAAAATTTATATGCTACCATTACTTTATTTATAACTCCAGTACATAGTGAAATGACTGCAGTGAGCTTCAGTTGCGCAGTGAAACAGAGCAGAATGACCACCGGTGTGATTTGAGGGAATTCTATATAATGAATATTGTGAGGGCTAAGGGTTGGAATTTCTAAACAACTATCATTCTACTATATTCAAATGCAACAGTTTCTATGGTGTACAACGCATGGTATAAGTCAGGGAAAGTATACGGATTGGAATCGCATACTGAGCTAAAAAGAAAAACTTGTTTTTGACGAGAATCATAGAAGGCTTTCCCGACTCGTAAGTCTCAACCGAAGGGCCGCATTGAAGGAAATAACAGAAGCTTACAGTGAATAGCGCAGAAAGAAACCTCTCAAAAGAAATCTCAGTACGACGCTGCTTCTATGATACTACTGTTATTTGCGAAAACCAAGAAAATTCGCCTTTTGCGGGCGAATAATAGCTTTATTGGACCACTGGTGATTGGCTTGGTCAAATAAATCAAGATTTCTGCAGATGGGAGATTGGCGAAAATATCATAAGCCCAATGGCTCCTATCGTGGCATATGACAGCTATCAGGCTGCTGATGGCAATTTTATTGTGTGAGGGAAACGTTTTATAATAGCATGAGTGGGCCCCTAAATAGCAAATCCCAACTCAACAATGTTGTCGACTAGGTGTATCCATTCTTAGTTATTCGAAATCTCTCGGATAAAGGCACTTTATGGCCACCAAATATATACTGTAGAAGAACAAACGGAAATACAGCTCAATAAAAAAGAAGAAAAATTCTATCGTTGTTTATAAGGGTTCTAAGGAAAACAATGCTACAGCCTTACTATGTGATGCTACAAAGTTTGCTAAGTCATAAAATGGATTCATTGAACAGGGCAGTGACCTCACGTTGTTACAGTAGCCTTCACAATGACTAGATCTCAGTTCTATAAACTCTTTATGTGTCTAATTCGAGAAGAGTATTCGAAAAATGCCTTCATCAAATCGAATCAGACAACGCTTTTCCAAGGATAGAATTTTTGGTCATTTAGGAAATGTTGAACGATTATGCGACATACAGTCATGCATTGTTGTGTTGTTAAGTAGTCCCAGATATACTCTAAAGGGACTACACAAGGCTCCAACACCTCAGAGAGCAAACACAATCCCAATACTCAAAAGCGGCTCTTATACAGTTTCAAAGGAGCATTACTGGCGCATAGGATTTGCATATTATCATCATTCCATAATCTAAGCATCTTACAAATTTTGGATTGATTGAAAGCTTTGTTCCTGAAATGGCCAACAATGTACTATTCTACGCAAATCCTATTGAAACGATGACTTTTTGTTTGTATGCAAAAATAGCTATCCCAATTTTAAGAAAAAATTTTTATTAGCATAGAGAAAGTTTTTCTGCCTTTATTCTTATTTCCTTTTAATTTTTCAAAACTACGCTTTTAGGATAGAGTAAACAATACTGGGTTGAAAAATTTTATCAATTGGCGAGGCTCGTTAACCGGCGAGTATTCCTGTGAGATCCTTTACTTTTTACTCTTTCCGCCAGAAAGTCTTTGGAAATGAATCCTTGCAGAAAATTCCTCGTTCGTCAGCGCCAGGAAATTAAACTTTTACTCTAGAGATCCGGAAGCTGAAAGATCTATACAACTTGGTGTTTGAAACTAACTAGTCCAAGTGGAATTAAACTGCAATTGCGTGTATATTTTTAATTTGTTTTTGAGGCTATTTAAAACCCGGGCTCAAAGGGGAAAATATTCTTCTCCAAGCGTTCTCTTTAACTTTTATTTCTAGCTTGTAAATTTAGCTTTGAATTTATATAAATGATAAATTAAAATTCCAATTTTAAAACAATGAAATGAGATACAAAGTATCCAGGAAGTAGACTTCTATTTGCTTTATTCAAAGATAATATTTGTGTAGTTTGGTGTTTCAAACCTTTTTTTCATAATTAAATCCTTATGAGTGCGTTAAAATACAATATTATTTTTTTGTTTTATCCATATCCCTTATTTTTTGCTATTGAAGGGTTTACCTAATTCCAAAAGTTGTAAAGCTCATCTAATTATTCTAAATCTATCTACAAAAGCAATACTTTATTAGTCCAAATTGAAAGAATAAATTGTCATCAATCGCGGACTAGTATTGCAGGGAAGCCAACAAAAGTAAATTGAAACTGAAGCTCAAATTTGTGGAGCGTCTGAATTAGTATTTTATTTTTTATGTTAAAGTTGTCGGTTTTACTTTGAATTTTGTCAACAAAGGTAGAAGGGTAGCTTCCTTCAAAACCAATTTTTAATTCAAAGCGTGCGGAATTCATTCTTTCAATTTAATCTTAGACTAAATTAGACGAAGCTCTACAACTTGGCAATTGGAATTAGATCTCTAATAGGAAAAAAGTTAGGATTGAAATGACGTTTTATAAAGGGAATAGGATGATGATAATAATTTGTTAAAGTATCTATAATAAAGACCTTAATTACAAAAAGTTGATACTCTTTTTTTAAAATCTTTATTCCATCCTTCAGACAATCTCAAATTCATCTTGCTAAGGAGGATGAATTTGCAAAGAAGTTGAGCGAATTCTTAATAGCACTATACTATTATTAACCTTTGAATACAGTGTATGGAAGGGTGCTCTTAGAGACCCTGTATTTAACAGTTGCTTCGCTTAAAAAGTTTTAAATGATTACTCAATTACAAAGATTTTTATAATCTAAATGATGATTTATAATTTCCATCTTCTGAGAATTTCAAATTTAAAGTTCAATAAAGTTATTCTGAAACCTCTTACATCGACTTCTTATGTAGATGACATTCAAACGTTTAGACACTCCAGATGAATCACACACAGTTATCAAACTCTTATGACTTCTTTTCCAGATGGTGACAAACTCTCCAGTCGAATATGATGCAAAAGTTGAATATAAAATATAAAACAAGAAATTAAGCCTCCCGAGGAAGGTATAGGAAAGTAGCGGAAGTCCTGAGTTCGTCTATTTTTTTTTATTCCTTCATCTGCACTTATTTTTTTTTTTTCCTTCATCAACTCCCCATTTTTTTAAAATCAAAAATTGATTTTTTCGAACCTTGTATTTAGAAAATATAAAAGAACCCTATATTCTTTCCTTTCTCATCATTTTCGATCGAATGATATATCACAACCTATATGTTGCCGTAAATTTCTTAAGAATAAGTGATTGCCACCCCCACAACTTCGACCCTATTGTGACAATTTTGCCCAAACTTTACAATAATGTTGATTTTGCTCAGAGAAATCTGCATACCGAATTTCACTTCTTTATATGCATAAATACGCGTAGACCTTTTGGTCCCCTCTAATTTCCGCCCCCGAAACTCCGACCCCAGTGGGCCAATCAAAACCAAACTAAATAGTGAAGGTGCACATGCCCATAGTAAGCTACATTCCGAATTTCAACCTTCTACCTCAAAAAATGCGGAATTATGAAGGGGACGGACGGACAGAAAAACGGACATTGTCAAAACAATAAGTAGCTCCATTCTTCCGCTACTTAATAAAATAGAACAAGCTTGTGATCTTCTGGCAGCCACCCTCCAGGGGCAGCAACCCCACCTTTAGTGGCGTATATCTCCCACAAGAGGGCTTAACGGCAAAAATGGCATAGGAAATCACTGTTCCTGTTAGCACTACCTATCACCCCTAATAGTTTGTACCATGAATTCTGAGATACCCTGTATAGATATTCATGGTCATCGAGCTCCATTGTTAAAATGAAGCTAAAGTTTCTAGCTCCCGGTAGCACAGATGAAGAGAAACAGATGGGAAACTCTACCACGTGACTGGAAATCGCTACGTCATTTTTCAATACTACTTTCGTGGCGCTAGTGAGGACACAATTTTGAAAATAATAAATAAAATAATAACGCTGTTTATGTATTAATTCTTATATAATGTTAAAACATATAAATTTGTATTCAAAAATAAAAAGATGTTTTATATAAACGAAATATTGTCTTGTTGCTTTGTCACGTGGTCACTCATGTGAAGCACTTATGTTTATACACGGCCTACGAGATAGTAAAAGGCCTGTGCATTTGGCTATTTTGAAGCCAAAATCGGGAAACTCGAATTTTAAGATTTATGTCATGAAATCCTGTCATCTGTCGGCGGTATCAGTAGACTCTATATTAAAAACGTGTTTGAAAATAATAAAAATTATATTATTTTAGTCAGATTTATTATTTTGTTTTAAGAAATAAACAAATCTTCAAAGTTCATTTCTTAAAATAATAAATCTACTGAAAATAATATAAGTTTTATTATTTTCAAACACGTTTTTAATAGAAAATCTACAGATACCGCCGGCAGATAACAGGATTTCATGACATAATATTAAAACGCTCGTGTTTCCATGTTTTTACACCAAATGCACAGGCCTTTTACTATCTCGTAGGCCGTGGTTTATATTAGCTCGCCGTTGCTCGTGTTAATCAGAGACCATCAATAAGGAATCGTGGTAATACAATAATAATTTCTTTTCATCTGCGATAATCCACCTGGCATCGTAGAACTAGTTTTCAAAGTTTTTAATTAATTTGAATTAAATTATTAAAATAATTCCGATGAAAAGAACGTTAAACAACGTATTTATCTAACGTCTTATATGACTTGCCTCTCCAACAATCCATTTGGGGGAGAATGACGTATATATGACTAAACCGACAGTAGCGCCGCGAAGCCAGGAGTGTTTTTAAGGAAAATTTCATTGGTTGACTTTCGTCACGTGATCTCTGAAAAGTTTCCCTTGCGGCTACAGGGAGTTTCCCCTCTGTTTCTTATTCCTCTGTGCCTGGTAGGGCGGGAACTCTGTTGAAAAGTGGAGCTGCAAGTACAATCGGCCCAACTTAAAGCACTGTATAAAGAAACAGTGCTTTAGCCCAACTGCACCTGTAGCGCCGCCCTATCGGCAGACAGAAACTTTACTTTCATTTTCAGTTCAATGAAAAACTCGATCGCAGATCACGGTCGGCCTTATAGTCAACACCACCAAAAACAAAGCCATGACACCAAGTTCTCAGCGTCATTAGAAGAGGATTGTCGTCGGCAGCTCATGTAATGGAGTAAATTTACGAGCTCGATTTTTAAATAGAAATCATGGAAATATTATATTGATTTTTGTAAATACGAATTCACAAGGTTTAATGAATAAAAAAATAGCAATTTATTTAATTTTAGCATTATTATTTAATTTCAGCTAAAGAATAAAAATTGAAATTGACATTTGTAAAATTAAAAATGATATAATTTTTAAACAATTCGAAAATTAACAGAAATTTTTATCAGAATTTGAGTTAATATGATAAACAAAATATAATTAATAATTACGATGGTTTGTATATGGCGCCATTTGCCAAGTCAATCCTCTTCTGGTCACGTGAGTATGACGTTGAGAACTTGGTGTCACGGCTTTGTTTTAGTGGTGTTGCCTTAGTGCGATCTATGCGGCACCTGGCGCGATCTGTTTTCCTTAGCTTCTCGAAACAATGGAAAATGACCGAAGCTCGATGACCATGTATATCTATAGACCGTGGTATAGAGTATTTTTTGTTTTCTATATTTCCACATTGTTTTTGATTATAGTGTTAAAATCATTTGCTGTGTTATTTATAGGTTGATTATTTGATTTTTTGGTGAAATCTTTATTAATCAAAGATTTTTGAATGTTGGTGGGTAATTTTGGAATCATTCTTTTATATGTATATCTTTCAATAATTTTCTTATATTTGTTAAATAATGTTTTATGATAAGTTATTGGCTTCGTATTTTGTGTAGTGTTTGGTTGTTGTTATTGTGTTGTTTTTATTTGTAAAATTTTCAATGAATAACTTGTCTATAGTTTCATTAGGGTATTTACTATTGCGTAATTTAATTCTTAATTTTCTTAATATTTCAGGAATATATTTTGGAGATGATAGTGATTTTATTCTCTTGATAATATTAAATTTTTGCCAATTTGGTTGATAGGAATTAAAATGTGGTAGATTGTTGTTTCCCACTTTGGTTTTCCATATAAGCAAAATTGTATTTATTGTTTATTGTCTTATCATGTTATTGTACCTTTGTATATTTTAAAGGATATTTTTCGGTTAAATATTGCACAATGTTGTTAATATCAATGTTGGTGATGATGAAGATATCATCCGCTTATCTGATCCATAATTTTATATTTTTATCTATTTGTGAGTTGTTAAGTGATTCCTATTAAAAATGATTTAAAAAATGTTGGATAATATAGGGGAAATTAGGCTGCCCATTGGTTAGCATCTAAATGAGTGTAAATTTTTCCATAGAAAAGCGAATTGGTTATTTCTTAAAATTAATTTTATTGCTTGTATGATTAATAAAATTTTGTTACATGCATAAGGTGATTTCAATTGTTTCATTTGTAGGTATGTTATCATGCATTGCTATAATGCCAATGGTGAATATATTTTCATACTTTTTAATTTGGTTTTTACTTGTATTTTAACAATTTAGTGAAAATTGAAATGTTCTATCAACGATTTTGATTAGAAAGTTGCTAATATGTAAATAGCTGATGTCATGATGGAGGTAATGATTATAATAGGGTAGTTGACTTTGTGTATTTAAGTTAAGGAAAAAATTATGTTGAGTTCAGACATAATTAATTTCATTTTTAAATTACAAATTGTTATGCATCATTGTAAGAATATTTAAATTAAAATCATACAGGCTGTGACATGGAAATGCATTGCCATATTTCGTGGAGCACAAAAATAAATAAAATTAAAATTTCTACATAAACGCTAAACATTTTATTTATTTGCTGAGTAAATTGTGTTTGGTTCAATTATTTCATTAGAAACAGCTAATTTTACCCTTTCTCCATGAATCTGCATCTTTTGTAAATGAGATTACACAACGTCCAGACTTTCCCAATCGATTCGCCGTTTCCAATTTAGGCGGATGGAAATGAAAGTAACCCTCATGTGTCAGTGAAATGGTTTACAACCATGCTCTTTTAATAGAACCATTAAAAGTTTTCTTGCAGAAAGTTTCGCTAGACTGTAAATAATTCAATATCATGTATAATGAAATGAACGTAATGAGATCCCGTTCCCAAGATAAATAATTGAAGATGGGTGTAGATGGTGACTGAACTCATGGTGACATTCTTCAATTATCATTAGATCTGAAAACAACATTTGCGTGTTTCGTTGTGCGATTTCGTAATGGAACAAATGCTGAGCTGTACAAGTCAATAGGAGACCGGGTATTCCGAGCACTTCTTCGGGACCACTCGCAACCGTTTCCTCGAGAGTTCTCTGAACTTAGAGATTGTTTCTTTCTCATCTGATGCTACTGTTTTTAAAAAAAATAATAAAATAAACCAACTCCTTGAAATTGAATAAATTCCTCGGGGGAGGTAAGTGGAGCACTAAGAAGTGGCCGTCGGAATCTAGTACAGCACTACTTAACGTTAGATAATGCGTACACCTCCTCCACCACTTCATCCTCCTCCGCGTAATGTTTTGGTCGAGCACATCGATCAACGACCGATCGATTCGTTTTCGGCCGAGTGGAATATTGGCGCGAAAATAGTCGCCTCCGCCCTTCCCTTGGTGCAATGAAAATAAAAGATTAATGTTAATTCAGGTGACTTAAAAACGGACCACGTTGAAAATAATCGGATAATTTAAGCATCGGCCATTTTTAGATTTGCCTGAATTAGTTAATGAAATAAAAAAAGATTTATTTATTTTATATCACTTTTAATTTTAAGTAGTTGCACTTAGCAATGATATACTTTTTTGCGACATTTGATGATTTTTAAAAATATTATAAAATTAATAGAAAGAAGCAAAATTTTGCATTTCTGGCGCAAAACAGCAAAAAATTAGATTTTTTTTATTTCTTTTTATTTCTTCTAATTTCCTTAAAGTTCTAAAAAAACTTCTAATTATTAAATTGAAAAATTGAACAAACTAATGGCAAAAGGAATGGTAAACGTTAAAGAATCGATAAATCCCTTATGTCATTTTAAATCTGTAGCACTAATAATTCCATTTGGAACCATATGTAGATTCGATTACGAATGACAATAAATTAATAAAAAAGATTTAATCTCACCTAAATTAGTTAACCTCATGTAATAACGAAATCGGTAAAATCTAAAGAAACTATCAGAATTGCCTCAACACCTGTATATCTTGTAAAATGGTGGCGATTCCATATTGGCAATTGTCAGTTGTATCATTAATCATGTACGAAGGGTGTATAATAAGTTTCTGTCACACATATTAATATTAAGTAACAAAAACGTAAACCAATATTGTTTAATAAATGATTATTTCTTGCTAAATCGTTAAAATTTAACAGTCTGACCCATAATCAGGTTTCTAAACCTAGTCTCATTTTCATTTTTATGAAAAACTAATTATTATATTTTCTTTTTATTATTTATATCGCTAATCAAGTACAGTATACAAAAAAAAATAAAAATAAAAATAAAAAAGAACTTTCCCATGCTCAGAAATGTAGTATGGGAACACCAATCTAAAAGCCTTTGCAATATACCTAGGTTGTTCAAGGCAAATCGGTATTTTGTTTTTTTTCAGAGGCAATAAACCATTGATGAAAATAGAAAAGAAAATTTCACAGCCAGGAATCGAACCAGGAACCTTCAGCTTATCGTGTGGAATTTCTTTTCCTATTTTCATCAATAATTTAAACAATTCGGGTATGGCGTGGAATAAACCCTCATCGAACATTCAGGCGTCATTCTTTAAAATAAACCATGACTGCGCAATCTGTTGTCAGTCAAGTGAAGCTCTAAGTGTCTTCTGTCATCGACAGGAGTCATGCCAGTCGTAGGCTATACGATCGACCAGTAATAGAAGACGACCGAAGGCGTCATCGTGTGTACGGAACAAAGAATTATGCTGAAATTTTTGGTGAATGAAGGGGTGAAACCGGCTGAAATTTACAGCAGACTTCAGGTACACTTCGGAGAAGAAACACTCATGTAGACTCCCCACTATCCAAGAAGTTCCGAACAAGTGCTTCTACCGCTATAATAATGGCAAGTGTTTCTTTATTCACGTGGATTTCCGGCTCCGTTGTACGAAAGGAAGATCAGCCAGATTCTGAAGGACACACAATGCTTTAAGGAAGAAGCGGTGTGGTTTCATCAAGAAGGATGCTCTTTTTCAACAGGACAACGTCCGACTTCACACAGAACACCACTTGTACACCGAAATCGGGAGTAATTGCTTCTCCTGACCTCGCTCCAAGCGATTTTCATCTCTTCGGGTCCTTAAAATAGTTCTTGGGAGGCCAGCACTTCGACAATGATGAAGTGAAGGATGCTGTGCAAAACTGGTTGCGACCCAAATACAAAAAGCTTTATGCTGAAGGTATTCAGGCGCTTATAAAGAGTTGAGAAAAATGCTTTAGAAATGTGAGGAATATTTTAGAAACAACCGCCACACTAACCGTTGGATCACCCTTTATTTTCACAGATATCAGTAAACTGAATGAATGAAACAATATTGGCGTTTCTTCTTTCTAACGTTGCAATTTATTGCGAGCTTTAGCATAAAAGCTACTTATAAGAATGCGCCCTTGGTCTGTACGTTTATCCGGCCGTCCGCCGTTTGCACGATAACTTGAAAACTCATTAACTTTTTCAAATTCTGCTTTCAGAAATATAACCATCAATCAAACTTTTCAAAATTTTTCTTGGACCCCTTCAAGTCGAATTCACGTGCTAAAACAGTGAGTTTAAAGAATTCAAAGATACTGGCATGCCATATAACAATCGATTTGTCAAGAAGGAATACATTGTTACTTTCTGTTCATCTTTTAAGCATTATTGACATCGGCGCGCGCACGTGAAATCGCTTTGTCGACGCACGATTGCTGAAGTGCTCATCTATCTATCTATCTATCTATATATATAAAGAAGGATGTTTGTGGGTCTGTGCGTCTGTGGGTCTGTGGGTGGGTCTGTGGGTGGGTCTGTGGTTCTGTGTGTACGTTTTTTATACAAATCTACAGTTTTATTCCGATCTTGATGAAATTTCGCATACATGACCTTCAAAGCATGAGGAAGGTCACTGTCTACTTCAGATTTCGAAAAAATAATAATTATTGATAAAAAATCGATATTCATGGTTATGGCAGGGCATATTAATGAGAAATATCGCATGACCAACAATGCAAGACAAAGTTTTTGCAACAATGGTATCAACACGCAATTCACAAACACTCTGCACGGACCAACAATATATATCTCATGACCAACAATGCAAATAAAAGTTTGTGCAACAATAGGTATCAACAATGGTTTCAACACGCAATTCACCAATAACAATGAGCTCAAAATGATGATGCAATGATAAAGCAATCCTTTCCAAGAATTATAACAATGAACATAAAATGATGATGCAATATGGATAAGTTTCAATTTGTAACAATGCATAGAATTCCTGTTATTCAGGTTTTTCTTAGAAAAGAGAGTTCTTAGTACTTAACAATTTCTTGAAAATCTTTAAAAATGATCAGTAGCTGGAGATAATGAAGAGTTAGCAGACTATTGAGAAAGAGTGGAAAGACGACAGAGAAAGCAAACCTTTAGCTCCGTGCTGTATTGAGCAAATGGGAAGCAAGTAAATAGAAGAATTGGCGACCGCTAGACTACCCAAAGTGATGAAAGGCCAAATTTTGCTTCAACACAGCGAGAGAAGAGTGGAAATTGCAACAACATCAAGTGTAGATCTGAAGTAAGATTATCTGAGTAAGAAACTATTGGAGCAGTCCATCCATTTTGAGCCTTTAAAAAGATTTTTTTCGAATTTTCATTAAGAATTTTTACTGTATTAATTCTAAGCATTTTCATGTGTTTATTTTTAAGATATTACAAAATTTATTTTAATTTTTGAGATTGTTCTGTTTACATCCCAAGTGTAATAATCCCGGGCAACGCCGGGTACTTCTTCTAGTCTATATATATAAAGAAGGATGTTTGTGGGTCTGTGGGTCTGTGTGTGGGTCTGTGGATCTGTGTGTACGTTTTTTATACAAGTCTACAGTTTTATTCCGATCTTGATAAAATTTCGCATACATGACCTTTAAAGCATGAGGAAGGTCACTGTCTACCTCAGATTTCGGAAAAATAATAAATATCGATAAAAAATCGATATTCATGGTTATGGCAAGGCATATTAATGAGAAATATCTCATGACCAACAATGCAAGGCAAAGTTGGTACAACAATAGGTATCAACAATGGTATCAGCACGCAATTCACAAACACACTGCATGAACCAACAATATATATCTCATGACTAACAATGAAAGGAAAAGTTTGTGCAAGTGTAATTATCCCGGGCAACGCCGGGTACCTCTTCTAGTAATCTATAAGTCTATTAAGTAGCGGAAAAATGGAACTACTTATTGGTTTTATTTTACACACGATTTGAATCACCCTTCATCATTTCTACATTTTTTGAGGTAGAAGGTTGAAATTCGGAATGTAGCTTACTATGGGCATGTGCACCTTCACTATTTAGTTTGGTTTTGATTATCCCACTAAGGTCGGAGTTTTGGGGACGAAAATTAGAAGGGACCAAAAGGTCTAGGTGTATTTATGCATATAAAGGAGTGAAATTCGGTATGCAGATTCCTATAAGCAAGATCTCCATTATATGAAGATTTTTTTTCCCGAGTTATCCATGCTTTCCCGACTCGATGGCGGAAATGCATCGAAAAGATGGGGACTACATTGAGAAATAGTGTACCAACTCTGTCTGTAATAAAGGAGCTGTAAAAAAATATTTCCGGTTTTCATTTGACTGACCCTCGTAAGTGGAATAAGAATGGAGCTATTTATTGGTTTTATAATGTCAGTCCGTCCCCTTCATAATTTCTACATTTTTTGAGGTAGAAGGTTGAAATTCGTTATGTAGCTTACTATGGGCACGTCCGTCTGCACTATTTAGTTTTGGTTTTGATTGGTACACTTGGATCCGAATTACGGTGGTGGGATTCAGAGAGGGCAACATATCTATGTGTTAATTAGGTACGTAAAGGCGTAAAATCCAGTATCCAGATTCCTCTAGGCAAGATCTACATTCTATGAAGTTTAGGCCCAATTGTTCCAGTGGGATCAAATTTGCCGGGGTGGCAGTCACTTGGTCCTTAGAACTATGGCAACATATGGCATGTGATATATCATACGTTCGGAAATGATGAGAAAGGAAAGAAGGTACGAGGTTTTTTACATTTTTTACATATTAGTTCGAGAAAATCAATTTATTGATTAAAAAAAAACTTGGGGAGAGGTAAAAAGTGCAGATGAAGGGGTAA
>JAHWFO010001556.1:5674331-5689253 GCA_023313115.1 Rhysida immarginata | reverse complement strand
AAACGTATAAATGTATTTCTGCTTCACTGCTAAAGCTCCTCCTTGGAATGTTTACAAGATTTGATTTTCCCTAGAATTATTGATATTGTGTCTCTGGAAACTTTTTATCTAGCCATGAGAATTATATATGTAAATTAGATTTTGAGAAGCATAAAGAGCATATTAATTTAGAACTAGCAAGCAGGCTTTAAGAGTTCAATCAGAACCTCAGGGCACGAGAATACCAAGGAAACGCCCTTATTCTTGCTCCATGGATTTGATCCTAAAATGCCATTAGAGTTTTCCAAACGATCTAGACTAATAAACTAAAATTTAATTTAATTTAAATTGTTTCGTTTCCTAGCGATAATTGAGAACACTGTCCATAACGAAAGAAATTCTTAAATGGTAATAGACCTTTCTGAAATTTCTAAGCATGCTCTTATTTTCATGTGCGAAATGAAAATTCGTGAAAATTAAAAGTTAGTATTTTATTTTTATTTTCATGCACTTTAAATAATAACCTTATGTTATCGCATAAATCCCAACCCATTGCCTCAGGTTTGTGAATTACGTTTATAGCGCATTGATCTTTTAAGTCTTTCGGTGAGACAAAAACACTATTTCCCCTTTAGACATTAAATACTCATTGGCTGTGAATAGAACTCTATAGAGAGTCGAGTGGCTTTTAGTAACAATACCTGCTTCATTAAATAATAAGAAAAGCAATAATTATCAAGAATTCTTAAAGTTGCCGCTTAGGTGTTCTTTGTGTTTAGAATTAAGAAAGCCTTGAGATTAAAACAAGAAGGAAACCACTTTTCCATAAAAATATTTAATAACACTCTCGTATGTACATTTCGATGAATATGTCATCTTCTTCAGCGCGAATACAGAAGCAGACAATCGGCAATCGAACAGTGGAATGTATATTTAAAGGGTGAGACGAAAGCAGTGCTTCCACAGAATACATCCTATCTCGACAAACACCAACGAAAATACTATACACTGACGAGTGAAATATCCCCCCATTAAACCCATCTTTCCTGAACAGATATCATTGGAGAAAACAATGAGGTAGACTAGAAGCCTGATGTATTTAAAGGGTTATCCACAAAAAAAAAGGAAAATAAAATTGACAATTGTTGATTTTTAATTTTATAGAGTAAAAAGAAATTATATACACTGGGGCAAATGAAAAATAAACACCTAGAAGGGATGATGCTACATTGCTTAGATTTTAGGTCCAGATTCCTGCGAATGAAACAACACCCAAACTTAGGTAACGTTTATAACCTAACAGATTCAGTAGAGCACGTTGAGCTGACATCTGGACGGGCATTGTCTTGCTAGAACGGCACGTCTCCCAAGTCGTCCAAAAAAGGGATCAGGCTAGATGATGTTCTGGAAGTAGGATGCAGCGTTCAATGTCCCCCTCCACAAACTTCAAACATGTGCTATCCCTGAAAGACAGCACTGCTTGCCATACTATTGTCACTCATGTCTAGAGAAAAACGACATTTATCATTGAACACTCATTAATTCCTTCAAGCAGTCTGTGCTGGAGACTTATCTGACTGTGTTCACCCTATTCCCTGACTGTGTCGTGGTGTAAGTGGCATCTCGCTAAAGGAATCCGCTACGGCAGTACAGCATTCAGGAGACGATTGCGGATGGCCCGAACAGACAAATATATTGTAACCATGGCTCTAATTTGAATGGAACAGATTCTCTGCTAGAGTGGCCTTCGAATGCACAATCCTTACGTTCATCCAAAATGTGCGCCCTCCTGAACCACGTCTGCGAGTTAATAATCTTTCCACTCCCCACCGTCTCCAACAGCCATCACTGTAGACATTGGAAACAACTTTCTGCGTAATTAGGCGGAAGGAGCATCTTGCCTCCCGAAGGCCTACTATACTTCTTCGGTCAAATTCTATTAGTTGGACAAATGGTAAATGGTGACGACTACCAGGCATGTTCCATTATTTTTAATAGTACTGAACAGCCGAAACAAACGCTTGTATATGGATTTATATGTCTGGCAGATTTCTATAAAGACTTGACACAACATCTAGTAACTCCCTGAAAATACGTTACTCCACAATCTTGAAAATTTGATGACCCTATTTAACTTCTAAATAAAATTAGCAATGTGACATCACTCCTTCTGGTTGTTAATTTTGCCACCAGTCTCAATCTTAATTCGCGAACCAACCAATCTTAATTGGCGTCACTGTCGACTTTGAAAACAGGTAATAAAACAGCTGCCACAGTATTTCAATGCAAAAACTTTGATTACTTGCAAAATACACCTCTAAAGTAGACTATGTTTTGTTATTTTCGGTAAGACTAAGCTTCTTGGCTGTGAAAAATTTTGTTGGAGAAAAAGTCCAATGTGTTTCTGAGGGCGAAAAAATTCTCAGAGCCAAACATTATTTCATGCGGTAAAATGAATACTTGAAATTCGAATGGCATATATGAAATATGGGATTGTGCTCTCAAAAATATGGGAATTATACCTCGAAGCACCGCATTAAATAATAAAAATTACGAGGCAAAAATATTACGGGAAAAAGCAATTTTTTCAATTTTTACCATTTCGATATTAACGCTGAATGAAAGTGGTCGCCGCTTAATGTAGCCACCACTACAATGGCCACCCGCTTTTTATGGCCACCCGCTTTTATGGCCACTCTAACTTGGTCCCGAATTTTCAAACTGTTTCCTAGGTAACAAATTTTCGCTTTAACTGGTCACTTAATCCACTTAATATGGCCATCTTTTTTTCAGAGGTAGTTCACGAATTCTACTTTTTCATCTCATCTCACTCCAGATAAATGAACACTCCACTTATAATATCCACTTTTCATTTCCCTCTAAGCCAATGGAACAAGCATCTTAAAATCGAAGACAAAAAAAGTTGGTCTTCTAATTGACAGCTGCACTTTCCATGCTCATGTTCCTGATGACCTTTCCCATATAAAATCATACGGCTTCCTCCCAACACAACTTCAATAATGCAGCCATGTGATATGGGCATCATCAATGAAGGCCTACTTTAGGCACGAGATGTGCCATAGGATCATAGAAATGCTCGAGGACAGTAATGGCCACCTCCTAGCAAATAAAGTCGTTAAAAAAATTAATCTGCTTGATGCTATGCACATGCTTTCTGTTGCTTGGTCAAAAGTATCATCAACAGCCATCAATAACTGCTGGGAAAAAGCTGGCTTTAACTTCGAAAATAAAGAGGTGTGTGAAGACCAAGAAGATGAGGCTTTGAATTTTGCCTTAATTCGCTAATTGTTCTGCATGGATTGTACTGTATTCTCGTTTCACTTTCAGGTCCTTCTCCACCTATGGGATTAAGTGATGATATCTTCAATGTTGGATTACGATTGAGCAAGATGTACCACTTGCGAAGGAACCAACCAATGCGGAAGCAGATGAGGATGATCTGGCCAACATCATCTGTAAGATTCAAAAGGAAACTGAGATCCAATAAGTTGAAATCACTAACAGCGATGATGACGAGGAATTAATTAAACCATCGAATGCAGAAGTTTGAGCAAGCCTGCGCACTATTCAAACAGTTCTTCAAATGAGTGGCTATGATAAAATGGATGATTATTTAAAAGTTCAAAGTAATGTTAATGTTTTTTTAAGAAGACATACTTGTCAAACAGACATTAGACAATTTTTTAAATAAACTATTTTGACAGGATACTGAATTGTACGTGTATAAATGATTTTTAAGCAAACAAACTTGTCTATATATATATATGTACAAACGCATGCTCGACTTATTGGATAAAAATATAAATACTTTTGGTAACCTCGCTTAAAACAGCCACCGGCTAATGTGGCCACTTAAACATGATTCCGAGGCGGCCATATTAAACGGCGACCACTATGTATTAAGTTAAAACATATTATTAATATTAAATTAACATTATTAAAATTAATAAAAAATTATTGAAATTTTGATACCATTAAATGTGGGAATTATGCTTCGAACACCGCATGAAATATTAAAAATAATATTAGGGAAGAAATGTTACAGGAAAACATATTTTCTCAACTTTTACCGTTTCAATATTAACGCTAAATGTAATATTAAGAATTAAACGCGTGTACGATAATGAAAAATATGCCAAAAAAAGGCTATAAATATAATATATACATGTATAAGACATGCGCTTTTCAAAAAATATTTAATATAAACATTTAATTAATACAGTGTAATGTTCATGTATGGTTTACATGTAGATTGTAGGGGAGCCATTATTTATTTTGTTTTCGAGTGATTGATTTTTTGACCGCCAGATGTCAGCCACTTCTGTTGGGTCTAAACAAGGTCTATAAAAGCTCTATAAATACCTTGTCCCGAAAAAATTAAAGGCGATTTCAATTTTGTAATTAGGACTTCAATTTTGCTTTACTGGAAACAACTTTAAGTGTTGTAAAGATTGTAGGATAAAGATCAATCTGATGGTAACAAAGCACAATACGTATAAAAGATCTTGCATTATTCATGTAAACTGTTAATTTTTAGTCAGTCCACTTACTGAGATTTTTCATCAAAATTCGATGGAACCTCTGCTTTTCTTTGTAGAAAGGCATGCAACTTTTGTAGTTTTACCACTCTACTCTGTCAAACGGCTGATGTGTAACAGCCAAATGGCTACCTCGAAATACATTTTTAGTAGCCACCTTGGAACAGCATTTGCTACCAGGCTATCGGTTTTGTCGAGTCCCTCCTAATAGTATATATTGTGTACATATGCGATGACAAGAAATTAAATAAAGAGCCACCAAGAATAGATCGAACATGAATACTGAAGTTGGGTTAAAAGCAAGGCCGTACACGAATAGGTTTAAAAAATTTAAAAATATTTAATATACAACTTTAAATCAATATTAAAAATCATACAAATGAACAACAATCTACCGTCGATGTAATAAAAATTCGAACGGATTCGGATATAAAAATAACATTCAAAAAGGCTTTTAAAATACAAATGGTTCAGCTTAGTCTGCGCAAGAACATTAGCTTAAAATTAGAAAGAATAAAATTTTGACTTGTATAATATTCGATTTATTCATGATATCTTTCAAACAACAATGGCGAAAAATTTTTTTATAACTCATGGATATGTTAAGAAATCTCTTTCGAACATCCTTTTTCTTTTATCCCGTGCTCTAAGAGGTATACATTAAGACTCTAAAAAATTTTTGTAGAGAAATGGCTAATGAAACAGGTGGCCCACCAAAAACACTTGTGGAAAACTACCTCAACATTAAAAATTATGATAATTAAAATTTATGACTCCGAACTCTAATTATTCTGGTTTATCTAATGTATTAATTAGCGTTATATATTTTGAAGGCCTTGATTCCGAATCAAATTACCTATCGGGTTATCTGTTCCAGTCAGAACAGAAATTTTGACATAATTTGTTTCTAGAAAATGAAAAATTAACATTAATCCCGTTCATAATCGAGCAGCTAGGGCAACTGATGTCAAATGTCGACGATTCAAAATTTGATTTCACTTTTTGCCCACTACGTGTTTGCAGTGTTTAGAATATCATTTTATTGTCCTCTGTTTGCTCAGTCAAGATCTGAGCATTATAATAAAGTTTATATAAATTTACGGACATCGAAAAATAATGACGTAAAAATTAAATTTAAGCTATAAACTTGGAACTTATTTGACGACTTGAGAAATCGATGATAGGAACATTTTGCTTTTTTATTTCTCTACGGCGGTAATAAATTTGCAATTCATGAGTGTTTCTTTTCCAATTTATACTCCCGAACGATTCAATGAAGGTTGGTATCCTTAAGTAAGCTCATTGATACTATTTATAAAGGCAGGCATCTTTAGAATCTATTTTATATTCTTTCTTAATAAATATATGTCGTGGAAGTTATTCCATTTTAAATGAAAACATCATTTTTGCTCGTAAATGCTTTGTTCTCGTATCATTCGCCTCCTGTTTACCGGAATCAAATGAAAACGAAAGGAAGGCATTCGATAATATAAACAACTGAAAAATCAACGATGAAGCATCTGAAGCCGATTCTACAAATTACCTCCATCAACGTATTTGGAATTAGCTGGGGACTACGAACAACAAAGAGCGAGGGGAGTTAAAGCGATTCCTTTAAAGAAGGAATAAGATTTATACTAAGCCTGATAAATATTTATTGTATTTCTTCAAGTATTTTTTGATTAAATCTCAATAATCTCCCTCTTTCTCTAATCTTGCAATATATACACTGTCTTTTTTGTCTTCGTGGGCAATTTATTTGATTTAATTTGTTAAACGATATCTATCGATAACAGTGTGATCGCGTCTTTTCTTCGGAGAAGTCGGTCTCAATTGCTTTCTATAGCCTCTTCAGGGTTGCCGTGCGACGTAATTTATTGCACTCCACTCGGTCAGAGACAAGACAAACGAACCTAAGACAGGATTATTTTTTTCCTATTTCCATTACCACTATACAGTTACTAATATGGGTATTGCTTGCCATTTTCATCCGTTAGATGTGGTTTTTTTTTTCTTTTTAATGGTTTTCCCAATGTGCAATGACAACGGATTGTGGTCATCCACCTACTCCATAATAATAAGTGAAGAAAGATAATTGGTTAGATCATGACAGCTCTAGGAACATATTTGTTACTTACTTGTTAGTTCTACCATGCAACGTTGATCGTTAAAGTAACGGACGAGTCGAAAATTTAACTAACAGTATTTATTACTGTTATTATTGATTAATTTATTATTAATATATTGTAATAATAATGATATTATAATAATAGAATTATTAAATAAATTATAATAATATTTAGAATTTTTCTGCCATTGTCTTTTTCTCTCGGATATCTTTCGTTTCCATTTGAAAACGTTAATAGTTCTATAGACCACGTGACCGTTGGGACAATTTGGCGCAAAGTTAATAGTCATTTAAATCTTGCCTAAAAGGAATCTACATAACGAATTTCACTCCTTTCCTACGCATATTCTGTGCCATATAGCCAGACGCCCTCTTTAACTTCGATCCCCGTAACTCCGACTCCAGAGGGTCAATCGTAATTGATATAGTGAGGTAGAGCATGCCGATAATAAGCTATTTTCTGAATTTCAATTTACTTTGTCAAAAATGTAGAATATATGAAGGGGATAGACGGACAGACGAACATGGTGAACCAATAAATAGCTCCATTCTTCCGTTACTTCATAAATAGAAGGTGTGTTCAAAATGTTGTGAATGGGGTGCGCGCATGGGCATCCGCACTGAAAGACATGTCGGGATCCACCGTCTATCATCAAACCCAGTAACGACGTGTTTGACCCACGGCCTACGACGTGTTTTACTATTTCGTAGGCCGTGGTTTGACCAATGTTATACAAGACTTTGTTGAAAGACAATGCCCGCCCACACAGTGTAATCCATTGCGCAACTTCCTGTCTGAGCACGACTTAACTGTTATCGAAAATTCAGGGAAAGTCTTTGTCAGACGTTCCTGCAGACATCTTTTTGTTTCTCCGCCTCCAGGAAGTCCTGAAAGGCACGTATTTTGCAGACATCCAAGAACGTGTGACGTCAACGCTTCGAGCGATTTCAAAAGATCCCTTTGCTGATAGATTTCAGCAGTTTTTACAAACTTCGTCAATAGTTTATTGCGGCCAATGCGATTACTTTGAAGGTCAATAAAGGAAGTTTGTATCTTCTGTTTTCTTAGTTTTCTGATATACCATCCACCAACTTTTAAAAAACCTTGCATAAAAAAGAACAATATTTTATTTTTTAGCTTACAGAATATTAGGGAATTTCGACAAATTAATCTAATTTGAAGTAGCTGCGAGGCACATTTTCACGCCGAGCTGCACGTTTTCCAATATAATTTTATAGTCTTAGTAGACGAGTTTAAAGCTTCTGAATGTATTGTTTAAATCGATTTTATCAAATTATCATGATAAGCCCTGTTCTAAAAGTTGGACTTTATAATTTAATGAAATAGCACGTTTGTAAATTCAGGGTCGTTCAAATATAACAGACGCGGTAGAAAGTTGTTGGCAGCAACGTATACCGAGACCGGAAGAAGAAGCATGTCACGTTCTAAGTTCACATGAGACGTTACTGTGGTAAAGGAGACCACTTTTCTAACAGCGTGTACACATCTAAGCGTGCCCAGCGGACTCTGAATGCAGAGCACGATACTTGCAACCCCAGAGGCGTTCTCCAAAGCTGCTGACGACCGGGAAAATTGTTCCGTCGTGGCATTGTTCTGTTTCAAGACAATGACAAACCTACGCAATGCTAACAACAGCGAACATCCTGCAAATTTCCACTGGGAGGTTCTTACAGTCTGGAACTCTTCCTGTGACTATCTTCGGCCCGCTGAAATCAATTTTAAAGAGACGGCGATTCAGCTCAAATCAAGAGGTCCATGCTGCGATGGAGGAATGGTTTCGGCTCTAATCCACTAACTTCTTTGCGGATGGCATACAGAAATTTGTCGACTGTTGGGAGTGCTGCCCGAAAAACAATATTTTGAACATGACGTCGGGCATTCCCATGGTGAGTTGCCTTAGACTTAGCAGAGGTGTTTCTTAGGAAATTCCAAAAGCAACTGGAGAATTCAAACCATAATTTCTTCGAAATTTGGTATCGTTACGATATTTTTCACAGTTTTCGACACTTCATAACGAAATCCGATTTCCTTCAGTTTTCCAATAGCCTTTTCCCCACCGTTAAGATCCCTTTTTAAAAAGAAGAAAACTGAACCCCCGATTTAAAAACCAGCAGACCTAGGCGCATCTTGTCCTTGGGCATTTTTAGAATGATAAAAATTTATCATAGCCAATTTCGAGTCAAAATCTTTTTTTTTGGTGTTTCTAATAGCCATAGGTTTACGTATTTCACAACACAAGGTCCGTTTTGACTTCTTTAAGCAGATTAAAGAAATTTTAGATTGTAGAAGAGCTAATTACGAAAAGAAACTTCAAGTTTTTCAGAGCCATTACCTCAGACCTCAAACCTATTAAAGGAAAGAACTTGGCCACAGTCTTTTAAACGGACGAAATGGAATATCTTAAAGACCGCAGATTTAAAGAATTCAAGTTGTCTCAAACGTTACTTGCTTTTCCTATTCAAGTATATAGTAATGGCCTTGTAACACAAGTTATGCTGATACAATTCTAACAAGGGAATCCCTCGAACATGTATGTCACAGATTTCCACCAAATTGAAATACGTTACTCAAGTGAAGCTACAATAGATGCTTGCAAAATAAGAGGGTGCGAAATTTTGTTTCTTTCAAAATAAACCACGAAAACGAAAAAATTTGAGCACACATAGTCATACAAGGACTCCATTGTTAAAGCGATGTATTAATGCGCTTAACGGAACTTCTTTCTTCCACTACTCACAGCAATAAGCACGAATCCACTTCAGATGAAATAGACAGCAGCAGACGGCAATTGAATGGCTTCTCAAGTTTCTAAACAAACTTAGTTTTTAAAAATAGATTATTACAATTACCTAATTGCCTTCCCGTACAAAATGTCTATAGTAATTAATAACCATTTCCTTAATTTATTATTTCATTTTATTAAGTAAGTCGGTAATCAAACACGGGGCTGGCTTCATGTGCAACGCTGAATAATACGTTGCATTGGTGAGTATCGTATGTATCGCGGTGCTTTATAATTTTAAATAAAAATAGTATTCATGGATGCTTACCTCATCTTATAAATTATTTCGAGACGAATAACTGTACAGCAAAATTAAGGTTTTATGCTTAATAACAGTGCTCTAACTGCAATTCTTTGGCGATCTCTGCTAACAAGTTCGCTTCCCCTCTTTCCGCCATGTTTGTTGAACTCTGCGCACTTCCGGAGCGCTTCACTGCCGCGCAACACTTGGCGCATTCTCCATCGCGCACGATCTGCACATTATGCACGCTGTGGGCGCACTGGCTGTTCCGCATCGCTCTGTGCGTTTCGTGCACCCGGTTCTTCATTGCCAGTGCGTTTAGTTATCGTGCGTTTGGTGCGTTTCGTGCGCGTACGAAATACACTAGCCAGAGGCCAGGGTTGCTCAGTGTATTGAAGATGGCGGAGGAGCAATGAGGAAACCGAAACACAATTATCAAAATTGAAACAGTGAATGTAGATGAAGAAACTGCAGAGAAGTTTATTCAGGTTATTCAATTTCCTCCATAACACTTTCAAGCAAATCATCGTCACTGCTGCTTTCGTCTTCAGCATTTACAATATGTTTATTTATAACCGTTTGCATGGTATTAAGATTGACATGATATCGAAACTTTTCTATCATGGTTAGCCATTTGCAAAAATCGCGGGTTTATCATTAACCCTCTGTTCTTCTTGGGGCTGCCTAAACTCCATGAATTGCACTGCACGATTCGCACTGATCACGTGACTGACTCTCACGATTGTGCGTTTCGTGCGCGATGGAGAATGCGCCTACTATCGCTTCCACGGTGTGCTTGCGCGCAAAAAAAAGGCTATGTGGGGTTCCCTTGTAAGTACAGAAAACTGAAGAAGTCAGCCAAGAACATATTGGAAAACAAACCCCCTAACAAACCCCTTGTTTGTTGATTCGAGGAGTCGACAACAAACCCCTTACCAAATCCCTTTGAAACCTTAGAAATTAAGATTAGACAAAAAAAATTTGTTATATTTGGACTCAGAACGATTAGAGGATTCAAAATTATTTAAGCTAATCATTAAACATAGCAGCACCTGATTGATTGGTCTACATCTATTTTGTATGTCTCTTTTTTTCCTTTCCCTAAAATCCAAAATAATGCCAAAAAGAAATGAAGTCAGTGACTGCTTCTCCTCCTGTTGAGACAGCAATTTCCAATGCTATGACAACATTAAACCCTTAACAGCTGGTAGAAGCAGTCATCAGCCTCTTTCCAGATAGGTATCAGAGACATGGCCCTTGAAATAACAATAGAGAGCGTGTAGCCCCAAGATGAGCTTTTAACTTTGTTATCTACGAGCTTTTATTCAATTTATCGCAAGCAATACATTTATTGATAAAAAAAAATTCCATATAGAAAGCAAGCCAGAATCTGATTTTATATCTTCTCTACTTTGTTGAACTATCTCAAGATGAAGGCGACAGTTACTTTGAATAAAGTCTAGAAAAATAATTACATTTTGCTTTCATTTAATTTCATTAAACTTATAACCGGCCTTAAACCTAAATCAGGTGTTAAATGCTTAAAACAAATTGAGATAAACTGAAAGGCTAAATATTTACGTATTTGCAAAGGAATTTTCAATAAAGAAGCCTTTTTGAAATCTAAACAAAAACCTTCAATAAGGAAGTGCAATTTAATAAAGAAAATGAATTTCACAGCATGATGAAGTGTACCGTAAACATTCCAGTAGATGGAAACAGTCAAACTTTTTTCCCCTATGAGTAAAAGAAATAAAGGAAACGTAATTACAAAGCCAAAGAAAAGGTTATTGTTGAACAGAAGCCAAAGAATAACGAGCCTACGAATAACCAGTAAAAAAATTATCATTGTCTTATGAGGGTTTTATGGCTTTAGTACGAAAACATCAGACAAAAATGGAAAATACTCGGATTATGCTATAGAAATTGTGTCTTTTGCGCTTTTGAATTAAAATGGTTTCAAACTATATAATATGAAATCATCATCTTTAGATGTCGCATAGTAAATTTTTTTCCATTCACCATTCACGTCAGGTTATTTTTGTAAAGGCCTAACAAAAACTGCTTCAACATCTTAAAAGCGCCGCAATAGGGGAACATAAGATTTCCAAGTTAGGATTTCCTACAGTTTGGTTAGAAATACGCTGAATTTGAATTACCGTCATTTTCTGTGAAAACCTTGCATGATTTCCAAAGACTGTGTATAAAAAATGCTTCACTTTAAGTCTTCTCGAAGAAGAAAAAATCTTAATATCCCTTTGTCGTCAATGTCCTTCTATCAGTCAATACTAAGTAATGTGAGAAGAATTCTTAACATTACAGTTGAAGAACCTTGTCCTCAAATGTGAAAACCGCTCCAAAGAAAGAGGAAAAAGCAAATGGGTACTTCAGATAAGAGAAAAAAAAGAGAAGAAAGAGACTATCGATATTTGCAGAAGGAGAAAAGGAGGATTTGTCGATCCACTTGCGAGTGCCAGTAAAATAAGAGAAACAGCCATGAGTTCTATGTGGGCTAAAAAGGATATTCAAAGGTTTTAACGAAATTAGTAGGAAGAGGCCTCAGCAGATGGAAATTCGAAGAACAAAAAAAAAAAAAAAAACCTACAGCAAGCTGATGAAGATAATAGAATGCTAAGAGAACAGTAAGAGCCCAAAAAGTAGAATTGTTTTAATCAGTGAAGCAGTCAACAAAATACATTTTTCCTGTTTGGGAAAATTAGAAAATAGAATAAAGTTGTTTTATAGGAAAGGAATCAAATTAATAAGATTGCCTGGATTAAATCCCTCAGAACTAAATGGTGGGAAAAAAATTTTTGATCTCATGATAGCCATGAAATGTATTGAGTTACAAATGGTATTTTAAAAAAGTAAAATTCCGTCTGCTTGTAGTGTGTATTTCCATAAAATAATAAAAATAGCTTTCGTTAACTGTTAGATCGTCCTCATCGAGAGATAAAGAACCGTTGTGAAACATAGCTACTTATATTTATCGTTAAAACAATAAATTCATCATCAAATATATGAGAGATAAAAAGCTTTTTGTCCCGAGGAACAAAAAGAAAATCAATAGGAAAATTATCCTCATTTCTAGGAAAACTTTCATCTACTGCTGTGAATAACCTTAACATTACTGGAAATTCCGCCATGAACCCAATCAAGCGAACGATGAATGTTTAGCGATAAAATTTCCTTATTTCCTTAGCTTCCTCTTTCAATTTTTCTCCCAATTCTAAGACTCACTTTGTAATGACAGTTCAAATTTTGTTAATAAATTGATGAATACCTGTAGTCCTTTTATTAAAAAGCAACAATATAGTGCACATATTGAAGTATTTCTGATTTCGGTACATATTTTAAATTAATGCAAGAGGAAATGTATTTTCATATTATTTTAAACTCTAATTAAGGGTGACCAATTTGAAATTTCTGTTAATGTTTCATACTAAGCCATAAAATACATTTATCATTTGCTTATTTCCATTTTCAATCATTTAGAAGATTAATTTCAAATTCTAAAATTCTCATTAACTTTTTTAATGAAAATAATAACTAAAGCAAATCATTTTCTCCAAATTACAGGTCTCGAAAAATTCGCAATTACGTCAGGAGAGTATCCGACGACAGACGGAGCAACGCCATTAAAGGCCATTCATACATACAAGGAACCCGATCGATTATTGATTTCTTCAATGACAAGACGAAAACATGGGAAGAATTAATTGCATTCAAGCTAAAGATAAATAAATAAAAAAAAATTTAAGTATTTTTGGAAAGAACTGAAGTTATCAAGAACTAATTGTTCATTCAGTTCTTGGAACTCTCCTTTAAAAATTTTTTCAATGGTTTAGTATGCATCAGATAATTTAATTTAAATTACAATTTCAACATTGCTCTTTAAGGGTTTATTCTTTAAGAACTTTGGAATTTCATTGCCCGCTAGGCTTCATTATTCGGTGGATGGTTGCTTGAAATTCAAGTTGAAAAAAAAGCTGCTTCAAGTCATATTTCTATTTTTTTTCCTTCCCTGGAACAAATTACCGTTTTCCGTAATTTTTAAGATAATCGCCATTCTGAAAGCTCGTCTTCGTTTCCACTAAAAAAGAAAAGAAGCATCGTCTTGATATTGAAGTAGTTCTAAAATTACAAATTGGTTTTTATCTCGCTGCCTAATCTCAAAGCACTAAGTTGTTAAGCAAATCCTACTCAGGAAAATGGAAATGTTTTGCTAAGGAACGAATCAGTGTTTCTTTATCTGACAAAAGACTTTTAAAAATTTGCTTTTATCATGGGATAAATAGGAAAATTACCTATTCTAGAGTTTGAAAGTTTTACGAATGCAAAGTTTTAGGGTCTGTTTTTACAGTCAATTTTAGAGATTTTAAGACAATTTAATTTTTTTTTATTTTGTAATTTTTTTAGCCATCTATCTCTCTTTACATGGATATAATATAGCTCGCAGATTTTGGTAATCAGACATTTCAAAAAGAAAAAAAAAAGTGTTTTTTATAACAAAATCTTATAGAGTATTAACATTTTTGTCTAATCTTGATTTCAACGTTGGTAATGCAGAAATATTTACATGGCTATGCTTACTTTAACATAGGCTTTCTTTAAAATGCATTTAAAAGTACTTTCCACTAATAGGTAAAAAATTTTATTAAATGCCTAAAGCTCTTTAAACATAAATGCAACAAAATCTCGTCACCAAGATGCTCAGTAGTGTTCCTAGTCTGGCAATAAATAAATGAATAACTCCGAGAAGAAAAGCTGGTATTCTGTTATTTGCAAAACTGTAAAATATTTCTTAATGTTTTAAAATAAATTTTCACTTAAGAAATACAGAAGATACAGATAAAAATGAAAAACATCTGCGAAAGATTCTTCTTAAAACTCCCAAAGATTAATAGCGAATCAAAGATTCACGCCATGTTTCATTTATTTAAACAGCGCCATCTAAATAATTTTATTGTATTTTAAAGAGAGAGATCCGTTCAATAAGATGAAAGATTTTACAGAAGGAATGGATGAAATGAATTCTCGCATTTAATGTATGAATTTACAATCTATTTTATTGATATGTGAAAGAGGCTAGCGAAATCGGTGCCACGACAAGCCTAGTCTTTCACATCATATTTCTCAAACCGCTTACAAAATAAACGAGACCGATTCAAATAACAAATAATGCTGTGATTTATTCGAAAAGAGTGTACG
>JAHWFO010001556.1:5502881-5669331 GCA_023313115.1 Rhysida immarginata | reverse complement strand
GTCCAGTAGTTTTTTTTTATGGCCATGTCAAAATGTAACTTTAATTATAAAGACCCTGTGTTTCATTTCTTCACAAATATATCATTTGTCTGCCTGGCAAACGAAACATACATTTATAACGAAATAGAATCTTTTCTGGACAAATGGAGCATCTCCTTACACTTCATCTTAACTGTAAGTATCCACAGTTTACTGATTTATATATTTTTAAGTTTGTTATAAAGTTGAACGGTCGAATATGGAAAATGCAAAAATGTTAAAAGCTATACTTTGTCCAAAGAAAGAAAAGCTGGACGCGTCCAATTAAATTTCCAACTGTAAGAGAACACACAAAGAGAGAGTATAGAAGAGTATAAATTTTACAGTAGAACACAATTTATCGTCTACAGCTCTTATAGAAGGTTGTTAGGAATCTATGGTAATAATTTAGCGTATTTAAATGTGGCGCGCGCGTTCACGTCACATGAGCTACCAAGTGGAGTATTTTTAGGGCAGGTATTAAATAGTATTCGAACAGCGAGCTAAAAACATTGACAAGTTATGCCACCGAAAATTGACAGTTATTGGGAGGGCTACATAACATCCTTTTCCGACGTCAGATTCAGCTATTCCGAAATTATGAAAGCATGCAAGAAGCAAGGCTTCATAGTTTCCAAGAAAGTGATATTAAGTGTACTAAATAACAGTGGCCTTTCCTGTGTGTACAAAGAAGGCCAATCCGAGACCAACCACTAGCCGTACTCCTGACGTCGTCCGGAAAGTTCGGATTCTCTTAACCGAATGTAACCCACCAACATGACGGGCCATTGCACAGAAGGTAAGGACATCTGTGTACACGGTAAACACAATTATCAACCGTGATTTACAACTGGAGAAGCGCCATAAGAGCCATGTCAAGAGCTACGGACCCATTGCTGTAAACTGTACGGACCCACTGGCGGATGAAAAGTGGAAATACGTGGTCACACTAGATGGGGCCTATGTTTATTTAAGCGAGTGCAACAAGAGTCGAGCTACACTTTGCCACACACGAATAGAGGTCGCTGCGTAAAATGTAAACGAAAATTCAACATGTCAAAATACGGTTTGTATGAGTCGCCTTCGCACTGCAGCTGCACAGATTCGTTTTTCCGTAGAATAAAGGATTCGTGTTCAGTTCAGACACGCATTATTGATTGAAAATTCAACTCCTAGGAGCTTTAAATGAGAAATTGGATCTGTTAAGGACAATATACCGCCGGACCAAAGCTCTGGAGTGTACAAATTAAAATGTGAAGTGTGTGATACCTTTTATATCGGACAATCAAAAAGGAGGATCGTTACCAGGATTGGCGAGCATTTTCGACACATTCGCAATTACAATCCTGGATGCCCAAGTTTTGCTCAGCACGTTATACAGACAGGCCATAAAGCAAAACCTAATGGATATGAGATCCTCCGCCGAACCAGTGACTGGAAGAAACTCCTGGAAACCTTAGAAATCAATAAGGAGCAAGGCAATAAAATCCTAAATGCTGATAAGGGCCCAGTGGATCTTAGTGATTTAACCTAACCTAACCTAATCCATTCTAAGGGATTTGCACTAAAATAGATATTTTCTTGGATTGGACCACACCTATGTTGACTGTATCCATATCATTATCAACCAATAGTGTTATGTTTAGATTATGTAATGTGTAATTCACCAGATTGGCTTAGAATTTGTTAGCTTTGTAATTTATTCTGTGAAGGAGCCCGATTGAAGGAGTCAGGTGCTCTGTGTAATTTTAGTCATGTTGAAAAATGAACGCCTAGCGTTCGGAATACGTATTTAAAAAAAAAGCATGCTTTATGAATAAAAACTCTGCTTGCAGATGAAATGGGCTGCAACAAGGAGGCAATCATCAGATTCGAACAGAGGATTTGGGGGAAAAAAGTTTGTTCCAGATTGGTCCTTCACTGCTTAACCGAGGAACCACATACCGCCATAAGTGTGAAGCGATGTCTGGCCAAACACGGCATCACAAAGCTCAACCACCCGCCCTATTCTCCGGATTTGGCCCCTACAGACTTTTTCCTGTTCCCACAGATGAAAAACGCTATGAAAGGTATCCGATTTCAAGACATTTCCGATATTGAGAAAACGTGATGTCGGAAATCATTTGAATTTCGTCCGAGGACTTTAAAAGCCATTTTTCAAAGTTGTATAAACGCGTTCAAAAGTGTATTGTGTCTAGCAGAGATTACTTTGAATCATATTAAACAGAATTTTCATTTGGGCTTTCCTTTGTGAGTATTTGTAATAGTCCGGGTATTTAATTGCCACACCTTCTATTATGCATGCTCAAAATTAAAAGAATTGTCAAAAAATATTTCAAATGAAGGAGAAATAAGGCTTAGTTAAGATAAGCTGTAGAGATAAGCAAACTTCATGAAGACGACAACACAGACAGGAAGAAAATAAAACAGGAAAAAAAAGCAAGAAAGACCATGGGGAAAAAAGAGACTCGAGAAACAAGACGGGAAACTATCTTCTAAAAGAATGAACGTCACAATAAGAAGACAAGAAAAATTGCGAAACTGACAAGAACTAATTGCTGCTAAGTTTAGACGCCTGCACTCGAAGACTGTTGAAAGTGAGTCAATATTGGAACTGCTAATGCTTAACAAGACGTTAATAATTCTTTGTGCGAAATATATTTTAAAATTCAATAGATCTTAAAAGCCGCTAACACCAAATCTGCGGATATATTATATTTTACTCATCTTTTTATGTTGATTTATTTTTTTAGAACCTTATTAGTTAAGGGTTGTTTAATAAAATGGAAATGCATTTGATTATTCTCGCTTTTATTTCCCATGCAATTTTTACTAGCAGTTTATTCTTTTTGAAATCCACTGTTCGCTAAAGTCGTGCATCCTGAATTACTCATGCGAAGACGAAGCATCTACATGTATTTGCAGAGTACTCCATTCAAAAGTGAATTTCCTTCCATTTAAGAGAGGAAAAAAATTCGCATCTACAAGAGTGAGTATTAAATTCTGTTTACATAGAAGGAAAAAAAAAGGAGACGGATAACTGCCATGCTTTAAACGACCGTTCTGATAATGTATCTAATGTAGTAAACGTGCCAGACAAATCGTGTAGAAAAACCTCGTATAGAAAATGAAGAGAGCTCTGTGGACTCAAGGAAGTTGTTTCCGGTGGTTTCACTCTCGACATCAGAGTGGACGTAGATTCTGCTGCCTCAGAATCCTTGTCGCCTGCCAATAAATGTTTTTTTCCGGCAATCAGAGACCCTTGGGGCCGAACATGTTTATCACGAGTCATCAAAAGAGAGAACGAGTCCCTTCTGAGACCCCCTTTCATGCGATTTTTTTTTCCGTTTTTGTCAGAAAATTTGAGGCATTTTGAAAGGGGAAGTATGACCATTATAGAAAGCCATTCAGAGAGCCTGCCTTTATTTCAAATAAAGGATCAATGAATTTAGAGACTTGTTACAATTTTAAATTTTTAAATTTTATAGAGTTTCATAATATGAATTTTAAAACTAATTTCCTGACAGCTTACCTTCAAACATCTTTATAATTAAAGTGTTTGTTTAATCCGTGAGATATCTTAAGATGAAATATTTCATTTGCATTTCTTGAAAATCTATGAATTCTTTGTATGCTTTTTCATTTGTTTCTAAAAAATGGAAAAGTGGTTCTTTTACTTCTTTTATTTTAATTGTATAGTTTATCCAAAGATTTCGTGGCCTTTATTATTCATCCTTAAAAAGGACTTCCAACACATACAGCAAACAAAAGTTAAAATTTAATTCCTGAACTTTGCAAACCAAGTCTGATAATGAATCAATTAAATTTATTAACTGATCGTTGCGATAATAGCACGATTAATTAACGAAGTTAAGAATTCATCTTTGAAAGAAAAATGTTCACTATTTATTCATGTAATGAAAAGAATTTTCAAAGTCATTTCATTAAAGATACATGTACTACCATTCAAGCAATTACTGTAGCAGGATTAAGTGTGTGATAAGAGTAACGTAAAATAAAATTCCTACTTCTTCGCAGGAGGATTTTGCAAATACATGTAGTTTTCCACAGGGGCGACGCAAGCTTCTTCGGCGCCCCCATGTGACGCTATGCAAACCTCTAAAATATGCGCCCTTTCAACGTTATGTTGGTGCCCCATCCTATAATGCGCCCCCATGCGACATATACTTTGCTTATCGCTTCGCGCCGCCCCTAAAAGTACGAGGATGGATCCATAAAAAAGTTGTAAGGGTAATAAAAAATTATTTATTAACAATAGACAGGAAATACAAAAGGGAATTAAGAGGCATACTTGTCGATCACTTTCCACATATTCACCAAATCTATTTAGGTAATTATCTGAACGCGGGACCAACTTGTTTATCCTATCCATTGGGCCAGTTCTCGGCAGCTGTTTTCACATCACTGTCTGAAGAGAACCTTGTTCTAGATAAGTCTTCCTTCGGAACAAGGAAAGAGTCACTGGGTGCCAAATCTGGGCTGTATAGGGGGTGGCTCCAGATTTCCCACTTGAACTTTTACAGAGATTCTTGAATTTGGCGACTTGTATTGGGCCTGGCATTGTCATGCACGAGGATGACGCCATCATTCAACATGCCAGTTGAGATGATTTGACTGTGAATTTAAGATGCGGACACATGCTTTGCCCATAAGAAACGAAACACGGCTCGCATCTCCAAGCAAGACCATTTTCCTAAAAGTCTTGCCATTTCAATCGCTCTGACGCGTCTGCGAACTGAGTACCTACCCGCACAACCGCTGTAAGACAACTAGAGCCATCTGTCTCCACTAAGGGGGAAAAATATTCTCTCCACAATAATTACTTTTCAAATGCTGCTACTTGTAACTTTTTTTTTTTGATACATCCTCGTATATTGAAGCTTCCACTCTCAATATAACGATATCATAGAGATAAATCTAGATAAATACATGTCTTTAAAAATCAAGTACGTATCTTTCATAAAGAGCTTTTTCAGATGGTATTCACAGAGATGTTTTCTTAATGAACGGTGTTGTACATTATTTTTGTATTTAGAACTATGAATTACGTTTTATTGATCCTTATTTGAGTAGTAAAGCACAATTCAGATATGTAGTACAACCCGCAGACAAAAGTTTAGAATATGTCTTTTGTAATTGTTGTTCTTATATTTCAGTTGCTATTTCTTTAAAATGATGTGTAAATAGAAACCTATAGACAATAAAAAAATATTAAGGGGATAAATGCAAGTATTTCACACAACATTCCATTTAATTTTAGTTAATAGAAAAATTTCAATCAGACTTAATTACATTTACTACATGACAAAAATATAGAATAGACAAAGTATAGAATAACATTACTTAATATTTTGTAGGGCCACCTTTTGCCCTTAGTACTGCCTTGATTCTCTTAGGTAATGATGTTGGAGTTATTTTCTTCCAACTTAAATTCAGTATTCTTTTTAAGTCGTCAAGATTGCCGGGCTTCTTTTGTTAAACAATTTTATTTTTCAGGATACTCCACAGAGACTCAATTGGATTTCTGGCTAATGTATATTTCTATCCTCAATCACTTTTTCACCGTTTTTGCTCTGTGGCATGAAGTCATTGTCATCTTCCTATATGAAGTCATCATCTTCATAAAGATCTGCTACAGTTTTCAATACTAAATACAACTGCTCCATCTCGAAGATGGCCTCGTCGTCGTCTTGGAAATGCCGTCCACGAAGCGGGTTCTTCAGGCGAGGGAAGAGGAAGAAGTCGCTTGGGGCCAGGTCGGGTGAATACGGTGAATGGGTCAATATTTCGAAACCCAACTCCCCCACCACATAGATGGTCTCATGTGCAGAATGGGCTAGCGCGTTGTCGTGCAGAAGTCTGATACCCTTTGGACACCTTGCCTCGCCGCTTGACTTGATGCCCTCCCGTAACTTCCGCAGGAGGTCCCGGTAGTATGCTCCCGTGATTGTCTGACCTTTCCGCGCGTACTCCGTCAAAACAACCCCTCGTGAATCCCAAAAAACGCCCAACATGACCTTTCCCGACGATGGCTGTGGTTTTGCCTTCTTCGGTGGCGGGGAAGAGATGTTTCCACTACTTGCTCTGGTTTTTCGTTTTTAGGGTCTTAATGATAAACCCAACATTCGTCCATAGTGATAAGCCGCTCAAAAAAATCGTCCGGGGTTAGCCTGACAAGTTCAAAAGCTCGGAAGCTGCATCCCTGGTCCGCTCTTTTTCCAGAAGCGTGAGCAAACGTGGTACCCCGCTGACGCTGACCTTTCCCATGATCTGTTCCATGGTATGCGGCGGTCTGAGAGGACTATCATCTCCATTTGCTTCGCAATTTGTGGCTTTTCACAAATGGAGGGGCGTCCGCTCCGAGGTTCGTCTTCCATGCTTTTCTGGCCGCCCTGGAAACGTCGATGCCACATGGCGACTTTCTCGTACGACGGGTCATTGTCACCATAAACGCCCAATAACTCCTCATGGATTTGTTTGGCATTGTTCCCCTTCAAATGCAGGAACCTTATCACGACTCGCACCTCCAATTTTCCGATGGACTGTGCCATGTTGCTGTCGACGCTCTGGCGGCGTTTAGTGGTCCTGCACCAAACGTCGCTTTGTATCCTACAGCACTCGAGGGATGTCGTTTCCAGCGGCACCACATTTTCAAAAGCGATCGTTCTTTTGTGTTAATTGTAATGACTTTATGATCGCCCCTCGTAAGACGTTCTCGCTTTTACTTCTCTCTAAGGAAGGTTTTTTCCTTGGCTTTACAAGATACGTAATCTTTTTCTCGGAGTCGAGAAATAGCTGTTTTATCTGAGATTCTGATGCCCGTAACTTTCTACTCACAATTAAGCTCGGATAAAGAGGCAAATCAATGTTTTTTGCCAGTATCAATCAATTTTCTATCTCGTCTCAATGTTTTTGCAAGTGGACGTCCATTTAAATTTTTTAAACATCCCCATTTAAAAGAAATTTATAAACTACTTTAAAAACAGTTCCTTAAGCAATTTCATTTTGCTTTTTTATCATCATTATAATGGGAATTAGCAAGCTCTTTTCCCATTTCTCTACAGAAAAAATATTCGACAACAAGCAAACAACTTGAAACGCATTGAAACATAATTAGCAGAGAAGTTAGTGCCTTTACATTTCTTTATTGCTAAGAAATTTACATACGAAACCTTTCTGTATTACATTATTCTAAATGTTTGTCTTCAAATTCATACTATTCCATACATTTATCAATGTTTGGCTTAAAGTAACATTAAAATACTTTGTTCCTAATAATTAAATAGATATTAAAAGATATTATCTGTTTTTTATTCAATAACTTAGTCAAATTACTTAAGTTGCTATAATAAAACCGTCCTTTAAAAAAATTAACTGAAACTTAACGCCGACAGCTGCAAACACAATATTCCAAACTTTTGTCTGGGGGTTGTATATATATATATGATAGTTGCAGCCACCTTGTAGTATACCATCTTGTCAAATTGCACAGTTTTCAGGTGAAAATGGGATTCATAGTATGATAATGCACTGTTTTCTTTAGACGACCAATGTTAAGTCTAGCAGTTGGTTCATTGAATGCATGGAGTTTTCATCTTTCATTTATATGTAAAAGGGCCAGAAACTCATTGATTTCAATCTGTTCGGAGACCGCAGGGATAATCTGTGCCCTCATCTTTCCAGCGACTGCAAGAAGCTCTGTCACAACACTGTGGCATGCTCATGTCCGACATTATCGAATTAATGCAATGACTGCATAAAATATTCGTGCGAAATATCACTTCAGATCTCTGTTGGAAGTTTTATCACTTACTTTATGAAGTTTTAAACACCAAGAATCAACAAACATGGAGTCTGGAAGCCCTTCGTCACGAGTAATCGCTTACTACTAGGTAACCACAAAAGTTCTTGCCGTTTTTATGTTGCCAAAAATCCTTACTACTATGTGGTTCAAAATCTGTCAGGGGGGAGCAGGAAGGTTAGCCTGTATAAACACAGGGCTGTTGGGCATTCACATCAATCAAATCTCGTGCAGAAGTGAAGACAAATGGAGGTATCGAAGGAGATGGTAGGTGTTGTTTGCTTTATGGCTTCAAGGTGGGCTTGTCAGCAGCAGCATCAAGTCGCCGAATGTGACTTGCGTTTGGGGATGATCGCACCGCAAGGCATTGATTGGTTCCAGAAATTCAGGTCGGGAGAATTTGCCATTTCTGATGAACCCCGTAGTCTAGTGTGTCTGGTGGAGTAGACGCCAAATAGTTCACTACGAGCTGCTATCAACTGGCCAAACCATCACTGGGGACTGCACACCCAGCAGTTGGAATGTGTGCAATAGGCATTGCAGCAGAAGGAGCCAGCATTGGTGAATCGCAAAGGGGTACTCTTCCTTCATAACATGTGGCGCGGATGGCCAGAGAAACCATAGAGCGTCATCCCTTCAGGACTACTGTGTTTCCCCCATCGAAAGGATACTTCCACCAGGATAGTGCTCTGTGTCACAAGGCTCGTAGCGTCGTGGAATGGTCCCAGGAGCACGATAATGAATTAAAGCCCATTGTTGCCCCCAACAGACCAAGCTTAAAACGGGATTAAGAAAAATACAAGTAAAAATAAATAAATAAACAAAATAAAAAAGGTAAGAAAGTAAAACTAACAAAAGACATCAATCGAAGTGGCTGAAGAGAGTTCATTATGAATAATAATAATAATAATAATAATAATAATAATAATAATAATAATATGAAAAACTGCAGTTCAAAGATGAAAGACTTTGCACCTTGCGACTTTCACCACTTCCCAAAGAAGAAAGAGCACCTTAAAACTTTGTGTCGTCCACCTAACTCACCAGATCTTGCTCGAACGGATTATCACCTTTTCCATTCTCTGGACAACCATCTTCGTGAAAAATTCTATACCAATGATACAGACCTGCGAAAGGCACTCACGGACTTCTTTGAGTCCAAGACCGGCAAGTTTTACAGCCAGGGGATTGATCAACTGGAGACATGTTGGCAAAAGATGCTAGATGCCAATGGGGACTATTTGGGGACTAGCGATACGCTACTTTTTGTGTACATCATTTTGTTTTCCGGAATTAAAAACTGCAAGAATTTTTATGGTTAACTGGTATTTACTATTTTAAAATTGCATGATTTAGGCCTAAAGGCTTTTCATTTTCAAAACTGATTACTTTGGTTTTTGTTGTTTTTCTTTCATTCTTAATCAAATAATTCGTTAGAAAGAAAACTAAACTAGATTAAAAGAAGTTAATCTAAATTTGCGTTTCCAAATACTTTTATAGTCGGAATGCTATATGAGGCATGTTCAAAATAAAAGACAGGACTTTTGACATCCTAACTTTATTGATTGAATACAGCACGATACATGGTTAGTCCCCCTTGTTTGCAATACACCGCTCCCATCGGTCCTGCAACTGTTGGAATGCTCCCTGGAATTCACTTTTTGGGATAGCGCGTAGCTGATTCTGCTATTTCTGTTAAATCTTATCTACATTTTGAAAAAAAAGGTGTTTTCAACTTTGGAAAGAGGAAAAGTCTGCTGAGGCCAAGTTGGAGAGTGCAGAAGGTGGAGATGGAACGGCCACTTCTTTAGCGGCCAAAATTGATTAATAAGCAAATACGAGTGATTTAGTGCGTTGTCGTGGTGCAAAACCTAGCTCTTGTTTTTCCATAGCTCAGTCCATCTTGACTTAGCAGAATAGTGACTGCATGAGTTCACTTTGGCAGCTGTAGATCCTTAAGTGATAAAGATGGAATGATGCACCAAACAACATTTTGTTACCAACGGTTGCCACTAGGATCTCATTCGGTGCAATGGTTCATTCGCCATGTCTTTTTTTTTTTTTTTTTTGTACAGACCTCGCTTAAATGTTCGGAAACGGAAGTGTAGAATTCTTATATAATACCGAGGGTTCCGAGATTATACGTTGCCGTTTAAACCTTTAAAGTTAACTGAATTTAAAATTAACCCAAACAAATTTTATTTTTATATTCAAATTTCAATACCTTCAAATACAAATATGTAATTGAACAAATATCTGTCACTAACTTTTATCAAAAATCCTGGGGAAATTAAAAAATAATTTTTAAAACTGTTACATTTATTTGGTAATTGTTACTAGAAAAATGTCATGATCTTAAATTTTTAATATTTTTAGTACAACATCAAAAATTTTGCAAATAATACTGAAATAAAATTTAAGATAAAATTTTTTCTTTACAAGAATGCCATTTAATGTAAGAATATAAATGTAAAAAATTTTATATTAATTAATGGAAGTAAAGTAATTAATTATTATAATTTATTTAAGGCACGTAATTCTTCAGTGGGTGCGTAATAAAAATAATTGATTTTACAATGTTTGTCTTACCGTCTGTCTCCTCCATATTTTTTACATTCTTTGACGAAAAATGTTTGAATAGAAGATTCGAATTCGGAATGTAGCTTATGGACATGTCCTACTTCACTATCTAGTTTGATTTTGATTGGCCCACTGGGGTCGGAGTTAGAGGTGTTCATCTGGTCTCTATAGTACTTAGGTATGTAAAGGAGTGAATTCTATATGCAGATTCCTCTATAAATTCCTCTACAATATTATGATGATTGGGTCGGATTGTCCCAGTGGGGAAGCGGTCACGTGCTCTTTAGAACTATTAACGTTTTCCAATGGCTACATACAAAATGTTCAAGCAACTCATTCCAGTGTTCTTCACAGAGAAATGACATGTTTGCTACTCGTGCTTCCTACCAAAAAAGCACGGCAAATAACCGTGGGCTTTTTCTTGGACAGAAAACTTGGGATGTCATATGGCATTCGATTTGAAATGACAAGAAACTAAAGAAGATAGAGTTTTCCCCGTCATTTTCTAAATACTACATTTGAGAAAATCCATTTTTTATTAAAAAAATGAGGATTAAAGACTATGGATAAAAGGGGTAAAAAAGAAAAAAAGATAAACTGAAGCTACCGCTAATTTCCTACATTTTCCTCAGGGAGGGGGGGGGGGGGAGGTTATCTTCTTGTTGATTTCAGTTTCCATTCAGATATAACTGACGAATAATTTCTTGTGTCATCAAAATCACATTTACAAATCGTAGTGCATGAATAAGCGACTTTAAACATTTTTTATAATTTTCTAAGCACTATTGAATTTTTTTTAATAAATGAAAAAAAAAATAAAATAAAAAAAACGGCAGATAATGAGAATAAACAAATAAAATTATTTTCATAACAATATAAAAATAATTTTAAATATAAATAATTGGTTATTTTGACGATTTAAATTTTCTAAAAGCATTTTTCACAAGAATTAATTAAGCTTTTAATATGAATAAATATACATCTCGTAAAACGTTTTTACGTAATCGAAATTAGCATTGCAAGTTGCAAACTATCTGCTGAGCAATCATTCCCCTTCACTCCTCCAATCTATCCAAAACATTCGCACAAAACACACAGTGGAGAAGATTGTAAATTATAAAATATAAGTTTATATTATAAATTTATATACAGGGCGTTCCATGATGAAACCGACAAATTTCGCTTGCGTGTTCGGATGGTTATATTAAAACAGAAAAAAAAACATCATTTGGAGCATGGGTGAATATGCTTTCGTTCCCAAAATTGGATGGTATTTTTACATAATAAAACTAGCCTAATACTACAAAATAATCTCCTGATTTATTAAATTGAAATAACATTAACATAGAAGTTATTACACTCACTTTCACAGTTATGTATTATTCAAAGTGTCCACCTCTTTCTCTTAACGTGCTACGACTTTTTCCTCCAGTGATCTCACCCAATGAACATAATGATGACGTTATTGCTTACTTGATTAATTGGTCTCATGTCTTTGGCCTTCCTGGAAAATACACTCTGGATTTCGCACAACCCAGAAGACTTGAATAAAGCAATAATCAAACTTGCACTGGACCAATCTGGATATTGAACTTATTCGCACAATATTTACGCATTACTCCACGAGAAACGATGCCATTTGGACCCATGGGCTATGGTCCATATGGAATTTTTTGTTTAAAATAACTGCTGAACATATTAGAGATGCTTTTTGATTTCATCAAGGAACATACTGCATATATTTATGGAAACTTTTTCTAATATAAAACAAGAAAAAAAAATAAAAATTGATGAATCGCACCAATTAAACATGAGATTTTAAATCAATAAAGCAGTCTAGTGCTTCCCACCCCCAGAAAATGTAGCTTAAGCCAAACGGACTTTAGTTAAGAAACAAAAATGACACACGTTTTTTTTTTGGTCATCTCTCTTCACGCATGATGAACTGAAATGGTTATAATATTTTAATGAAATCAATATCTCTTGTTTTAAATTAATCTTTTATTATCCTTATTATTAACCAGTTAATTTGAATAGGTCATTTATTTTTTCTTTATAATTCAGGACTCTGGATATCCCTTTTTAAGTTCTTCAACGAATTATTCGCTCTCCATTTATTATTTTATTTTGATTTCAGTAGATTCCTTTAAATAGGCTCGCGATAAATCAAATACTCTGAACGTAGTTTTATGAGTCGTAAATAATGCTATACAATAAGTTTTATGGAGAGTAAACAGGAAGATGCATACTTTCGCTTTAATTAAGCTCTCTCATTCTGTTAGTGATTAAATATCACCAACGAAGCATAAAATGTTTTAATAATAAGATGAACGAAAAAAAGAAAAGCAATGGACCTTACCGTGGGTGGCTTCTGGAAGCTTCTTCACTTCTTGTTCTTTACAGGGACTCCCCTCTTCGCCGGCAATGCCTCCGACCTGCGTCTCGTCGACATGGCTTTGTACTTGATTTTCACTCATATTTATACCTCCGCCCTTTATTTTTCTCGCTAATTTCGCAAAGAAAGATTGTTTTGAGACGAAAACTCTAGAGAAAAAAACGAAGGAAAAATTGGTTTTAAAATAAAGTTATCGGGAGCATGTTTTTACACATTTGTTCACAACTTGGGTCACTGGTGTCATGTAGTAATTAAGAGGAAATTTAGAAACGAAAATTTAAACAAAGAGAAATGGGTGAAAAAAAATTATTTCGGTTGGCATGGGCGCATGCGTAAGGCGTAAGACTGCCACTCGACCGCGCTTGGTTGCTCTATTTTAATAAATGCTACAATTTTTAATGGAAAATAATGAGTGGATGCTAAAGTTTAAAACATTCTGAAGAAAGATACTCTTTTTGAGTCGACACGAGAGAGAGAGAGAGAGAGAGAGAGAGAGAGAGAGAGAGAGAGAGATTTAATTTATTGTAGAAGCTGTTTCAGAATGACAAACACTATGAAAAATTATAATAACTTTTCATGTGGTAAATGGGTGCCAAAATGCCAAAATAGCAATTTCCATTTAGCAAAAAATTTGAATTCGTCTATTTGAAATTTAATGAATATTATTTGCAATATCGAAAGATCGAAAGATGTTGAAATACAACTGCACGATTTATATCTTTTGCTCTAGATGTGTATACTACAAACATAAATAAATGTAATTCATGAATAAAAGCCGACCGCTTATTAAGCATGGATATGCATATTTCAACTACAACGCAATCTTTTTTCAGCATGACAAAGTAATTATGTAGAGGCATATTAAATACACACAAGGAGACATGAAATACGGAAAACAGGGGCCAGTCAGCACCTTAAAATATAGAAAAGAGAGCTAATCATAACAATCATAAATGAAAAGAAAAACTTTTTTGCCCTTCATTTTGTGTAGGGAGGGTAACCGATTGGGCTTTAATGTCTATAGAAAGCCTAATTTTGTGGTTGCCTATATTAATGTGGAGTCAAACAACTGCTACTCATACAAGTTAGCCGCTTTTAAGTAAATTGTACATAAGGCCTTCACTCTACCCCTATTCCATGAACGAAAGAATAAAGAGATCCAAAGAAAACGTTGCTTTGCTACCGACAATGAAAACCATCCTGAAATGAACGACACCCTAATCAGGAAGCAGATAAGGAAGAAGAAAATTGAAGATTCTGCAGCGCTGGTTCCCATAAAAGAAAAGAGAAAATATTTTGTTCTTCCACACAATAGACCACTTGATATATAAAGTGGCCATATTCTAAGAAGACTTTTGGGAAGTGCTAAGGATACGATTCTGATTGATACGAATTCTGGCATTTGCGAAAAAAAGTATGGTACGTGCCCTCTCAACTATGGAGGTCAAACACGGAGAATAATAGCCACTCGTATCAAGGAGTACTTTCAATGAGTTAAAAACTTCAAGACAGAATGCTCAGGGCAAGGCTTCCGAGTATAATGCTCAGGGTATTCGCAGGATGTTCTCGAAATTGGATACACTGCCAACCTTGATAATTTTAAAGTCCTACATCGCGTGAACAACGGGAGATATTTGAACTTTCTAGAATCCTTAGAAATTTTCAAAAGCCCAGCCAATGAACTCATGAATTCGGATGGAGGACCTATGGATCTCTCTGACTGGCGAAGATTTATTTATCTTATCAAATAAGGTTTTTATTCATTTATGATTATTATGATTTTTAGGCCTGACTTCCAAATTACTTATCGATTGGACAATTTACCTCAAAATTCAAATTTTATCCAAATTTTTCTTTTTCCTCATTTTTCAAGTTCTTCAATTATTACCTCAACTATTACGTCACCTACATCACGTGCTTCCTGAAGCAGAGTGCAGTTGTCATTCGAAAATCTTAGAGAATGGACTGAATTTAATTTCTCTTACACTGAAAATGAGTTTTCTGAAACAACGATAGTGTGTAATGTCAGAGAAAACAGCTGTGATTCCATAACATATTCCCATATTCATTGGTTGTCTGCGATTCTCAACATTGCATTATTGAATTTTAGTTTGCTGTTTAGTGTTTTGTAAAGAATATTATTCTTCAAATCCATTAGAAATTAACATAACGTAAATGTAAATACAGACAGTGTTTTTCTTTCTGTTGCAAAATTACTTTTGAATAATCTTCGTGCAGAAGCGGTAAAATGGTCCGGTATTCATATCAGGAACAAGCTGATATGGTCTTCACATACGGAGAAGCACATGGGAATGGTGGAGAAGTCGCACGGATGCACCACGAAACGTATACCATAGACAGCACCATCCAATCACAAAACGCGTTTGCAACCATCTTTCGCTTTTGTGTGAAAAAGGGTCCTTTGATGGAAGAGGCGAACACGGAGGGCGTACCGGCACAAGAACTAGTGGAGACGCTTGAACAGCGTGTCAATGCACCCTGTGACGCTATTCGGATACAAGTTGGAACATTCGAACGAGTGCGGCAATCCATGATGTGAACGCTTGCATTGCATCTTAAAGACCACTTTTGTAACGTCGACACAATTATTGCCACAGTAATATCATGTTCTGTAGTAATTGCTCGAATACAAATAAACCGCCCATTTCCGGACTTATGTTCATATAAGAATTTTTGTTCTTTTTCTGAACAGGAATCACCTCCAGAAGTTTGTCCCTATTGTTTTAGTTCACCTTATATATAACTTTTCTTGTACGATTACTTTGTCAAAGTGAAAGAAGAATGCCTTGCATGCCTATAATAAACCTTTTGTGGAAAAGCGGCCGACTGTTTATTCATGAAGTTGAACGTCCACAGGCTCACAGGTAATTTTATTTTATTTATATATAAATGCACTGTCAATATATAGGGTGTCATAAATTATGAGGGGAGTTCAATAAGTAATGCAACACATTTTTTTTCTCGGCCAATTTTGGTTGAAAAAACTGGACATTTCTTGTGGAACATTTTCAAACATTTCCGCTTCGTCTCGTAAAGTTTCATTGACGTCCGATATGTGACAGCGCTATAGTGAGCTGTTAAAGTGGCGTCTACAATGGAGGTGCATTCCAAACAACGGGCAGTGATTGAGTTTCTTTTGGTGGAAAACCAGGGATCTCAGATATTCATAGGCGCTTGCAGAATGTCTACGGTGATCTGGCAGTGGACAAAAGCACGGTGAGTCGTTGGGCAAAGCGTGTGTCATCATCGCCGCGATCTGTTTTCCTTAGCTTCTCGAAACAATGGAAAATGGCCGAAGCTCGATGACCATGAATATCTATAGACCGTGATTTCTACTAATAACAAGAATATAACTCGTAAAACGATTTTCAAATATGCTGAAAAGAAGAATATAAAAATTTGTTGTTTAAAATTACTGTAATATTTTTATATACAGCAATGGCGAAAACTGCATGTAAATTTACGTATTCGATTGCAGCGCTCACACGAATCTTTCCAAACGCGCGCAAAATGAGAATGAAATCCTCTCACGTCTAAATGTTTTAAACTACTGGGTCTATGTTCTTTCCACTGCTAGATCAAAGTTATCATAAACGTCAAGAGAGAAAAACCATTGTTTCAAAGCATTGCCGGGTAAAATCTTTTAAGCATTCCAAGGAGCTTTAGCTCTGACGCAGATGTAATTTTAATATCTCACTTTTACTTCCACTTGGTTTAAATAAACAGTGGAAATACCTTTGATTCTATATGCATTCACGTCATTTTAAAATATAGGCCTAACTTCAATTAGCCATTTTAACAATAAGCCTAATATTAATTAGCCATTTTTAACAATAGGCTTAACATTAATTAGCTAATTTTCACAATAGGCCTAACATTATTTAGTCATTTTAACTGTAGGCCTAACATAAATTAGCCATTTTTCACAATAGGCCTAACAATATTTAGTCATTTTAACTGTAGGCCTAACATAAATTAGCCATTTTTAACAATAGGCCTAACATTAATTAGCCATTTTTAACAATAGGCCTAAGATTAATTAGCCATTTTGAACTATAGGCCTAACATTATTTAGTCATTTTAACTCTAGGCCTAACATAAATTAGCCATTTTTTACAATAGGCCTAACTTTAATTAGCCATTTTTAACTATAAGCCTAACATTAATCAGCCATTTTTAACAACAGGCCTAACATTATTTAGTCATTTTAACTATAGGCCAAACGTTATTTAGCCATTTTTAACCATCGCCCTAACATTAATTAACACATTTAACAATAGGCCTAACAGCACTGAATTTTAAAATGAAATGAGCACGTGCATCAAGAAAGCTTCATAACGGGCACGTGCTCCAGGCTGCCATCAACAATGCTTAAATGATAAACAAAAAGTAACACTGTATTCACTTATGACTCGTCGGTAGGATTCGATTGATATATTACATGCCCTAAGTTCATATTCTTAACATTAGTGCACGTGCTTGAAGGGGTCCACGAGAGCTCATCAAAAGTTGATATATCGCTGTTAAGTTCTTCCATTTTCACGTTTTCGTGCAAACGATGGCTGGCCAGGCACATAAAGGTACTGATCATGCTTGTATTCTTATATATAGCTTTAGCTAAAGCTCGTAATAAGGGGTCATTGAAGTACTTTTTGGGGGTCGTTTTCTCGGACGTAGCATTTCGAAAATCGAAAAGAATGTCATATTCGTCTTGTGCTCGTCATTCCCGTTCGAATGACATATTACATGCCTTATATTGCCAATAAAAAAATTTAATGGGGGGGTTTGGGTCTCAATAGTCACGTGACTGTTAGACCGATTTCGACGACAAACTAATCAGGTGAGCTCAGGAAGGGTCTCTATCGAACAGCGAAAAAAGAACTTGAAAAAGTTAAAGCATTCTCGAGAAATCGTCGGACATACAGACGGACGGACGGACAGACAGACAGACAGACACACAAACAGAGCGAAACCAATATATGCTTTTCAGCATATAATAAGCCATAAATTTGCCCTAGCTATGGTGATGTAACAATGTATTACGTTTCATTGCGGAGGCCTTCTCTCTCGTTGGCCTCGGCAGTTCATAAATGACGTAACGACGCCCTGTGAGGAGGAGGGGGGGGGGCGGCGAAGATCATCCGACTTAGAACGAAGGCCCATGTAGATTCTTTACAAATATTTTTAGTCTACAAGTGTTGCCCAAATGAAAAGTGGACACGGTCTGGATATGTAATATCTTTATTTGAAACTTCAAAGTAATCGCCATGTTTGTTGAGGCATTGGTCCCCTTTACACACCAGGTTAATTCCCTTGGCATAGAAAGACTGTGGTTGTTTTTTGAAAGTCTTTCACTGCATCACATTTTCGTCCGAATTGAAACCTTTTCCTTCCAATGTCTTCTTGAGCGGCCCAAGATATGATAATCACATGGTGGTTTCACGGGAGACGTTGAGGCTCGCACTGTCGGGCAGAAGGATCACCTGTTGTGAAAGAAGACTTGGACTTTTGTTTTTGATTGATTGCCGATGTTTCATGACAGTACTGAAATACTGTGAAGAATTGATGGTGCATTTCTTTGGCAGAAAATCAATCAACAGAGGTCCATGGCTGGTCGAAGAAAAAGTTTAACATTAAATTCCCTGGACGTATACCTTCTTCTTATAACGTTCTTATATACACACGAATAGGTGAAGTCACAATCTGCCTTGTACCCGTCTGAAATCTGCTAGGGCACCGCTTCACTAGAGCCCTGTTGTCACTGCTGTAGCTATGACGCTATGGGACACGTCCACTTTTCATTTGGGGACTCCCCCCCCCCCCAATACATCCGATGGGAATCGTAATCATAATTTCTCTCAAATTTACCCGTTTCAACTCAAAGGAAAAATTTCTTCTTCATTAATAATTATTTACATGGATGTGATATAATAAATAACATATTGGCTCCAATCCCCTAACGCATAATAATGCAGTTTCGACTTATGAGGATTCTGTGTGAATATAATCCCATCTTAAATCGAAGCACATCTGTATTGAAGCTTATATTAAATTAGAAAAATCTATTACATTTTTGTTTGTTACCTTTGTGGAGAATAAAAATTGTTTTTTTTCTTCCTATTTGATGTCTAGTATAGATTTAAGAGAAAAAGAGACCTAACTTTTCAATTCCTATAATAAATTCCCTGTTCAATAAAATTCTTTGCTTTTGTTATTAAGTGAAGCATTCTCTCTTGAATGCCGTGGGTAATTCTTTGGGAAATAAATTTAATTTCCCTCCGGGTACAAAAATTTAATTCTTCCATTGCGATATACCTGACTTTTCCACAAAAGATCAGCTATGACAATCTCATTTTTCCTCGGCGCAAGAGGTTACCTTCATTCGCGGTTTGGTGTTGCCGGGAGCGGTCATATGCGGTTGAAATTCTTGCATGGTCTGGGAGTTGCCCAGGCGAAAACAGGTCCTTTCTTGATATTTTCGCAAACTTATTAACTGCAACCCGACTTTTAATAAAATCAATAAAAACATGGACATTTAAAACACCCCCTGGTATTAATTGAGTCATCCTTCTATCGGAAACCGAATTTCTCTATAGATCGTAAATTTTTACATACATGGAGAGAAAAATATTTTTATTTACATTTTATATCAAATAAAAATGCTTGCAAATCAAATAAAATAGTTTTATAAAGCGTTTTCAAGAGAATAAAAAGAAATAGAACCATCCATTTCGTTTCTTAACCATATAATCTCAAATTTATATCTGCTGTCGCCCCTAAAATGAGAATTCGTTTTACCACTATCATCTCTACTACAAACAGCAGATAAATAGAAGTCCAATATTGGAATTTTCGACCGATTTCAATCGATTCTGGCACGGAAACCAACGTCTGTTCAAAGGATTGGAAAGGGAGAATCTTTTGTAAAGCTGCGCAGAATCATATTTCAAACAATTTCAAAATTGCCATCGAAACTATATTGAAAGAAAATCGTCGATAAAATTATCATAAAAGACACAATAAAAAAGTAGATAGGCGAATCTCTGAATTAAAAAATAATGAAATAAAATAAGTATCCCATTCTCAATTAAGTGGGGGGTTTTTTAAAGTGAAAAATTTTAAGCATCTAAGATAAACTAGTCTATTATGAAATGTGAATTGGAGCTACTTTTAAGATAACTGGATATAATAATAAAAAGTAAGAGTGACAAAAAGTAATCAGCCCTTATGTAATCTAGCCTAAACTGATATAACGTGAATAAACAAAACTTAATTAAGATGTTTTAGAAACTGACATAATCTTCTTTTAATCCGAAGGTCCTTCAAAACCGAAACGACCGTTTTAATAATAGCAAGAGCTTTTTCATTACTTACAGATCTTTGCTATTGTACGTTTATCATTTCTAATGATACAATATCCTACTCTTATGTTTATAATGCTTACAGGGTGAATCTAAAATAAGGAAACAAACAGCAAGGATTGGTTCCCCATACCAAAACAAGTAAAAAAGGTCATATAAACTGGAAGTGCTTGATTGATGAGCTTTCTCGAGAATGTGCCCCTGGGCGATAGAGCAAGAATATGGTCTATGCATGATGGTCCTTCCGCCACACATTTCAGCCACCGTCTTGGAGAAATGCTCACTAATATCCACCAGGATGGACCAATTCCATGGCTGAAAGGTCGCGCGATCTCAATCCGCGGGGACAGCTAAAAGCCCTCGTTTATGCAACGACCAGTTCAAATGTGGAGATGCTATATTTCGACTTCATTGATGTATTGAGGACGCCTGTGAAGTCTCCGCAGCTATCATGAGGTCTATGAAAGGGTCCGACAGTTCATGGACGACGCGTCTATGCGTGCGTTTACGAAGAGGATATACTGAGGATTTTATTTCGAGAGAGCGGGAGGGGTTCTTCGAACATAAAAATAGAAAGAGGGCTGCAGCCTTCCTCAGCGTAAAGCTCCGTATATACCTCAGCGCCCTCCGCCTTTGATTTACTCTGAATTGTGAGCTTACTACATTGTAGTATTGTACGAACTAGATACTATCAATAGATACTGTTCGTTTCTATTGTTTCCCTTGTAGTCTGGCTTTATGCAATAGCTTGTAATGCAATAACTTATCAACCAAGCACTTCTGAGTGAAATTAATGAAAATTCAGTTTGCAAGCTTCAGCGGAAGCCATCTCATTATTTTTAAAATTTTGTGATATAATAAGGATGATCCAAATTAAAGTATCTTTATTCTGTGCTAATTGAAGAGATAATATCGCTATTTTGTATTTATATGAGATCTGAAATTGTTGCTTCAATTATTAATTTATTTCTTTTCTGAAAGAGATTTTTTCCTAACGGAAAGAAATCTAACCTAATCTAACCCAAATTGTTTCCTTACAGATATCTAAAAGATTAATTTTTCCACAAAGATCAGTTCAAAATTTGTTTTTGCTTGTTTGTTTGGTTTTGTTGATTTTTTTTTTTTAGAAACGTTAATAATTCTCAAGAATTTTTAACAGCTTTAATGATGACGATTTTGGAAAAATTTATATAAACGTTCCTATTTTCCAACTAATTTGATATCCGACAGACTGATAAAGCTCATTAGGGAAGCATTCGCACATAAGCCAGTCAAATTTGCGTTGTCAGTCCCAATATGATATTTCAGCATGGAATTCATTACAAATTAGGTAATCAACACGGCTGTCGTTAGTCAAAATTCGCTACCATTCGCTACGGATTCCATATTAAAAAGTTGATGAGACTGGAATGCCTTTAACGCAAAGTGTGAGCGCGCATCCTAATAAGTTTAATTTTGCAGCAAATTCTGACGTTTAAGGCATATACGGGAGAATCCATTTCTTTGATTACTATAGAAGTAAAAAGGAAAAAAAATGCAAAATTTTAAGGATATCTAAACGGATATAGCATTCGACTTCATTCGTTGCACAAACATACTACAAGGAATATAAAAACTATTATCTAAAAGAAACCTACATTTAAGAAGCGATGATTTCGTCATAAATTCGTCGAGTTAATCCAATTTTTATTCATTTACTTTGTCATATTTTAAAAATGACTCTTTTCTTCAAACTGAATTAAAAAATGTGCTATTTCCAGACGTATTGATTCATTACAAATCGTCAATACGTTATTCTAAGCTTTCTTTTATTTGGTTCGCAATTTTATTTGTGTAAAAAAGTAACAATGTGATGGAGAAGTACTGTAGAATACACTGAACGACCAATTTATTAGAGACACCCCGCTAATAGCGTGTTGCGCCTCCTTTAGTGGCGAGAACTGCCTGAATACGTGCTGGCATGGGAGCATTGTCCTTCTGAAACTGTTCGTCATCACCAGGGAACACAGTCATCATGAACGAGTGCACCTGATCGGCAACAATGTTCAAGTGGTGTGCCGCATTCAGGGATGTGTCTACGGATATCAGAGGACCCAGTGTGTCTCAAGAGAAGACACCCAAGACCAGCACTCCTCCTCCACCCGCCTGTCTGACAGGATGGGGCCATGGCCTCGTGCTCTCTGCGCCAGATGCGCACTCTGCCGTCCGCATGATGAAGTAGTAACCGCGATTCGTCGGACCAGGCGATCTTCTTCCATTCATCCAGTGTCGATGCCTGTGTGCCCATAGCAGGCGCGCTTTCCTATTTTGCAGTGACAGCGACGGTACCCGTACTGGCCGCCTGTTGTTAAACCTAGCTCGGTGCAAGATACGCCGCACCGAGTGCTCCGAAATGGGTTGGGATGCTCCCTCATTGAACTGCGCTGCAATTTGTTGGGCTGTTCCTGTCCTGTTGCTGTGGATGATTCGTGCCGTTGGCCTCGTTCATCCACGGCCCTGTTTCATCCGGAGTTGAGTTTGTTGGAGGTTGTTTTTTGGCATAACTGCCATTCACGGAATACCCTTGACACTGTTGCACGGGAAAACCCGAGGAGGTTCGAGTTTGCGAAATACTTAACTGTGCCCGTCGAGCTCCAACGATCATGCCTCGTTCAAAGTCGGTCAAATCCTTGGATTTACCCATATTCAGTCCCTTTTATACACCGCTTCAGCCTGTTCCATTGTTTGGGTGACTCTGGGAGGCAGATCCATTTTCCGTAAGAGGTGTCTCTAATAAATTGGTCGTTCAGTGTATTTAGGTTAGGTAAATTTAGATTAGTTCGTCTCAGTTCTCTATTTTTATAAATTTCTATAAATGGGGATACCAGATATGCATCACTATTAACAAAATTTACATTATTAAAAGAAATTGAAAAGACAAAATTTAATTCTTGGTTGTTTTTTTTTTTTTGTTTTTTTTTTTTACCCTGTAGACAATTATTTAAACGCATTATTTTAAGACTCTGACTCTTTAAATATTTCATTTAAATATTCCTAACAAGTAAAATATAAAAAAATAATTAAAGTAACCATTCCTTCTCCTTTCATTAATTTCACTTTATTTTCTGCAAGCAGTAAATTTAAAGAAATATTAGATCGTTAAATTTACCATTTGAACTAAATAGTGCCTGCATGAAATTTTAGAATGCACTATTAGAATTTGAAGCTTTGTAACTATAAAAATATTTTGTCGAGCCTCGCAAGTACGCAATGTTATCCTCGAAAGACATCGTAATGGAACAAGAATACGACAAATTGCACGGGATTTATGTTAGTTGTCAAGTCGTTATATTTTTGTAACTGAAAGAGAAAGTGTATTTTTTCATCCCAATAGCAGAGTTAACCTTTAAAAACTTGCTGAAATGGTTAACAGATAAATTGTGCGCGCCTTCAGCAAAGAGAAACCTATAGCTAAGTTCTGAAACGAGGGTAAAAACGTTTATGCAGAAAATTTCTTGTTATCCGAAAACTGCTAGCACAGATTAATAAAGAGAGAGAGAGAGAGAGAAATAAATTGATAATACATTTTAATATCTATTAAATTATCGGTATTTTTTAAAATTATTGTTTCGTTTTTTGTTTGTTTTTTCATTATAATCGGTTTGATTTGGTTTGTTTGATATTAACGTTCTTTTCAACTGCCATGGTCATTTCAGGACGGCGTTACAGGGGCCGCAAATTTTGCCTCGCAAGGGTTCTTTAACGTGCAGCCGGCAAACGACTACACGGGACCAACGGCTTTACTTCCCTTCCGAAGGAAGTGCGTGATCTCAGGATTTTCCCCTTGAAAAAATTCTCGTCATCCTCGGCCGGGGTCGAACCCGCGTCCTCGGGCATCAGAGGCGTTCACGTAACCACTGAGCCACCGAGGCCGATTTCATTATAATTTGTAACTGGGTCTGGGTGATGATATTCTTCGCGATCACAACACTGTAGCATACTGATCTGCATCTTAATACGCAGAATTCTGACCTTCTACAATCTGATATTATTGTCTAGTGTATGGCCCTTTAAGCACTGTTTATAAACCGGTTACTTACGGTTAAATAAATTTTATAGGAATTAAAATTATATTTAAAAACAATGATCTTAATTGAAAAATTCATTTAAATTTTTCTTTCATACCATTATTGCAGGTTTCATCTGAAGGCATTTTAAATGCGATTAAGCAGCGTGCTGTCTTTGATGATATGCGATTAAATCAATATCAATTTTCAGACGTTTCTAAAGTTTTCTGCACTTCGTGAATAATTTATTTTGTGAATACGATGATTGAGACATCATCTTGTTTTAGCTCTTCAGTAAGAATTCCTTTCAATTTGTCTTATCTCGCGATGCCATAACATTCTTAACCGTGTTGGATGCCGCTCTATTTCATGCATGTGTGATGATCAAGTATTTTTCTCATCACATTAACTCCATAAATAAATAAAAAATCAATTTTTTTTGACCTTCTGCCATTAAAATTAATTCTGCAATTTTTTATTTATTAAGCTATTATTATTATTATTATTATTATTATCATCTCTTTTAGCTTAAAGGGCCATACACTAGACTTATTGCTAGAAATATGTATAACTTAATAAATCTTATTGTCTGCCTGTATATTTGATTTATCCACTAAAGTATTTTGTTTTAGGATAATGTGCCGTGTGCTAAGTCAACCCCATTGGGGCTTTTGTTAGTGATTTTATCAGGACCCTTTAACCTTTCAAAATTGTCATTTTTGTTTTTTTTTGTTTTTCCTCCACTCTTCCTTTTGAATGTCTAAGCAATGCTAAATTTCTTTTATCAATTTTGGGGGGTAATTTGTTTTAACTTTTGCCCCTTTTGCCTGTTTGTAATGGTAGTTTGAGGATAAGTCAAATTTTTCTTTTTATATTATGTTTTTTCTATTTATGCTTGATTTTTTTAAAATGCCTTTATCAAGCTTTACATTGAATTTAAACTTTTAAGCAGTTGTATGTGAATATCTCTATTCCCTTTTGAACAGCATCCTTTTAGTAAAACTTTTATTTTTTTTTTTGTCTCTTACTTTTAGTGCTTTAGACTTCGTTTTAATGCACATTATCTTGCTGTTTAGTTATGTTGGCCTCACATCTAACTTTTGAAATATCACTGTTTTGGGTTAGTCCTACACAGAAGACTGTTACGCCAATGTGATTTACCTAGTTTGGTTTCACTTTGTAATTTTCTAAACAGATTATTCACATGGATTTGTTTAATCTTTAAGTTTCCCTTAATAATTGTCTTAAGTTTTTTTTTTCTTTCATGGGAATGTAATTTGTCGAATATTACAAATGAATGATTCATTATTTGCAAAGTTTTCCTCTATGATTAAAATCTTCTTTAAGATTTGTAAGTGGTCTTTCTCTTGTTTTCCTATCTGCAGAAAGCATATTTAAAGCATACAACTGAGTTTTAGATTTAGTTTAATCATAACTTTTGAATTAATTTTAGTAAAACGCAACGCAATGTACAGTTTAAGCGACGTTTAAAACTTTAAAATCCACTTTACTTAATTTTAGCCAATATCTTTATCTTAAATTTTTAACTTCACTAACGTTGTGAAGCCTTGTCTTAGACTACTATTCAGTTAAATTCTTATAATTATCATAAAAATTACATTTAATCTTAACTGAGTATTGGAAGGGAAGTTTTCAACTAAAAGATAGTCAAATAATTAATTTTATTGTTATTTAAGACAATTTAACTTGAAAGATTTTATTAGCATTAGTCAGAACGCTTCTAAATAATTATTATAAATAAAGTTACGTCATACCAAGACGTGACACATGAAAATGCTGATCCACTTTCACCTATAAGTAAGTTCCATTAAAATCTTCTGAAAATTTCACGCTTTGAAGGTGATGATTTGATATCACAAACTAAGATTCATACGTAAATTCAGGAATAATAATTTTTTATATCAAATGAAGTTTGTAGCAATGGAAATGCACAAAACTTTCTTCCATCCATTGTTTTATATTCAAAGACAACTTGACATCTTTTAACTATCGGATAAATCAATACATCAAGTGTAAACTGTGTTTTTTCTTTTCGTCATTTACGTGAACCTTTCACATGTACTTTTTTAACCATTCTTCTTTCCATTTTTAACCAATTTCGGCGTAAATGGGCTAACAAAATAAAATTTCCCAATTATCATTTTATGAAGCGGTCCCTGAAGCGAGAGGATAGACTACCCAGCAGTACTGTACTGTATATTTTTGCAACACCCTGTACTTAACATGTATCAGTAGCCTATATTATCTTTTGTAATACAAAGAATTGTTAGGGGTCTGTAGTAACAAGTTACAGAGGGTCAGAAAAGGTGGCAAAACCCCTTTCGCTACCATCGCGTGTGTTCAATCTGGTAGCCATGCATCGCTGCTATTGCCCTGCATCGCAGCTTCCACAGCAGGAGGTTGGAGCGCAGAACACATAGATCAATTCGTAATCACTCCTCTTGACACGCTTTCCAAAGACACTCCTCCACTGTTCGCGATCATCTTTCCGAGGGCCCGTTTAAGTAGGCCAAAGCCATAAAAATCCATAAGCGATGCATCCGGCGACTTAACGGGTATGTCGCGGAATGGAATGGAGTAGATTCCGATATCCTCTTGCAAGCGTTCTAGGAATAGGCATGTTGACGCGGCGATGTGACGCGACCCCTTGTCTGGGTGAAGCCATACCTTGTTTACCTCTGTACCAGTACAAACCGGGGATATCACGGGTAAATATAGGAGTTAGAATGTTAGTCTGATAATAGTACATTGTGTTCACTTTGACTCAAATCTGTATAAAGTTAACTTGCCGTTGTAGCTGTAACCCGCCACGGTTATGAAACGTTTTGAAAAAATTTCCTTGCATTCACGGTAGCATTTTCTGAAGTCCTTAGGCGGTACCTCTTGGGCAGTAAAATAATGGCTCGGCTCTTGTTGCAGTCGCTTAAATAAACATACGCCTCATCTTGTGTGACCACGTATTCCCACTTTTCATCCGCCAGGTGCCGTTCAGTACAGTTTATATCAGTTGGTCCGTCGCTCTTGAACATGGCGTGACAACAATTTATGAATGCGGCTCTTGTGTCACTTCTTCAGTTGCAAATCACGGTTGCAAATGTACCGTGTACACAGATGTCCCTACCTTCTGTGCAATGTCCCTTTGTGTTGGTCGGTTACATCCAGTTACGAGAGCCTGAACTTTCCGGACGACGTCAGGAGTACGGCTAGTGAATGGTGTCGGATTGGGCTGCTTTTTAACCTCAGGAATGCCTTCATAATTTCGGAATAGCTGAATTTGACGTCGGAAAAGGCTGTTATGTAGTCCTCCCAATATGTCAATTTTCGGTGGCATAACTCGATGTTTTTAGCTCGCCTACCTGCCTTAAGAATACTCCACGTGATAGCCATGGGTGGCGCTAGCTTCTTCGGCGCCCCTATGCAAACCTCTAAAATATGCGCCCTTTCAACCTTGGTTGGCGCCCCATCCTACAGTGCGCCCACATCTGACGCTTACTTTACTTACCGCTTCGCGCTGCCACTGGTGATAACTCACGTGAAATGAAAGCGCTACATGTAAATAGGCTAGCATAAATCCCTAACAACCCTATGTATGTCAGGTAACCAAAAAAAAAATTTCTGTTGATTTCCGATGGGAATCGATAATTATCTTTCTCTTAATTTTATTAAGTATAGTTTTAAGATAAGAAGACACACTAATATTGTTTCTCATATCTAAAACTTTATCATAGCCACTGACTATTACCAGAATTTTATTGAACTCATTCACTCAATGTTTTATCGGTGCGGGTTTTATTCTTGTTTGTTCTAATAAATTACGCTTTCCATTTTCTTCCCTTTATTTTCTAATATATGGACAATAATAGACAAAGTAATTAAATTAATTAAAAAGGCGAATTGCACTCGTATTGCTGAGACTGTGGTTACAGAATCTTTTCTTTAATTCATCCGAAAAATTTTAACCATTGAAGAAAGGGAAGATCGAAAATGAAAGTTTTTATCAGAATACTTACCAAAATTTGCATAAGAAATTGATTTGTAGTTTCAGTTTGGTTCACATATTGTTACTATAACCTACTGAGTGTGAGCCAAAGCAATTCTGCTTTAGTACAGTTAAAAAACATTACCGTCTGCTCTTTTATGGTTAAAGCACACATGAAAATGAAAGTGAAAAGAGGATAAAAATTGCCTTGACTCGCAGCATCTGAACAGAGCGGAAAAGTTATATCTTTTCATTTAAACAAACATAAAAATTCAAGCGTATTTTTATCTTATAAAAATGACAACTATATCGAATTAAGTTGTAACAGACAAAATTAAAGAGGATCTTTGCCAAAATAACCAAACGAAGGATAAAGTGAGATGTTTCATAATAAGATTATACTATTTACCCGTTAATATCTTTTAAAAAAGATTCTTAATAGAAAGAATTTAAACCTGTAGCAATTCGTTATGATAAAGTCAACTTTTAGTAACCATAGAAGAATTAAAGGCTAATTCGGCGTTCCTTTAGATTTAGGTTGTTTTTTTGCGACTTTCTCTTCAATTTGAATCCGGACCAAGAAATACGAGCACTTCAATTGTTCTGCATTAATTAAAAAAGCAGACTTCTTATTCGTTGGAAAGTTCAGGATTTAATGAATTCGGCTCTAAAATTTCCATTGATTAACGTCCTAGAAAAGTGACTTGATATCTTGAAATGAAAGTGAAGAAATTGATTAAGATTTTAAAAGAAACATCTTGATTTCATACAATGAATCAATTATATCTAAATGTGGATTTAATTAGAAAATCTTCCGAAAATTAAAAATTTGAACACCGTGGATATTTTTTAGTCTAAAGAAAAGTTTTTTTGTCTAAATAGTCTAACATTTCAAGAAAACGATAATATGTCTATATAAATTTATAGACTCACAAAAAATATATTATTCAGAGGACAGATTCTTTTTTAAAAATTTATGTAGAAATTATAAAAAACTGAGATAAAAAAACTTGTAGAAAACTAGGTGTTTCTTAAGATAAAATAAATACTTTGTATTATATGCAGAGAGTAACTCACAAAATTTATTTAAACAAATTGAAATTTTCAATTCACGTGAGGAACGTCCAGACTGAGTAAAAAAAAGAATGTTACACTTTCAAACATCTATTGCAGATAAAATACTTATGTATGATAGAGGATTGTGCAAGACAATAATAGACGAGAAATTCACAAAGTTTTATTTTGATTACAAGATTTTGTATGAAAGCTCCGAGTACACGGTTGCCATAAGGGTTCGTAGGATTCGTTTAAAAAAATGGCTAATAAAAAATCACATGTAAACTATTGTATATGTAAACAATTAATGTTTTACATCTATTTCTAGCACATATAACATGTAAGTAAAATTGAGCGTGTAATTCAATACCTCTCATCACGGAATTATCCTAATCTAAGATTGTTGCAGTATTTCAATGGTCACTATAATCACACTGCTAGTCATTAAAATTACAACACCAGAAAGGAGGCATCCTACTAATCCGAAATTTTCATATATTCTTTACTATGCAATTTTCTTTTTTTTTTTCACTTGTTTCTCTAACCTCTAAAAAAGAACAGGGACAGACATTGTTGCATGCTTCTCATTAATTGCTCAAAGGCACGTCAGCGACATCACCACCCTCTTCTACCTGTACATTATTCTGAACTGCGACACTTGCATATTCACACTATGCTTCATAGTCATTTTATCCGCGCTTAACCTCAGTAAATTCCTTCGTCCAGCATTCGGTTGAATGGTAAACTTTATTTGTCATTAGAAGATGTAATAAAAGTTGCAATAATTTTATAATTCATGATTATTTCTTATTTTTTAAAAATCAGTAAGGTGTCTTTATTGATGTTGAAATTCAGGACAAATTCCCTTTTTCAGGACATATGGAAACCCTATCCGTTTTAGGCGATAAGTGTCCAAACGATATTCCAATTCATGCCATAGGCACTTGTGATGCGGCTTCATTACACGGCCTGGTAAAACAATTCTTGCACAAAGTTTAAAGTTAAGTGAGTTTTTCTTTCTATTGGTCCACCGTCTTCTATTTTAAATATTTTATCCGCAATAAATGTTTAAAAGGTATTTATCCACATTGGTTTGCATGAAAAGGATGCTACTGTGCACATTTCACCAATTTGACTTTATTAAAATTTAAAATCACCATTTCTGTTTTTCAACTGAATGATGTAATAATTATCATATTTTAAGATTTTTATCTCAGATTTTTAGATATTGGATTTGATTTAATCTAAATTAGAACATTGCGATATTTCATTTACAATAAAGTGTTTTCATTTGCTGCTTCTGCTGCTGCTGCCTTCTATGGATAAGATAGAAATCAATTTTCTTCTCTGTTTATAGAGTCGATAAGTTATGAGGACTTCTTTGTTTACAATAAATATATGGTTGTAAAAAATAATAAAACGTTTCGAAATATGCTAATAAGGCGTACAATATTGAATTTTATTATATCATTAAACTAGAAGTGTTTTTTTACAGTAAAAAGCCTTGATATAAATTTCTTAAATACCAAGATTAGTATTGTATCAATATTTTCAAGAAAAAGGAAATACTAGAGGTTAACTTTAAATTTTCATTACAGTTTTTAATTTCTTTAAAATTAAATTTCAATTAGGCATGTTTCAGAAATTCGGTATCTGTCAGTATCACTAGACCTTTGCCCAGTGATGATAAATTTTAAAGGTAGAATTAAATAGTTTACCTGAGTTTCCTGATTTTCTGAAAATTGATACTTTATGAAATAGAATTATCTAAATGTTTGCAGTTAAGAGCAGACATCCCTTATTTCCAGTGGTGTCTGTGAACAAGAACTTTATTCTTCAAATTATTTCAAATGATGGTGGCAGAAAAGAGGAGGACGAGACACAAGAACCCTGGACTATTTCAGTAAAAAAAAACAAGTAAGAATCACATCGGAAGATTGCCGTCCATGGATGTTGCAAAACTGAAAATTATTCTCCACGGAAACATCCCCCTTAATAGTTCCATGCATTTCAGTGGGCACAACTATGACATGACTTCCCACACGCGGTATCATTACCATGCAACAGCGCCGTTACCATGGTTTCAATCTCCGCTTCAATCTAATATGACACTACTGGAACCATGGAGGAAGTGGAATTGCTGTTCCTGCTTCATTCAATTGTATAATAAAGTGACACAGCTTATTCAAGGTAAAACTAATAAAGTGTAGTTTAATTTAAATGAAAGGAAATATACAAAACAAAATTTCAAAATTATACTAGCGATCTCATAAAATTTTCATACTTCGCAAAGTATTTGTCCCCCCCCCCCCCGGTCCCGGGAGAAGGGGAGCAGGTGGGGTACTCTCATTTTTAAACAAATTCTCATTTTTTTAATACGCTTATATTAGCTTCACTTGTAAACAAATCTTGGAAGTCGAATTTAACCTACTTCCCGAAAAGGTAGAGTTGAAATTTGATACACATGTGCAGGACTGATGACAATGCATGTTAAAAAAAACATTCTTTCAAATCGGTTCACTGGTTCATGTTTTAATGGTACTAATTCATTACTACGAATTGTCCAATTGCCACAACAAACAATTCGTTATGATGAGGGTTAAATGTATCCGTCGTTTATTGTTGCTAAATTAATTGTTGACGCCGGCCTGAAGAGATATTATAATAAAACATAAAATAAAGCGTATTTTTTAAAAAAAACACTTTCTTTCCCTCTTATTTTCATTTAGCAAAGCTGGAGTACATCCTATACAAAGAACGTAAATTAAGCAAATTGATTTGAAACTTATCCTTAAAAAAAAAAACAACCTCCGAGAACGCTTTCTGGGTTTAAACCCATTTATTGATTTATGATCTATGTATTTTGCGCATAACGGGAACAAACATTGATATTTATTTTCATCCAATTTCTTTTGTTCTAGTTATTCGATTTACAAAACAAATGGATATTTCATATTTTATCATTGACCTATCGAGATGTTGAATGATAATTGTTATTTGCAGATATACGTAGGATAGGTTACTTAGGCACTATTATCCATTCTAAAATACCCGTTCAAATTTTTCAGGCCTGATTTGACCTTTATAATCAAGCTTCCCAATCACTTTGAAGAACCCAAGAGTTTTAATGATAATTTTACTTAGTAGAAGGAGAAAAGTAAACGGAATATCTCGAAGGTGTCCTCTCGGGTTAATTGTATATCAATCTACCAAGTAATCCGAAAGTAACAAAAATGAATCAAAAATCCCGTTTCTTTCCGTATCAGATTACTGTACATACTTGGCGATTTATTGCATTTTGAAATTTTCTATTATTTCTGATCATGATTTTAATATCGACGATTTGAAAATCTCTCATCATACAACTAAGTTATCAAATATATTTGAAATGAAAATAAATTAGGAAACTTGCAGCCAAATTATATACAACTATCTTTCCATGTGATGAATTTAACTAGAATTCTTAATTGATTATATCAAAATGTAAAATTCTTTCCTGTACATTTAATATCTGTAATATGTAAAAGTTGCATTTCAAAAAAAAAAAATCATATCAAGAACTCTAGATGCTCAAAATTCAATTTATCGTATGAACTGATCGGCCTCGGTGGCTCAGGGGTTGCGTGGTCGCCTCTGATGCCCGAGACGCGGGTTCGACCCCGGCCGAGGACGACGAGGATTTTTTCAGGGGGAAAATCCTGAGAGATCACGCACTTCCTTCGGAAGGGAAGTAAAGCCGTTGGCCCCGTGTAGTCGTTTGCCGGCTGCACGTTAAAGAACCCTTGCGAGGCAAAATACCTATAACGCCGTCCTGAAATGACCATGGCAGTTGAAAAGGACGTTAATACCAAACAAACCAAACCAAACCAATCGTATGGACTGACTTACACGTTCAAAAGTTCCTGGTTTTTCGTAGGACATCTGTCCAACCTTTTCAGAAATGAACTCGCCCAAACATTTCTGTCGCTTAGTGGTGGAATTATGCAACTCAGAGGTCTTCTCTTGAGACCCGAACAGTATCTATCCAAACAACTGTTTCCTACAGGTAGGATTTCAACATTTTTTATCTCAAAAACAATGCCCCAGAGAAAAAATGGAAAAGGGAAATGTTGCTTAGATTTGATCCCTCTATCACCTCCCCAAGTTTGTACACGTTATTTGAGAACACTCTGTATATACAGATGATTCTGAACGCAATTTAGATTTTTTTTTAAATCATAAACACAAAGCAGCCAGAAGTCAGTTCATATGCTATCTTATTAAAAATTATTAGGACACCACAACCTTTGGGGAGAAATTGACTATATTATGGCAGTTAATAATTATTCGGTCCAACTTTTTACTTTTATGACAGCGGCAACGCGTCGAAACATACTTTCAAACAATTTTGGCATATCTCTACAGGGATGGCTCGCTATTCGTTCAGCAAAGAGTGTAGACAGTTCTTGAGTTCGATTTTGTATCCGTCGCTCCAGTTCGTTCCAGAGACTTTTTCTAAAATAAGACCAAGAGTCTGAACAGGCACTCGGCAATTCCGCCTAATTTTCAAGGCACCAGTCTTGTAAACAATGTTGGCAAGGAACTCATTCGTTTGAAAGAGGTAACTGTTATTTCCATAATATTGTCACGTTCGTTCATGGTTTTTGCTTGGAAAGGGAAAGAAACAACAAAAAAGAACTCCATGCCATTATGAGGCCTGTAGCCGAACTTAGCAGTTGGAAGAACACAGTCCGAGAAAAATTGTTCGCCGGGGCTGTTTCCAAAACCCAAAACACATTTACCATATTGAAAACTTAAGGCGTGACTCATCAAACAAAAAACATTTCCCGTCGTTTGTAAAAGGGAACGATAGGGGACAAAAGGTGCTTCGCATTCATGATGGTGATGTGTAGTTCTTTGCAGCTGTTCTACCATAATAATCCAAACTTAGTTCTGTGCATCTGGGAACCATCTAGTTATGGTAATAACTGAGGCACCACATGCCCTTCTTATTTCAGCAGTGATAGAAACGGCAGAGAAAGAATAAAATTTTATATTTATATTTTTTTACTAGGGGTCTCTTTTTCACGTTCCATCAGTTTGTGTGTTTTTCTGATATTTTTTTTGCTATAGTTGCACGGTCCTGTTTCCTCGTCTCCATCTTTTCACGGCATCTACTTACAATCGATTTTACTGCAGTGCTTCGTATGGAAACGTTACACAAATGACATCTTATAACTAGCCCAAGTTGGGATTCGAAAATTCACGTCCATGAGCCATATTTATGCAGAAGTTGCTGATAACACGACAGAATATTTTCACAGAAAACTTTAAATGAATGTTACTCTTGATTGCACATTAGGTTCATTACAACAGACGCGTTTCAAGCTCCCAGTTGCCCTTCATTTGTGCTACATGAGCTTATCCAACTCCTACGAATAAAATTTTAGCCCCCCCCCCTTAATTTCACGTAAGATTAGATATGTCATAGAGATCAGACATTTTATCCGTATCGTTCTGTAGTCTTACGCAGCTTTCAGCTGTTTTAGATAAGAATTGAGTGGCCTTCCTTTCTAACAAGAATGTGAAGTTGCTGTTCAATTGAACTACATAATCTAATGTCATGCGTTATTTTGTTTATTATCATGAAAGATAACGCACATTTTTATTAGTCACGCCCTTCAAACTGCCGTTGACCTGGCTATTTTTATCGATATGAAATGTGCTATTGTTGCTACATTAATATTAATCTATATTACAAGTTTTCAAATATAGTATGTTCCCTTATACAAGGTGGCCCACAGAACATAAAACAGGCGTGGTTTTTTTTTTTGGCATGTAACCAAATTTATTGGGAAAACGCTGGTACACGTCAGTAGCTTAAATTAATTGGCATTTCCATTGAAGTCCGATGAAAATATAAGTGTTTTGAATTTCAATAGTACACTTGGTAAAGTTTCTAAAGGTCTTCTAAAGGCTGTGTTTATTTTCCATGAGATTTTTGGCATTATATTTATGATTATATTTACGGCTTTATCTCATTTTTTATATGCCAACTGTAAAATGTCCAATTCAAATTTATCTAGTTCTAAATTGTCCAATCTACAGCCAAAATAAAAAAAGTTTACTTAAAATTATATATTACGAGTATTTACATAATTTAAGTTAAAAACGTTGCAGAAATTAATGACATCCTGGATAGCCTTTTATTTTTTCTTCTGCAGCTGATACAACAAACGATATTTAAGCGTGACATTCAGATCTTAAGATGCAAAATTCCAAATATCAGCTACAAAAGATAAACAAAAAATAAAAGTATTGCTGTAATATTCAAACATACGCCGAGAAAAAAATTCTGTGTAGATTTTCGTATGAAGCAATCTTTTCTTTTTAATTGTGAAGCCATAAATTTATTAATTTAGAAAAAGTGTCCAAGAGCATAAACATATACAATTTGTCTTCTGGATTTACTTCGTCTTTTGAAATGATTTTGAATTATGACGGCGTGAATGCCTCGCAATGACAGTAATTTTACGAAACATTCAATGGACTTACGCAATATTCCAACTAAATAAATCACGTTGCCATACATGCCAGTTTCGCAAACCAGTGCTCAAATTAGATAATTTTTCACGCCCGAGATTAGAGACCATAATTTGCCTTCTATTACTGATGCTGCTCTTTTTTAAATTGTTTAAAACATAATTTGCTTATATGTTATGATGATAATGTCTGTAATAAATGTATGAGTATGCGGTATGTGAAACTCAAGATAAATGGAGATAAATGGTAAATGAGATAGCAGAAGAATTCTTCATTTTAAGAGTAGATGGTAGCACGTCGTCTAATCTGGGACTAGCCTTTGTTTGAAAAGTCCATATGAAATAAACAATTTATTTTACCTCAACTTAAATTTTAAAATATATTAAATGAAAAGGCTGCCTATCACAGTATGAATTATAATACAAGTGTATTATTCTAAAAACCAAAATTTAAATTTTTGAAGAATCTTTTAAAATGTAAAACAAGTAAAAATAAAATGAATTAAAAACTTAAGTCGAGGTAAATGTAAATTGCTTATTTCGTAATCCTAAGGATCTAAACAGTAGGATAAGCTGACAGACATTTAATGATCTTCCCCTCAGTCTCGTGCAAAATTCCATCTCATATATCATCCTCCCCTCAAAAGCTGACTATCCCTCGGACTGAAATAACGCGTTAATTTTTTGTATTTCCTTGTTTCAGTTTTATAACTCCAAATTTTAAAACAACTTTCATACTATTGGTTATTAGTTATTTTGCGACATTCATCCCACACCTTTCTAAACACTTTAAATGTTTACTTTAGAATTTTTGCATTTACTTTCGCATAGAATAAGCTCAGCATCGGGGATTCAGAACGTCAAAAATTTATTAACAGAAAGGAACTCCTTTCTCGTAGATCTCTCATTCGATCAGAGATTTCTCTTTAATTAAATACACTTACGCATTCCTTGAAACGCTGACTTAATAAAATTGTGAAGACATTCGCCTACGCCCTTACTCATATCTGATCAGCTGGATAGTTTACAACTCTTATGCAATTCACTTAACGTGCTTCTTCTCACTATTTAGCCATCATGCTTCGAGGAGACTGCAACTACTATAATTATTCTCAAACACTGCGTCAAAATCGAAAGCTGAGATGGAATTCTGTAGATTAAAAGTTCCAGCAGTTACCATTGCCCACTTTTAAGTAACAGGGAAATTGAGATGAGAGTTTATGCTGACTCGCACTGTTGTATAATAATTATTCGACAAAAAATTAATGATTTAAAAAATTCGGTCACTTTTTTTCTATTCTTCAATAGTGTCGAGCATTATTTCCTGGCGTAAAAATAGGGATGAGCAATTGGAAATGTTCCAGGTGGGGCGACATTCGGAGAGCTCTGAATCACCGTTTGCCACCGGAGGGCAGTAAAAAGTTGAGAAATCCACACGAGAGATGATGCCAAGTACAATAAGAAATAAAGTATGAAGTAACTACAAATAATGTGAAAATTCCTTTGATCTTATGAAGAAAGTGATATTTTGTATATTAATGAAATATTAATTTAATTTTTCCAAATATAATGTCTTGGTTTTTCTTCTAAAACCAATAATAGTCTACTTCTATATATTGTATTCAAGTATGTATTAAAATTCCGTTTCCTATTTGATTTATAAATTTATTTTTTCCTGATATTCCGTCTGGGGATAATATATCACTCTATATAAGATGTCGTTTGTTGTAGATTGGTAAGGTAAATTATAATAGCAGATACATGCCTATTATGGTTGATGCAGTCTAGCATATGACATTCCATAATTTATGCTGGATAGTATCTTATTCTAAGCTTCACTTGTATGGATGCTTTGATTGTCTAGTAATTAAATAAGATTCGCGGTGGTTCAATTCGATAATGCCGGGTTGCCGATCTATGTATGGTAAAATGTCTTAGCAAGTTCTCGAGGAAAGTGTAGGGGCTGTTTAGTATCTATTTATTAAGTTTTCATAAGTTCTTTCAATTTCCCCCCAGTCTTATTATTACAGAAATCAGTGATGGGAGCTCAATTCATTAAGGAGAGAAATAATAAAATTACCTGCAAAAAATTAATTTTGAGAAATGATGTCCGAAATACTTTTCAGTTTACTAAGATTACTTAAATTTGAAAGTTAAATGCATTCTAGACGCTATTTCACCTTATTAAGACTTTTTAGTAATTAAGTTAATAATGGGAAGTAGAAATTATCTAAATGATAATTTATAATTTTCATCTTAGGAGAATTTAAAATTTAAAAGTCGTTCAGTTCAATAAAGTTATTCTTAAACCACTGAATATTACTCTCACCTCGACTTATGTAGATGATTTAGGCGACTTTTAAATTTGAAATTCTCCTAAGATGGAAATTATAAATCATCATTTTTTTAAATCAACATCAAATTCTAAGCCCTTATTTGACATTTACTCAAATTTGTTTTGGATTGTTTGGTATTTCACTTACCAAGCTTTGTAATGCTCGTTTTTATTCTTCACGTTTCACAAGTATATTCTCAAGTGCTCTCAATCCCGTCCTACATTGTCACTTTGAAGCGGCGGTTTATAACTCAAGAGGTTTTTTTCTGGTTGAGTTCATTTATGAAGAGGTGAAAATATGATCAAGAGTGTTAAAAAACTTAAACAAGGTTTATAGATGCTGCGAAACTTTATCACTTTTCAAATGTCGCTACAAATAAGCCCCATATCGAAAAGGGAGCCAGGATAGATAACCTTAATTTTAACCGAATGATACCAAAGAAAAGGAAAAACAGGAGGCCTGTTTATTATACAGAAATTTTCGTCTCGATGAGAATACAACAAAAGTAAAAAAAGAAAAGTACAGTAATAAATCATAATAATAACAATAATTTACAAAAAATATATTTTTGTAAAATTTAAAAAATGCAGTTTCGTGTTGTTTTAATATCAGATGGAAAGAGAACCCCGGAGCAGTTAATAAGGCACGCTGATGTTTTCCAAGTTCAGACAAGAGCATCACTTTCTTTTTTCCTTCAGGTAAAAATGGCCATCGTTGTATTATGACATGAATGCAGGCGAAATTTAGTGATGAGAGAGCGCGGTGAGGCAGACGAAGTGTCGGGAAAGTGTTGCTCGGTACAGCTATCAAATCCAGGTGACAACTGCGATCCCTTCTTTTCTTTTGATAATTTCGAGTATATTGTGAATTAGTTTTATTAATATTTTGTGAGCCAATTGTTTCGCGTTGGGTTAAAATAAATTTCGAATAATAAATTTACAAACAATTTTTTTGTACATAGTACATATAAATTTTTTTTTATATAGAATAATATGCTTATTTCTTTTCTTCATCATCTGCGGGGGGTGCCATAACAGCCTTGACGAAAGCTGAAAAGAAACAAAGAAAATTAGCATTCTTTAATATTTAAATAATATTAATATTCTCAGATATGTAGTGCATACAAGAAAATAATGACATTAATTATTTTTATACAAATCGGTCAAATTTTATAACAGAAATGTCAATGCACCTTATATAGGTATTAAGAAACAAGTCTTATCGAGATGGTTCAAAATTCTTTTTGACATGCTATTGCGTCTTATCAGAATTTGTCTTTTATTACTCTTTAGTGTATCTCATAACATACTTTAGTTATAATAAATGACACAAAATACTTTGTTCGTGTTAAATGCCTTAAATAATATAATTCGCCTCGTTTAGTTAAAAGTTTTGACAAGACAAATAATCCATTCCTGGTTATGTCTAATAAAAATAAAAATGGGCATTTTGACACTTTAATATTATTTTAAAATTCAATCCAAAGGTGAGAACCACTGTACGAAACTTCAATTTGATGGTTCATAATTATCAAGCTTTTTGTAGTAACATTAACATTTCGTAAGTTAAATTTAATATGTTCAGATAACAACCTAAAAGTTCATAAACTGACACGCTTAAAATCATGGATTTAGATAGCTAGAGTCCCTGTAAGTAAAGGATTTTTACTTACAGGGACTCTATAGATAGCGATTCTTTACTGCCATCCGGTGAGCAAAAAATGCAACTTACGCTCGTATTTGATGAACCCTTCTTCGTCTTCCTGACCCGCAAGAGCCATAATGTCCATGACTTCGCTATCTGTTAACTTCTCGCCTGTAACCAAAAATTATGAAGTTACTAACTAGATTCCTTCTCAATAATAAGAATAAGGAAAAAAAATCGAATACAAATTTAGTTATACCACGATCTTCGATTATTATAGACACAATCTAAATTCACTCTTTTTGTTTAATTAATTTATTTTTTAGTGATCTGGGAATTGAGGCTATTAAACATGCAAAATATTAATTCCTCTTTAAAATCCTTTGAGCTATTTCTATCAGGATAAAAGGAAATTTTTCTTTTTCTTTTACCTAATTGTTTCTTGTGATTTTGGTTAGTTTTATTACTTAAAAAGTCCGCTCCATTCTCTTCCATATCCGCGTGTCTAAACAAGTTCAGAACCCGCATTCCTTCCAAAATTATTGCTGCAGTACTTTTGCTCATTTTCTCATTATTACTGCATTCTTTTTATTTGAATGGAGGACTTTCTGAAGGGATGAATTTTATCATATTAACAGACGTAAAGCTTACATACGCCTTAAGTCAGCCATTTTATCGACTTTTTTTTTAAAAAAAACTATAATCTCCGTTGTTGCGCTTAAGTTTCGCGATCCTAACTTTAGCCTCGAGTTATATTCAATGGATTGCCAAAATTATTGTTCAAATTATACTTTGATCACGGATTCAAATGTGGCCAAGGTTTAAAAAATAATAATAATCGGGGACCTTCTGCAACCACTCCTGCCTTCAATTACGGAAAGTTAAATGTTCGAGTACCCGAATAAATTATTTTGCTACATGTTAAATAATTCTTCTTGTTAATATGAATTCTTCAACTAGTGTTGCACACACATTATTTCCTGGTTTCAAATAAAAGATTTTTTTTCTTCCTGTATTCTGAAGAAACTTTCCATATTGGAAATCATTTTCCCAATTGATATCTTAATTTGTGCAGAACTGCTGTTACTATAGAACAAAACTTTTTCAAATACGGTAAAAAAAATATTTCACGTTTTCAAAGATTCAAAAAGTTGCTTCCTCATTACGAAGAGATTTTTTTTTCGTCGTGTAAATATACAGAAAAGGTAATATCTACATAATAATAAATCTTTTAATGATATTTCAGTTTCCATTTACCAAGAGTAAGTAAGACGTGGGCCAATTCAGCAGCCATCATGGTTCCGTTCTCGGCTTTGTCGTAGACTTTTAAGCCTTCCATGAAGTCCTCTAATGTTCCAAAGTCTTTGTCTTTCTTCACTTGGGAGAAGATAGGAGCGAACTCCTCGAAATTGAACTGCTTCTCGCCTACAGAGATAAAAAGATCGTGAATATAAACGTTCTACAAAATTATAGGATATTGAATGATATTTATCAGTTATTGAATACAGCCTTTGAAAAAAAATCTGACGCACTCCAAATATTGATCTTAATGAAATTGCAAATACAAATACTGTTATGCTTTGTTATACGCGTTTTCGCTACAACGCGATTTTAAAAAATTGATACAGTAGGGTATAATAATCTCAACAGTGGTTCAGTTAGACTGATAAGGTCCGTTATTGGAATATATTGTATAGCAAACATTATGGAAAAAAAGAGATAATTGTGATAAAATACTTCCAAGACTAAAAAACGGAGAAAATATACATCGCCGGACAAGTTATAAAGAGTCATGAACGTAATGAACTCACTTAATGCGATTTCGTGTTAACGTGAACCAATTAACCGCATATAGCGAGGGACACCTGTACCTTTTGACCGGATATGCAAATACTCAAAATATTGCGGATGAGTATTGCCATACCCAAACACACGAGTAAGTTTGGGGTTTATCTGGTCTGGGGAGTGCCACAAATACAAACGGGGAGTTATGGTCTGGATGTCATTTCATATTCTAGCCGGACCCCCTTCGTATTCTCCGTGGCAACAGTATGGGAATTCTATGACCTGTTATGCTATCGTTCCTCTCGCTGTATCTGAGGCTTATTTTTCAATAAGATAACTCCCGATCATATACGAAAGCCTTTCCGTGGATTTTTAGGCTAATTTAGATGCATTGACTTGATCAGCCACAACTCTAAATCTCTCCATTTGAGATTTGATGGGCATCGCCTGCGACCAATCTAGAATATCCACGAATTAGCCCGCCAACATGAAACCTTTGGTAAGGTGTCCCTCAGAACAACTTCCGGCAATTTTATGAACCCATGCCATGCATGCATCCAAAGCAGAAGTAGACCAACGCCATACAAACTAATTTAGTAAAGTTTTTCTATCCAATAAATCACCCATTTGCTCTGAAAGTCTAATCATTTCTTCTTCTATACAAGTACATTCCATCTTTCGAGTTAACAATAAAAGTTTCACAATGATTTCATATTTTTATAATGCTATGGAATTTTTTATGCGTTTCTTAATTAAGCCGATTTTTAAAATTAATTTCGCGCCTATTAAAATTAACTATAATACTCTTTAAACATCTTTATATTAATACTAAAAAACCATTGTATAAGTCCAGTTATGAATTCAGAACGTTGACCTTTGAACGTAAAGAAATTGCAGGGGTTTTCAAACTATTTTATTTTTTTATTTTTTTTTTATTTTTATTTTTTTTTATTTTTTATTTTTTTGCTTTTTCTATTTTTCATAAAATAAAAGGTTGAGCAAGATCATCGTGGCGTAATAAAACTCAAGATCCGATAAGCTCTAAAATATAATTTATTTTGTGATGATTCGAAATTTATTGAACTTGTTTGACCTCTAGAGAAAAGCAAGTCTTATCAAAGATTCTCTGTTTGGTTTTGCTTCGATACGATTGCTATCAAAGATGTTTCCGTCAAATTACCCTAATAATGATCCATAAAATTACCCTAAATTACGTGAAACTCAACAATCGTTCTTTCGTTGCTGCTTATTGTAAGAACGTGACTTGACTTTTTATTAACGTGACCAGAATGGCCTTTTCGCAGAGCATTTTCTTTACAAAGATGCCACAATAAAAACGTCACCTGTCTTTTTGGTTCCACCCAATTTCTCGACTAGAGCGTTCGTTGGGTTGAGGCTCAAAGCTCTCAGGCACTCGCCAAGGTAGAAGCTGTCCACCTTGCCTTTACCGTCGAAGTCGTACACATCAAACACCAACTTTGCTCCTAAAGAGAAGAGACAAAAAAATAATCAGACTCGTAACGATAAAAGATTCAATATAAAAAGGATTTGAAGGGCGAATAGTAGGTTTCTCTCCTTAAACTTTTAAAATTTATTTATACAATTTGTAAGAGAATAGCAATGGTCACTCGGTTCTGGACATAAACGAATATATAAGTCCCATACATCGACAACTTAATCGACTTATAATAATTCAATTGCTAAAATATCGATCGAATTGCTTGGAATTCTTGGAGTAATTATAGAGATAGGTAAAAAATGTACTGAAAACTGCATGAAAATCAAGCAATGATACGTGGATCAGATTCATGTTCGGAACCGCCGGACCAAACTATTTATCTAGATAAGTAATGAAAACTATTGTAGGTTGCTGTAGAGTAGCAATTTTGAATTAAATCTCGAATTTTTACTGTTAATAAGAATAATAGTTTAATGAGCTATACCGAAAATCTTCAAGTTCGTATTTTGGTGATACGCTTTTTAAGTTTTTGAACCGATGATTTAGATAATTTTATAGAGATTCTAAATACAAAGTCGTAAGATTCATCAGTGATATCGTTATACCTACTAAACTTTCCCTTTTTATGTCTATTATTATTATTATTATTATTATTATTATTATTATTATTATTATTACTGCTGTTGTTGTTGCTATTAAAGTTCCGCAACTACGTCCCGAATTGCTCTAATTGAATAATTATAAACCGTTTATAAATTTAAAAATTAAGTATAAATAGTTTTTCGTTTTAATCTTCACACGCTCCGTAATGTTATGCCTTCACAGTGTGAATTCTTAAGTTTAACTGCATTTCAACTTTAAAAATTTGATATCTTATATGCTTACACTGTTGACAAAAATGAATGGGAACACTCCCATGTAAATGAAAATACAGAATATTTGTCCGCTTTTTTGTATAACTGCGAGGAAGTATGAATTCAAATTATGATTACACATATTCAATCAGGTTTTAATACTTATTTTATCTACTTCCTTTGCTTTAAAATTTCACAACTGTTTTATCGTCTCCCCCCCTCCACACACACACACACACACACACACGAACACCCACACATATTTATTTATTTATTTATTTTTTTTTTTTTTAGCACTTCAGTTAATTACTGCAATTCTTGTAGCGTTATTAGAACTTGAGAGGGAAGGGGTAAGATCTTCGAAACCCTCTTCGTTGCCTATTGACCTCGTTTTCCTTTTAAATACATTCCACTATACCAGTCTATTTTTTACTAGTCTGGTGGGGTTTTTTTTTCTCCCTCTCCTATTTTATTTGAAACACGTGCTTAATTAAGACAATAGGGTTATTCTGGGTTACCAGACCTCTAGTGGAATCTAAATGCTTTGATGTATCGCATTACATCGTGTTTGTGAATAACTTTAATGGACTTGCATGGTGGCGGCGTAAATTGTTAAAATAAATCTAATTTAGATTTACATATACAAGAATAACAGAATAATTTTTAAAAAGAAGCATTTAGACCTGAACATAATTTAGCTGTCATAAAATCGGATTTACTATATTAGTCGATGACTAAGAAGGAAATAGTTTTATTTTATAAGAATAGAAGAACATAATTAGAAGAATTAAATTAGGAAAAATAAGCATTTCTTGCTGACGTTTTTACGAGTTTACATGTTTTAGAAGATATTACACCTGCAAAAAGAAAACATTATCGTATCGGATTTATATAAAGAAATGAAAGATAGTAATACCATTGGGAAAAATCGAATAAGTAGGCAAATAGAAAATAAATTAGGTAAATGTAACCACTGTTTTACATTTTCATACTTTTTTGTTTTATAAAGCATTCAAGCTTATTCAATATAATATTCTTTGAACTGAGCCAACACAATGAAAGAAAAAATGTTGAATAACCTTTCCAGACATACTGGACATTTCCTCAGTTCATTAGTTAAAGATCGTAAAAAAAGAACTGCATTTTAATCACTTTTAGATTCATTTATTACCTCCCTTAATGAAGAGTAAAGTTCATTTCTTCAAAAGAGAAATTCCATTTTCAATCGGTTATTCACCCCCCTCCCCTCTCCCTTTTCCCATGTGCATTCGAGATAATTCTGCTTGAAACTATTTATTTTGGAAGACTAGGATTTTGCTATTCCACAGCAGTTGGAATGCCGAGTTTTCCATTCCACACAGACCGATCGAATCCAAATAACATAGGCAAACGACGAAGAGCCTTTAATTAAGACTCCCTCCATCACAAGGACGTAGAGAGATTGGATATTTTTTTTTTTGACTCATTTGAATATGAAGGTCTACTTTTATCAAGATGGAAATAATTTGCTTCGAATAGACTATGCAGCATTGCGATTTGGATTCTCGATAATCAATAAACTTCACCAAAAGAATTAATTATTGTCAGCCGCAGATTCATTACTGTCAGCAGCCCACTCGCATTGCTTTCAGCCGATGAAGTGGAATTAACGAGTCTAATAAATCACCTAGGGGATTCCTTTTTATTACTTTTTTCACCTTCATGAAAAAATATATAGAGTGCCATATAGTATCATAAAATAATAAAAGAATGGATGCGGCTTTAGAAATGAGAGTGAATAACTTCTTGAATGGATCTGTTTAAACCGTTAAACCGAAAGTTTTTGTTGGAGTTATAAGGAAATTAAATTTCATGGCTCATTTTCTTTCCAAGCGTTTTCTATAAATTAAAAATTAGTCGCGATGTTAATGGATTTCCTCCTCCACGCTCTTATTTTTCACCCTTTGAAAATTTTTGAAACTTTTTTTCAAAGCTCATTGAATTTTTAAAAATTTTCATTAACATTAAAGCGCGTTCCCGTATAAATTTTACAATTACGGCAAACTCTTCAATCAAAAATAAAAAGTAAAGGTCTCTTTAAAGTTTATCTGAAAAAAGTTTATCTGAAAATAAAGTTAATCATATTTCCCGTTGGTGTTTCATAAATTGTTTTAATTGATGTAATCATCTGAATCCGCGTTTGCATAACATTTAAGAGTGACTAATTCTGATTTTCAAGGAAAATTAGAATCATTTCCAAGAAAATGAGTTTAATTAATGACAGACTCATGCTGAAAATAAATGGAAAACTTTAAAATGATTAATCCAGTGATACAACTCGTTCAGTTCATTTTTAAAGTAGGAAATGTTTTTATCGTTAAATCAACGCATTAGTTCATAGATACAGAAAAGACCGTTTGAAATTGTACACGAGGTATAGATTATAATAAAATATAAAATTAATTGGAAATTTTTCAATATTCTTAATAAATAAAAGAGCAAATTTAAGAATATGTACTATCTGGTGTTATTCAATATACAGGAATTTCTTTACAATACACTAATTTGATTTACGTGTACTCAATTAATAATAGCTCCTCTGGTTTCGTAAAAATAGATTGCTGATATTTTTTTTATACTAAATTTTATATAAAAGTGATAAATTATACTTTTTAAGAACTATAAAAGTTTGTTAAAATCGTATTTAACCTATTAATTTTCTTTTCTGTATTTTTATATTTTTATTATTATTAATTTTTTTTAATGTTTTCTTTCTAACTCCAAATGATAACGAGGAAAGAGGGCTTGAATGAGGGCCGGCCTATGTTTTGAGCGACTGGCAATTTTTCATACAACTTCACAAATAAATTTTCGGGTAGGATTTAAATCTTCGTTAGGATTTTCGCATGAAACATAATATCCTATAACTGCATGTATCCAGTAAATCACAACAGCCTTGCGGTGTCTTGAATAAAATTTTAACTTCATAAATGGGGAAATAAAATATGATAATGACGTGGAATTAATAATTCGGTACGACCATCTTCACAATAAAGAAAAAAAATTTATTTTTTTTTAATCCCGAATTTCATTTCAGAATTTCACAATTTCATTCTCGAACATGACAATGTAAGCGGAAGCATGACGCAGTCAGAAAGTATAAGTGAAATTCTTCAAAACCTAATATTCGTGCAGGGAAGAAATGATTCCGCACAATTAATCATTTTTCCCATAATCATATTCTCTTTCTTCCTATCTGTAGGCATCTCGAAGTTAAAAAGGCAAAACCGCCGAAATATCTGCATAACTGTGCATAGGTGCAGCAGTAAGAATGGCAAAAAAATGAAAGGAGAAAAAAAAATGTTGAGCGAGAAGAGAAGCCCGATTTCCTTTGGTTAAAAATAGATTCCTTCTCAGCTTCCTATTCGTTATGGAGCGCAAAGTTACGCACGGCACAGTTCCAACTCTGAAACGGAACAAAGTCTTGCATTCTTTACAAGTGTATCGCCATATAAGGCTTTAAAGCAAAGCCTACTTGTATTTTAAAGGGGTATTAAAAAAAAAGTTTTGTCACAAGATGAATCAATCACTTGACAATTATCCTTAACGATTTAAAGCCTTATTTAACGTCCAGGCAAATTCATCTGATTGTTGCAGTAACCGAAGAGCACTTGAGATGTAAAAATAAACTTGTTGACGAAGATCTTTGTCATGTAGAAATTCCACTACTGTTTTGCAGGAGAAAATCCATCAGACACAGAAATGGATGTAATACTTTTGGTTTCGTTTTTATCTTTATTTTTCTTGTGCCGGCTCTGGACCTCGACTGGATGAGTTGGTGATCTGTTACAGGTTCTTCCCGTCACCTTGTATGGAAACGCGTCTTCAAATCGTCGGCGCTAAATTTAGGTTGTAGATTCTCTTTAGCACACTGTTTGAGGAGCACTATTTTTTTTTCCCGGAACTAAATCCCATCGCAAAACACAACGAAAATCCAAACTGAGGAGTCGCTTTTGAAACTTAAACTGACTGACAAATGCACAATTCAAGATAATGGGAAAAATGAAAATTGACATATCAAAAATAAATTTTAAATCAAAATATAATTTAAATATGTTTTTATATTGGATATTAACCTGTGAATAGAATTCAGTTTATTGCTTTTTTGCAACTGAAAAATAGTTAATTTATTTACAAAAATTTAAACAGGATAAAATTTAACCACTTAAAATATAAAGTAAAACTTAAAGGTGTTACACGTGTACAAGTGTTAGAAAAGACTAATTTGTAACTTTATCTGAATTAATCTTGCAATAATAAATATCAAAAATTACATGTTCTAATATTAGGAGAAGATATCAGCATATAAAAAAAAATAAACTAATGCCTGAAAGGAAAATTTTAATACTTTATCATTAAAATTAAAAATAATTTAAATAAATATTAACTTACTCTCAACGTCCTGAGCGGAAAGATCGGCCTATAAAATAAAAAGAAATACATCACTTTCATTATCAAGTCTTATCAGATAATTAAAACAAACAGCAAAATAAGTATTAAAACTTTTCCTAATTGCTTAGAAAGAAAGAAAAAAAAAGTTTTTACCATTTTTTCTGCCTCTAGAAGATGATGTTGCGCTTCGTTCCTGTGGAGACACGAAGTGGGAAATTTTTGGCAATCCAACCCTCTCTTTATACGCGTGTTATAGAGGGCGTTACCATCATTGAAAAAGAAATTAATTAATTAAAATAATAAAGAATAAAAAAAGGACACCATAAACCATAACTTGATAAAGCTAATAATTTTGAAACAAATCATTATTTTCGTTCGTTGTTGATTATTGAGTGGTTGTTTTGCGTTTTTTTAAATCCTCGCTTCAAAGTTCTCGTCTGCTCTTAGTGGTGCGATTGGATCGGTGGCTGAGCGCCGCCGCTTCTGGCGCAACTCGTCCACTTGACAACATGGCGGCGAGCACTGAGCGGTGGTGCCAGGCTGAGATCAGTGATTCTGTCGGTTAGAATGTTTTGCTTAAAAGATTATTTCGAATTCACTTTAATTTGCAGGCAGGCTAAGACTGCATTTGAATGACCATGGCGAAACCTTCGCCAGGTAATGGACCGATTTTGCTCTTTCCTATACGATTGTAATTGGGTGATGTTCATGTTGGAGATGATTTAAGATTAGCGATGATGATTTTGAAAGTACAAATTAAAACAAACTCATTACTCATCTACTGAACTTTTACATATGGTATATGGTTGTGAATGCTTTCTACATAACTGGTGTTTATTTATTTATTTATTTTTTTAATTTATTGTTTTTGTTTCTCGGTTTTACTAATGGAGGAGACGAAACATTAAGATCTTCATTTGAGGCATTAGATTGTTAAAATGCCGAGATCTCTCTTTATTATAATAACACATAATTGCGATTATTATTGGCAAGGCTAAGTCGACGCATCGACTGAAAAATACCCTCCGATTTCCATTACAATGTAAAAATAAGACGTATGCCTCCCATAGAAAATTTATAAAAGAATAATTTATAATTATTTTTATTCTTAATTAAAGTTGTGCATGCTTCTTTTGCTAGATAAATTTATGTTAAAAGTTATCTCCAATGTCGATGAAACAGAGAATGTATCAATAATCAATCGAGAGGATATGTATACAGCATTTTAATAAATCTGCCAACATCAAAAGCGTTATGTGAATGCCTCAAGTGTGTAAATACGATTGATTTAACTTTACCAAAACATATGACTAATGAATTTGAGATGACTCACTCATTGACCGAAGGAAGCATGGAATATGTTTGTGCCTGGGTCTCGCTCCCTTGATAGGATTAAATTATTTACAACAACAAAAACAACAATTCAAATGCTATGCAATTTATAAAAGACTGTAAAGCAAAACGTTATTTTAGGAAATCAGGTTGGACAAAAAGATGCATAAGAAATTAACTTCATGTGTATCTTGCATGAAAATACGTTTATTATGTTTGTGTTGTCATTTAAATTCATCATTAATTTTCTTTCAATGAAATCCACTACTGCATCACTCCTATTGCAATCCTATATATTTATGGGTATCTAATTATATCTGTAGTTAATAGTAACCTACATGTAGGTTAGTTTTAGTATTTCCAAATCTTTTACTGAACTATAACAAATTTTTACCCCTTTAGGTAGTGATCATGAGAGGAGGAGGAGTGATTATAAGATTGCACCTCTATGGAAATCCTATTGTAAGTTGAAATGGTCATTTTTAATGATAATTTAGTTTTATGCTCCTATTTTTTCTTCTTTATAAACTAATTTGTTTAACTCTTATAAGATCTACTAATAATAATTGAAGTAAACACTTATATAATTCATTATAATTTTTAACCAACTTCAAAAAGGAGGTTCTATGTTCGTCTGTATATATTTTTTTTTATTATGTATGTTCTTCGATATTTCCGTCATTTATAAACCGATTTTAAAAATTCTTTTTACATTGGATTCGGTTTAGCACCAAGATGGTCCCATATTAATTTCATTGTTTAAGTCGGTTTAATTTTTTTTTTTTAATTTAGTTTATGCACTTGATATTACAAAATGATTACATAATCATTATCAAATATTATTGCTCTCTTATTATTTTGATAAATCTTTTGCTGCTTTTCTTTAAGCTAGTTTTCTGCATAAAAATTTTAATTTTAAATGTATTCCAAAAAAGCATTATAGTGTCTGGTACGAAAGAAAAAGGAAACTGATGCATGTGCAAATGAGTAAAACTCGTTCAACCAATCAGATACGAGCAGGAAATGGAGCATTGCTTATTCTGGCATTCCCTTACTGAAATCGCACCTAAAACAAAACCAAAACCAATCTGCCAATTGGCGACAGATAGATTGAATACGATACAGTAAGACCCCGACTTATGTCACTAATTGGTTCCCGCAAAGCGTGACGTAAGTTGAAACATCATTTCCTATATAAAAAATTTTACTTGAATATTCATCTGACCCAAAATAGAGAAGCACATGTATAGTAATGCAGATACATGTTTATGTCTGTATAAGGAAAAAAACAATATCCAAGAAGCTTATTTTTGTATTCTTTACTTAAAAAAAAAAACTAGTTAGAGATGTTTGAACAGAAGCTTGACTTTTTTCTGTGTACAATTGTCTGCAGTACTGCTACAAATTTGTTATTTCTCTATTTACATGAGAACTGCATTCAGAGTCGGGGTCATTCTCTTGAAAAATAACCATATCATCTTCTAAGTGGTTAAAAGCATCAGAAAGCATTGCTCGTGTCAACACTTTGACCGGAACTCCCTCATCTTCATCAGCAGACACATCTTTTCCTAAAGCTTCCTCCTCTACAATCACAAGATCGTCATTAGAAAGATCATTTGAAGACCAATTAACATTGCTTAGCAGTGCCCATTGGCTTAGAGCTTTGTTTATCATAATTGGCTAGTTTGCATGATGATTCATGATAATAACCAAATGCTGTTGCATTTTTTATAATTTATTTTGGTGGAACGGAGATTGCATTTTTTTTTTGGCTTAAGTTCGAAACAAGTGTCATTACACTGAAACATTGGTGGAAATTTATAAATGACGTAACTGCGAAATGACGTAAGTCGGGGTCTTACTGTATTCCGATTGCCTTACTGATCTGTTTTATTATTATATCATTATTTTTTCTAACTCCATTCTTCTTTAAATATTCAAAAACAATTTAAATTATGGGTGTATCTTAATATAGAGTTTTCCTTGAATAAATAAACTTATAGGCAAGGTGGAAGCCGCCATGTTTCAGGAACTCTGAATAAAGCAGACATCTAAAATATGCATGCTCCTGTTTCCTTTTTCTTTCGTGTCAGCCACTATAATTATTGTTTGTGCAGCGAAAGAAGGGACTAATCATGATCGTTCGCTTATGAATTGCACATGTTGAGCGGCTGTACAACATGTATAGACACTTGTTTCATGACAGGTGCAGTCATTTATTAATTATAATTTTTTATAATTAGATATATTTTATAATAAAACTAGCAGGGCCTGTGTGCTGCGCTTCACTTTCAGATAAAGTTGACTGAAATTCAGCAGCCTAATCAACAAAATGGTCAAAATTTAAAAAGAGAGAACACAATATTAGATAAGTAATAAACTAGAGGATACTCTTTTACCACAACAAGAGAAAAAGAAACGAAAAAATAATAAATGAAAAATAAGGCAAAAAATAATAAGACAAAAAACAAAAGAATAATATTCAGGTCGTATTTTTCCTTATTCTTTTGTTTTTTTTGTCTTATTATTTTTCTGCCTTATTTTTCATTTATTATTTTTTCGTTTCTTTTTCTCTTGTTGTGGTAAAAGAGTATCCTCTAGTTTATTACTTAACTATTTCTATCCACATAAGATTTTACCCCATTATTGGAACAATATTAGAATACAACACTCGCTGCCAACCAGTTTTAGGGAAAGATGAAAGATTGACAGAATATACATTTATTATTTATGTTTAACACAAATGTAAATTTGGGTGTTTCCACTAAGTCCGACTGGTTGCGAACGATTAGACAGTTGTTTAGATTGGGTGTTTAGACAGTTGCAAATATCCTGTCTAAAAGTAATGAACACTTCAATCATTGTGTGTGACCTATTGCGCACAGCGACACTGGATTCCAAAGCTGATCTCTGCCTGGTTGAGTGGAATCAAAATGTGGGTGAAATTCAGAAAATTCAGATCTTTTGCTCTCTGATGCGTGATAAAAATTTTTCTTGCAATCAAGACATCTAAATACGTATCTATAAGAAAGAGAAGAATATACTTAATCCAAGCAATGAGCCAGGAGATATGAATTATGAACATTTGGATAATAAACTATGTTTTAATGGTAAACGTAGCCAATTCTAACGACGTAGTTTCAGTTTCGAATAATCACCATCAGCTATCTAAAAGTACAGATACACAGAAATGTCTGGTTGGGAGCAGATTCAAATGTACCATGTTACTTGTTGGTGATAGAACAGACTTATTGGAAACCAACCTTTGTTAAGAAGCATTGGAGAGAAATGCAGAGTTGTCCACATTACGATAGCAAAGTGTGCAATGACATACTCGACTGAAGGCATAGTCTAAGGAAATAAGCATAAATAGGCGTTACACAACAGCACAGAGCATACAGCAGCGATCCTAGCGGCACGAAAGCCCACTCCCTTATTAATTAATTAAATTAAATTTGAAGATACTTTTCTCCAGTTTTGGAGTATGTGTTTTCAACTTTATAACTTGCTTCCAAGTTGCATTTTAAAGGATACATAGATACATACAAACATTGTGCTTTATATGTATAGAAAATTTCCAAAAAATTTATTCAAAGATTAGAGTATTTATTAATACAGATAGCCAACACATTGGTCGCACTTGCTATGGATGCGGTTGGAAGATAGTTATCTCACCTGATCTAACTGATAACTTGTGCTAGAATTTGATTGAGCGTCACAGCAAGCAGATATGCAGTTTGTGCACCTCGGATAGGTGCCTCACTAAGAGGGGCGGGGGTTGTTATGTCGCCACGATAATCAATTGAAGTTTTTTATCATTACAGCCTAAAATATAAAAAAGGGATAGAATGTATATAAAAATTTTAAAAAAATCAAAGAAGTTGTCTGAAGCTCAAAACATTAATGGAGAGCGTTCAAAACATTGGGGGCACTCAAAACAAAAATTGGGATCACTGGAATTTAATTTGCACAAAAGCACCACTTATGCACGCGGCAGCCCTATCTTCAACCAATAATAAACAAAGAAAAATGAAATTTTGCAATGCAATAAAGTTTCTATATGTGTGTTGTATGCACTGAATTTAACTGCATTCTTAAAGATAGCACAATGTAGTCAGTGTACTACTCAGGCTCTTTTGAAAGGGCATTCTGCCTGGCTTGATTTCATGAGCTCCTGGCTTAATAAATGATAATTTATTATAACAAAATAATAGTATAAAATTTATAATGAAATAACGATTAAAATATTTTATAATACTGCATAATGTTTTGTTTGTTTCTAATTTTTGTCCACCCGACGGTTTCATCCTTCCACCTGATAAATTTTCAGGGGAGAACAGTGTGTATAACCTGTTAAATGACATCCATGAATAACTTACGTTACAAACAGTGAGCTGCAGTTGAGTTCTTGGTAGCAGGGAAAGAAACTGTGGCGAATGCTCATAAAAATTTTTGTGGTATAATTGGAAATTGTGCAGCTAATAGGAGCACTTTTGATTACTGACGGGGTCAAAGAGTTGAATGGAGATGCAAAGCTTCATTATCAGCTATGCTATTCTGCTGCAAATGCCAACTCAGATACATTGAATCATGCTGATGATATTATTTATGAGGATCAGTGCATTGAAAGTTAGCAGTTGGTCCAACAGCTTTCAGTTGCTAATATAAATGCAAATGTCATTTTGGGTTCAGTTACCATATTGGGTTGGACTGTGTTCCTCCATCTCATAATCCTAGCCTGCCTGCCTCAAACAGTGAGGACTTGTTGACATGAACAGGATAAGACTTTGTATAGGCAAAAGCATGGATGCACTTGTTTTATGCTGGCTAAAGGCCATACATTCTGATGAGGATTATTTGGGGGAGAGGGAGGGGGAAGTACAATAGATATAAAAGAACATGGTGAGAATCAAAATGTATAGCATTACTAAGTAACCCTTGTAATTATTACTCATCTATCATGGAAGAAATTGTACATAATAATTACAACCCTTGTAATAGCAATAATTATAATTTAATTGCAAATTTAATATGTGATGATGGAAATGCGATTTTTATACATTTTCTTTGTTTTATACATAAACACTAATTTAAATCTCAACAGGGAAGGAACATCAATACAACTCGTCCACAATATACACATTATACTGATGTTCTCTCCCCTATTGAATGTTGTTATCCACAGTTTTCTCGGTATTTATCTGATAATTAAACCATTAAAATAAGAGATTACATGTGGCTAGACTTAAATTTAGATAAATTGTATATACAAATTGTGATGTGCATATGAAAAAGGAATTTACTTTAATTTTATTGTAAAATTTCAATTTATTGAGCCTTATATTTTGTAAATTTATCAACTTATGAGTTCTGCTATGAAAGCAACAGCATCATATGTTCCTTTGCTATGCTATCACACATGTCAGGCATGTTTGCAATCTTTGAACGAACATGACTTAAAAAATGAAAACAGCCGTATACCGGTACTGCTCCCACTACTTGATAAATCATTTTCCTGCACCTGCTTTAATACCCTGCAATGATCATTATATTTACAATGATATTAACTTTAACAATGAGATTAATCTGACTCAAAAACAACCAGGAACTTGCTTCAAAAGGGCCTAGGCAAAACTCTGTATACACTACGTGGTCAAAGGAGTTGGGACACCTGTTGCTCTACCGTAAAGCTGCAAAAAGCTTCAATCAATAGTGTGTAGGACCACCCCGAGCTGCTATCACTGCCTCCACCCTACATGGCATACTGTCCACAAGTTTACGGTATGTGTCCACAAGTATTGACCTCCATTCCTCGAGGAGTGTCGTGGTCAGTTCCTGGAGATTTAGGGCGAACCATCCTGGATCTCACACGTCGTTCCAATTCGTCCCAAAGATGTTCAGTGGGATTGAGATCAGGACTCTGGGCGGGCCAATCCAATTCTTCAACCCGCATCTCGTCAAACCAGTCGGATATGGATCTTGCTTTGTGGCCTGTTATCCAAAATGGTCCTGTAGCCATCAGCATTGAGGTTTCCGTCCACCTTGATGAGCGGGCCTAGTCCAGTCCAGGAGAAACACCCCAGGTGTTCACAGGGGTGTCCCAACTCCTTTGATCATGTAGTGTACTTTGCAGATAGGGCATAAATTTGATTTTGTTCCTTTTTTTTGTTGTTGTTGCAAATTTTAAGAAATATATACATTTTTCAAGAATAATGTAGTGGAAAAAGTGGACTCTCCTCATTCTTGTAAAAATTGAGTTTGAGTTATTATTATAGCATGGATATTACTTTCTACTGACAAGGGAACCCCACATAGCCTAACCGCTTTAACAATGGAGTCCTTGTATCGCTATGTATGCTGAAATTTTTTCGTTTTCGTGGTTTATTTTGAAAGAAACACAATTTCGCACTCTCTTATTTTGCAAGCATCTATAGTAGCTTCAGATGAGTAACATATTTCAATTTGGTGAAAATCTGTGACATACATGTTCGAGGGATTCCCTTGTGAGTATTGTATTAAGTAGATGCTTGATAATGTTCATTTCCTATTGAAGACAGTGAACTTTAAGCTGATTAATAAAAACATTAGCTACAGAATTTGTAGTAAAACTCAAAATACAGCAGAACCTCATTAATCCGTCACCCATGGGATCGGAGGAGCAAAAACATCAATTAATTTTTTAATTTGCACTTCAACCAGAGGGGTAGGGGGAAAAAATACAAACATGGGCACGCCTATTTCATTTGCAACTTTTCTTAGGGATTCACCTTTATTTATTCTTTTAAGCACTTTTAACTTCTCCTCCAAGGTCAGCATAACATGTTTATGCTTTTTCGCTGCTGGGAGTGAATACGAAACTGTATAGCCTGTATACGAATATACCTGAGCCCATACATCTAAGGCATATATATATATATATGATATATATGATATGTAATGGTATTGTTGACCTTGTAAATACTTTCAATTTCAGTATCTGCTTGAATCAAAATTAAAAAGTGACTGTCCCATGTTTTAAGGAATGTTAAAGTGCAGACATCTGTTGGCATTTATTGAATTTTTATGATGGTCAGATTAACGGGGTTATACGGTATCTTAAAATAATACTTATGAGGATAAACTCCCTTTTCATTTGTCTAAACATTCAATTCTGTTTGATATTGATATAGGTGGGCAATTATAGGAAGACAAATGGCATAAAAATTCCGTTGTCATGGATCACTTGATCCTATAGGAAAATCTCACAAAAACATTTATTTTTTAACAAAGGGTGCATGGGCATGTGACTACATTTGACCTTCAATAAATGGGAGTGGCCTTCCTATAATCACCCGACTACATTAGAAATTTCAAGTTGAGTCAAAAGTGTGTTTGTATTTTTACCCAAAATGCAAAATGAAAATTTCAAACAAGTTACAAACAAAACAGTATTTTTTTTTTTCATCAAAGTAAATTCCATAATGATCTGCAGTTCTATTTTGTGGCAAAAGCTAAATTCCTCACTGGTACAATTGGCTGATATGAAGGGGGGGATCTCAATCTCATCCACATTGTCGAATCAACTTCTGTGCAGGAAGAAAGCCATGGATCAGAAAAAGGTGATAGTCTGCTGCTGCAAAGTCTGAGCTGTATGCTTGATATGGTAAAGGTGATGTGTGCAGAACTTCTTGAGTTGGTAGAGGTGCTGCTTGCTGGTACTTTGAAAAGATCCAAATTCCTTGAAGCGCTTTAATCATTTTTTGTACTGCATGTTTTTTGTAATGGAGGTGTCAGTGCACGCGAAATATGAAAGTTTGCTGCTTTTGTACTCCAGTGCTCAGAGTAAGTCTAAATATCATTTTTTATTTACGTTCCGATAAATACAACCTCTGACAATTAAGTTCGGTGAATGACGTCACACCCTAATCTGTGCGAGCTTTACGCGAGTAACAATGCATGTGAATACAAGCCCAGTCATTGTTTAAGCAAGTTCAGACAGGTCACGTTTGTGCGTGCAATGATTTAGCAGATGCTCGTTTCTTCAGTTGAAGGTGTAGCGTGTGCACGTAACTGTGGATAATGGATCAAAGAGGAACACAGCCGTAATCGTGCAACAGTTTCTGGCCAACAAAGGGGTCGTATCCATAGCTCATCCACCTTATTTACCAGACTTGGCACCGGCAGACTTTTTCTTGTTCCCATGCCTGAAACGGGCCTTAAAGGGACACAGATTTGCGGACATTCCAGACATTCAAGCAAATGTGACACGTGAACTTAAAGCCATCCCTAAGGAGCTTCCAGGACTTAAACACCCGATCCCAAAAGTGTATTGCCTTCCAGGGTTATTATTTCGAAGGACAATAAAGTAAATGTGGCTCTATCTGTTTTGCATTTTGTTGTGTGAACTCATTCACCGAACTTAATTGTCAGAGGTTGTATTTCTGCCTATTGTTAGAAAATAAATGTACGGATTGAAATATACATGCAGTTTGAACATATAGCTGCATAACATAATTATTTATAAGCTCAGATATACATCACTACTTTGTCGAGTTGCAATGCTCTTCATTATGAGAGCATCATGTTATAAATTTTTTTTCTTAAACTTCTAATGTTTGCATGTGCCTAATATCAAACATATTTAAAGGAAGGTTTCTACATTATATTAAAAAACAATTGGCAATAAAATGTCAGAAGTTTTAACATTATTGAGCTTTAAATTTCAAGTTGTGTGTAACACATGATAACTCTCATAGTGATGCCATTAATGGCTTGTGCTGGTCCAAGAATGTTAAAAGAAGTGCAGAAGACTATCTGGCAAAACTGAAGGTAATTGCAGTTGTCTGGACAAAGTTCAGCATGACTTTTGCAGTCTGGGAGATGCTCTGATAACATGGAAAAAAGCCTAATGAGGATTTTACAGAAATTTGCAATGATCGACGTTTATTAAAAAAAAGAATGAATGCCAGAATGGATATGGTGCTAACTACTGTTCACTTTCTAGCCTACCTGACGGAACTCAAAATTGTGGAAAATTTTTGTCCTCCAAAAAAACTTGTTTTATTTGTAACTTGTTTATTTTGTTTTTATTGTAACCTAATAAAGAAAGATAAGCCTAATTTCTGGAAATTATATGTCTATTATTCATGCAATCTTGGTTGCTTAACAGGAAAGAAAGAGTTACTTCATAAGCAACAACTTTAAGGAAAATGGCATGTAAAAAAAAAATCAAAATAATCTGATTACAATAAAAAATAATCAGATTATAATCGGTAATTTGATTTTTTTTTATTTTAATCATAATTATTTTCCAACCTTGTGTACGCTTAACAACAAGTCTTTTTAGATGTCAATCTTTGTCATCACATATAGTGGACCAATTATAGCTTATTTAGATTTGCAGTTGTAAATTATTTTTTCATGCATTAAACACTTTAGAGATCTCACTTTTATAAATTCCAGTTTTGCCTGATAATGACCATAGCTCTGGCAAGACAGGCTCCCACAATAAGCCCTTTTTAAATTGAACCGTTCCTTTATAATCCCTATTATCAGAAGGAGCACTGTCAATTACTGTTACGTAGCACTTTTAAATTGTTGCAGTAGCCATGTATAAATGCTTGTCTTCAAATAATTGTCATTAACATGCCATAATGATTATTGCTTTGGTTTTTGTGAATATTTCTTATTCAGTGACATTATCTGTAGATGATGAAATAACTTCTGCTTTAAAATATCTTTATTTTTATTTTATTGTTCCTCGTTAAAGAGAATATTATAAGAGCATATTCCATTCCCATATCACGCTAATAATAATATGTGACCTCTATCAATTTCTGTATATAAATCCTTCCCATTGATTAAGGAGGCTTTAGCATTAGCATTTCTGTGGCTTTGAATTAAAATTTACTTTTGTGGAATTGTCGTTTCTTTTTCATTACTTGGTTACAACTATTAGTTCAGTTTTTGGCTATATATTCATTATATGAATCATTCACTATTTGCAAAAATATGCAAAGGGCTTAATTTTTATCGGTTGCTATGGTTGTGTTCTGCAGTATTCATGTTTTAGATGCATTCTAGGTTTTTTGGTAATAAAATTTTGGGAGAAAATGTGCCTTACATGCAAATAAATATCTAGAACTTGTGAAGCTAATTTGGATATTGTTCACTGTTAAAAATATGTAATTACAGACTCACTTATTTTCTTTCTTTCTGAAGAATAAAATTTATTTAACAAATATTTACATTGTCTAGAAAGCTTCATTTGTTACTATAAAAAGATCCATAATTTCTTTTTTATTTACTTTAATTTCTATACCATTATATGTCCTAAAAAATATAATGAGCTAATGAGTTTCTTAAATTAAAGATCTATTTGGTTCATTGTGAATATTTATATTAATGAGAATTATTGTAAGGAAGTTATTACCAGGAAATTGTAGAAGTTAATATAAAGAAAATAAGGAAAACACTTTTATTTATTTTTCAATACAAGAGTACAAGAAATGCAAAAATAAATATTCTCCTGAATAAACAGCAGAGGAGAATTAACATTGTTAATGGCAGCAAAATTTGAATATTCATTAATTCTCAGATGATTAGAAAATTTCTAAAGGACAAAAATGAAAGCTTGTTAATAAACATTTCTGTAAATTCATAATTAGGAAAAAATTTTATTGAGAAACAAAAATGAATTTCTTAAGGAAGGTATAGGAAAATAGCAGAAACTCTTGAGTTTAAGAATATTGGTTTCATTAAAAGTGGAGTAAAAAAGTGAATAAAAAATTGTTAGCTATTCCCCTGCTTTTTATTTCTAGCCATTTTACCCCCATATTAACAATTGATTCTTTTGAACATAATACAGGTTAACCCAAATAACTCTTATAAGTCAAACTCCAGTTAAATCGAACTAAACTCTTGGTCCCATCCCTTGAAGCATTGATTAGTGAACATTTCACCTATTAGCTCGAACATAAATTTTATTTAAAGCCGCTCAAGTCAAAATAATTTTTTTTTTAATTTTTGAATATAATTTTTTATATTTTATTAAATTGGTCATTATTTTTTTTTTGTACAGTCAAATCTGCATATAAAAACAATGGATAAAAGAACACTCTGCTTATAATAGCCACTTTTCATTTATCCGAATAACTGTCTTGTCTTTTGTAAAATTATAAGAGCTAATTTCTTATTCAAGGCTCTTATAAGTAGGTTCGGCTATATATATATTTCATTTGCTATGTGTTTAAATCCCGCCAGCTAATAACATTGGAAATTGGAATGAACATCCAATTCATTTTCATTCGTTTAAAACAAAACTTGACGTAGCATCATCTTATATTCATGCACGGGCAAAATTTTTTCCATACATACGGGTTATTCAAAATGAATGACGCAAAAAGACAACAGGAGTAGCATTTTGTAAATGGTGAGGGTACTGTTTCGACCCAGAAGAGCTATGAGACTGTACTTGGCCCTTTTTTCTTTGTTCAGAGGGTAGGTAGTAGTGATGTGCGATACCAATGAAGTAACGATACTTACGGTATCGAGTACTTTAATAAAATACTCGATACCAATATCGAGTACTCAATGAGAAAGTATCGATAGTATTGAGTAAAAATGAATATTTATTTATATGGTAAAATGCATTTCTGAGAGGATGTCGAACCTATACTTGGAGCATGTGGAGGCTAACATCACTCATTACAATTAGACCTTATTACTATTACTAGGAGGCTATCATCACGTGTCCGAGTTATTAGCTCTTTTTTTTTTTTATTTCCCGTGCGCCCATAGAGCGAGGCGTGAGCTCGACAGCTCGACCTCTTTAGGAGAAATAAAAACAAACGCTTCGAAAGATACTTCCCTAATCAGTAGGCAGCCACTGGAATAAAAGCATTAAAATATTCAACAGATTCTGAATTAACGCTGAAAATCGAACATCTTCATTAGGTGACTCATAGGTTTTTTCAGTATAGAGTATCGATGTGCAAACTATCGATACTTGAGCCATATTACAATGTACGATACTCGAGTACTCGATACCGGCAAGTATCGATACTTTTTGGTATTGGTATCGGTATCGGCACAACACTAGTACGTAGCGTGAAGGTATTGGATTGTTTCAATTGCAGATTACACACCTTTCTTTTGACAAAAGTTAGAGGGGAATGTGCCTCTAAGTTTGAATTTGCTACTAAACAAGAAGCAATCATCATATGAAATACGAACGAAAATGGCTGCCTGCAATCAAATTCAATATAGTGTTAATTTGTTGACTGGTTTCAATGAAAATTTCAACTTCTGCACTCAACATCTTTGCCACTTTGGAATTGATTATTTCATCGTTATGAATACAGCATGATGTAAGTTTGATCTACTGTGAAGAAACGGGCTTAATTTTTAATTGCATTGTCATTAATAATTATTCTCTGTAGAAAAATTTTTTTATTGTTTGTTAATTCAAAATTTAAAATTGGCCAAAATTAAATACTATTAACCATAAACTCTAAACACTCCCACGACACTACGTCCATTCTCTACCTAACCCGTATATAATCTCAATATCTTTTCATTTTATACTATTCCTGATGATGCCTCTGCCCAAAACGTGTAGAAAAAACAACTTGCCATCAAGTATTAGTTATTACCATAAGTCCATTATTATTTATAATAATTGAGTAATACAAGAACCACAACTCTATCAATAATTAAATACACTGATTTTATCACAATTTGTAATTTTTATTATTTTTAGTAATTTGTTTTTGATCATTTTTGGTTAGGAAGAAATTCTATTTATTGTTCTATTCTTTTAATACCTGAAAGTATACACTCACTCACCAAAAGTCATGGCACACCCCTCCAATCAGGTTCCCTGTCCGTAATGGGACAGATCCTGCTGCTTCCATTCTCGGAATGCAGGTGCACAGAACTCCTTGATATCACACAATCATTATAAGCAAAACTAGCTGCGGAAATGGCAGCATTCCGAGAGCTATCCACATTTGAATGGGGGATGATTGTTGGTGCCAGACGGATGGGTGCCTCAATATCAGATGTAGCCAACATCCTGCAGTTTTCCCACACAACCGTTGCAAGGGTCTATCGAAAGTACACCCAACGAGGGTTACAACCTATGTCGGATAGCAGACGGGCCGCCCACGCCTCATTGATGCCAGAGGTGTTTGCCGGGTCACCTAGCTTGCAACTGCTGACCGAAGGGCGACAGCAGGCCAAATCACCAAGCGGTACAACCAGGGATGTCCCACAACTGTGTCTGTGACGATAATTTGGCAAACCTTGGTAGCTGCACGCTTTGGGAGCAGGAGGTGACGACAGATGCCACTCTTGACAGTTGCACATCGTCAGCAATGCCTAGCCTAAGCCAACCAACATCGACATTGGACTGGTGAGGACTGGCGAAGGGCTGCCTGGTCCGACGAGTTACGGTTTCAGCTGTATCGGGCCGATGGTTGTGTTTGCCAGGTGAGGACCACACGAATCCATGGACCCCCACTTGTCATATGAGGACCAATCAGGCAGATGGAGGCTCCATTAATGTCTGGGTTGTTTTCTCGTGGCATGCAATGGGTCCATTGGTGTATCCGACATCCACTCTGCGTGATACTTCCTATGTCGATCTGCTTGGGGACCACCTGCACCCCTTCATGAACTATTTTTACCCCGTGGGTGACGGCATCTTCCAGCAATATAATGCGCCTCCACGCAAGGCCCTTGTGAAACGGCAGTGGCTGGAAGAACATGCTCTCGACTTCACGACAATGATTTGGTCTCCACATCCCATTGAACATTTGTGGGACGTCATCAAACGATCTATCAGGTCGTCACCAACACAATTGGTGAATGCAGCATCGTTATGGAGTGTGTGTAGAGGCGGCATGTCATGTGTGCTATGACTTTTGGTGAGTGAGTGTATCATAGATGTATGTTCTATCGTTTCTCATCATTTTAAATAAATAGGTTTGATTAGTTTTTACGTATATTTTTGTTATTTATAGTTTTATTTTGCCTAAGACATTTATAATATTTTTTGCATTCTAGTATACCAACTTCAGCAACAGGCTCCATCGCCTATTAAAGTGGTCTGTACCAGAGAGGTAAAAATTTTGATTTAATATTTATTTACACATACGTTTAAGTACCAAAATTTTCTTTGAACTTTTACTTTTGTCTGTTCATTTGCCTGTTTCTTATTCAATTTTTTTTTAAAAAGTATGAAAGGTTTTCAAACTCTTGTTTTCATCACTTTGATATACATGTGTTGGAAAAAATAATAACAGCCATATAAATAGAATACTCTTGGGAAACCTGGTGTATAGTGTTGAACTGTGCCACCTAGCGAATGAAAATGTACACAGATCATAGAAAGAAAAATAACTCCAAAACCACTATTCCACATAATAAATTTTAATGACTCAGATGTACATTTCGGAAACGAAGTTTCCTTCATCAGTGAGTAAAGACAACAAGAGAAGCCGAGTATTTATAATATATAAGCACCAACCAAAAAATTATACAACAAATATTACAAAAAAAACACGAAAATCAAAAGAAAACAACCAGTACAAACTACCTTCTTAGCTTAGCCCTATAAAAAAAAACAAAAAAAAAACAAACAAACAACACCCCCCCCCCCCCCCCCCCCCCCCTCTCTCTCTCATCCCCCCAACACCGGATAAAAGCATAGTCCGGTTATAAGAGCTAAGTGGGCAACCCTTACAGGAAACAATACAAGTAAATTATTTTGTAAAAAATTTTGCTAAAGGGAGCCATTCTGCCACTGGCATGGGGCCATCATCACTATTCAGGGTTTTTTTGGTTGCTTTGTTTTTTACAATTTCAATCGATTCAAGGAAGTATAACATTTTAACATCTCTACATCTATGAATAACTTCAAACAAATCTGTAGAATAATTATGTTTTTCATTAATGATATGGTCCGCAAAAGATGATACCCCTAACCTAGCATTCTTTACATAAGAAATATGTTCCTTCATCCGTATTCCCACTCCTCTTTGCGAGCTTCCCAAATAAAACATGTCACACGTTTCACACTTAAACTTATATACCCCGGGGCAATCTTCCGCTGGTATTTTATCTTTTATTATACTTAGTTTTCTTTTTAATGTATAATCTTTTCTTAGGGGGGGGGGGGGGGGCTAAATACAGGGTGTTTCTAAATGGAAGGACAATAAGTACCTAGCGTGATCCTTTGCATGATAACAAACTTAAAGTTCCTTATGCAAAATGTTTAAAACTCAAATTTTAAGGGTCTAAATATCACGCGAAGTTTTCTAAAAGCTGGCGGAAAATGTCATTTAACCTCAACATTTGCCACCGTTTTCTCGTGGCATAGCACAGTTATGCGAAATGTTGGTGCAGAAAGTTTATAAATGACGTAACAACGCAATTTAAATTTTGAGTTTTTGACATTTTCGATAAGGAACTCTTTGCTTCTATTGATGCATGGAATCACACTATGTACTTATTGTCCTTCCATTTAGAAACACCCTGTATATTGCAGCATTGAAACTCCGTCATGGGTGACCTCTCAGATTTTGAAAGAGGCATGATTGTTGGGCCCGTTTTGCCGGCGCCTGAGTAATGAAAACGGCGACCCTTGTTGGGGTCGGGAGAAGCACTGCGTCGACTGTTATGACAGCGTATAAGAAACAGGGAAAGATATATATGCCAAGCACAACAGTGGCCAAAAGTCAAAGCTCACCGATAGAGACAGAAGGGTTTTGAAATGAATTGTGGTCAAAAGCACAAGACAGCAGCATCCCAGATAACATCTGAGATGAACACACATCTACAGGAAACTGAATTAACAAAAATAAAAACTATCCGGCATAACTGCATGCAGCAAACATAAACGGCAGAGCGGCTATTTCAAAACCATCGATGACAATATGCAGTGCATTGAAACAACGAAAATAGTGCCGCGAGCATAGAAATTGGACATAACAACAATGGGAGAATGTCATCTGGTAACTGTGAATCATTGTTCACAATATTCCAGACAAATGGGTGTGTTTACGCTTGGAAAACGCTAACAGAAGCGTATGATGTTGACTTTCTCCTTTCTAGTTTTAAGCATGGAGGGGGATCAAAGATGTCTTACCGTCGTCTAGGCCCACTTGTTGTCCTGCATGGATGTCAGTCTTCTGGCCGACCATCTTCATCTAATGCTGCAAACTGTGTTCCCTGTTGAACGACTTGTGTTCTAAGACAATAATGCTCCCATTCACACTGCTCGAATTGTCTGAGACTGGTTTAATGAATATGATGATGAACTACAACACCTCGATTGGCCTTCTCAGTCCCCATCAGGATCTTAATATTACTAAATCTTTGTGGAGGATTTTGGAGGTAAGCTACCCAGTTGGTTTCCACCTCCAAGGACACTTTCTTTATTAGTGACCTTTTTCCAGAAGTGGCTATGTATCCCTGTGAATGTTGGGTAAGACTTGTAGTTGCCCATCCAACATCAGATACAAGCTAAAATTAATGCAAAAAGACGGACAATACCCTATTAATAAACATTTTGTCTCACTACACAGATGTTCATATTATTTTGTTCAACTTCTGTAGATTATGGCTTGGACAAGTTCGTAGATGGTTGGTTGGTTTATTAGAAATTTTGGCGCCTTTTACACAAGTTATATCTGTACGCAGCCCGGGACAAACACACATCCATGCCCACGGCGGGATTCGAACCCACGACCAGGCGGACTCGAGAACTAGAAAGCCTACGCCCTAGCCCTCTCGGCCACCTGGCCGGCAGTTCGTAGATGGTGGACTTTGATTAGACACCATATGTTGTAATGGTTCGAAGCCATTCAAGTGAATTGCTTAATTAATACATCAAGGAATTTGTATTAATGAATGATGATTGAATACATTTTTTTTTTTTTTGTTGAACTTGTAAGGATTGTTTGAAGCTACATTCGTTACAATTGTTGCTTTGCTGTGCTTTCTTTCAACAGTAGATGCTTACGTAGGAACTCTGCGGCAGTAGCTATTTATGAAGGGCTATTACATGCTTTGACAATAAACATTTAAACAGAATGCTTTAACAATAGATACTTGTTTCACTTTATCAATTAATGATCTAGAATGAAGAACTTTTATATGTTGGAATAGATAAAGGATAACTCCAGTCTCTAATGGTTTATATGATGTTGACCATATAGCCTTTGGGTACTTGATTATGTCATTCCTTAATGCAGTAATTTTCAACCAATGTGCCACAATAGGACCTCGGGTGTCCTGCAAAAATTATCATTAACAGAAAAATAAATAAAAGCTTTTTCAGAATTTGTATCACAAATTATAATAAGTTGTTTTGTTTGTGTTAATAACTAATAAACTATACTCTTACTTAGATCATCATAACTTAAGTGTGAAACAGATATTTAACTATGTACTGCTATAGTTTAAATACAGGTTCATATGTGCTGTGAGATAAAAAAAAAAAGGTTGAAAAACACTTCTTTAATGGTTTATTATATTTCGGATTCAAAGTCCTTGAAGTTAAGCATTTCTATAGTAATTTAAATTAAAATAAATATTAAATGTACTCCTATTGCATTCTCACTTCCTTGCTATATCCCAATATAAAATTTATTGTGTAGTAGAAAGGATATGAAGAAATACGGTAAACTCTCGTTATAACGAACCTCACATAACAAATTTTTCAAATTAACGAACTTATTATGAATACTTTGCAAAACTTCCAATGTTTACAATGTTAATTTATTTCAGTTTAATGATTTCAAAATAACGAACTGTTTGGTGATTTTTCATAATTAATTTACCGATTTAACAAACTTTTTTTAAAGTTACTTTCACTATGAAGTTCTTAGTTTCGGTTTTCAATAGCCGCCATTTTGAAATAGCAAAGTGCCAATCGTGTTCATATTGGCTGTTTTATTTCATTTATATAACCCAGTCTAAAAATGAATTTTTGTCTAGTCTGTGTATAAATAAAAATTCATTATGATTGTGATCGAGCGCTACATCTAAACACTCCAAGATTTTGTTATTAATGATACACAAACTGATCACTTTCAGTTTGAACCTGTCCACGTTCGCTTTGTAATAAATTACAATGGCCAGTAGTGAAAGTGTATCACGCCCCATTAGTTTTTCCCCAATGTGATTATATTTTTGAAATTAATCTGAGGATGCACAATATTTTTTTTTCAGCACATGTGCATTTTAAAATTTTATTTATAAAATAAACTAGATTATACACCCGGTGTTGCTCGGGCTATTTGTTTGATGAAATTTTGACGAAATATAAATAAGAACACATAAAAAAATCTTTAATGACGTGTATATTCACTTTCGAAAAACGAATTCCTTAAAATGGTCGCACTGGAATTTTGTGTCCAATTGGGTTTGCCCTGGAACATTCGACATTGCATCCTTAACATTTTAGAATATCGAAGAAAGGTTGTGAATATTGCATTGTTTCTGTCTATATTAAAAGTACTTCATAGATGGAATATGAGAGTTGAGGAATTCTGTTAAGCCTGATCAACATCCTTCATCAACATGTAAGCGTTTCAATAGAGTTGTCTTCAGTCAGAGAGCATGGAATCATGTCCTGAATGTGGTTGTTTATATTGACAATATCAGTTTTAGCAGCAAGAACTGTTCTCTTATTTGTTTTAGAATAATTTCTTACATCTCTCTAAAGATTTTAATAAAAAAAGAAATAATGATTTTTATTTATTTATTTATTTATTTATTGCTTTTTATAAGTATCCCCCTTAAAATGTGAATCATTAAGGCAAGCAACAATATAACCTTTATTGTTTCCAACAAACGAAAAACTACTGATTGCTAAAGTCCAAGATGGAAACAATGAAGATTAGAACAATTGTTTCAAATCCTAGACCAATCAGAAAGCCGAATGCCAGCCACACATCTCAGTTTTATATATAAGATAGGAGTTACGTGCAGTCTAAATTATAATACACACTGAAATGCTTCGCAAATTGAGCAATGGAAAAACAAATATGAAAGCAAAATAAACGTTTTAAAATAGCGATTGCAGCTTTTTCAGAAGCATTTTCATGCTTAAATAAACTTCGATTTATTTCAAAACATTCCTCAAAAAAAGTTTCATCACAATTTAAATTAAATAGGCAACTTCATTGCTTCAGAAATGTTAAGAGCAACAAAGCAGGCAAAAATTCATGACTATTTCAAAAAATAATTGATTTTCATATTAACGAACTTTCAGATTAACAAACCAATTTCCAGGGTCCCCTGAAGTTTGTTATAATGAGACTTTACTGACTCTTATTCTTTCTACTGTGATTTTTTTTTTTTTTTTTTTTTTTTTTTTTTATATTCACATCGAGATTAAAAATCTTTAGCATTTTGATGGGCAGGTCAGGTTGAGCAAAAATTGTCATATGAACATCGATGGTATTCCAGTTAGGTACAGATCAAATATTATTGGCTTAGTAGCAAATAGGTCATTTCACGTCAGTCATTCTAACCTAAATTATCTTCTTATTTAACAGGTGCTCAATACTTTTCTGACTTCTGAAAAAAAAAAATCTGAAGTTCTAAGGAACATTTTTCCTATTGATATAATTATTATTTAAATGCTACTATTGATTTTATTTTTTTGTGTAATTATAATTAATAATACTATTTATATAAATAATAAAACGTAAATAAATGAATGGTCCCAAGGTTATACGCTTTCTCTTCCCTGTACGAGTAGTCAAGTCCCTATTACCTGACTCCCGCTACTTGGAGCTCAAGCTTTAAAAATTAATATCTTCAAAACGGAGCAAAACACAGTTTTGAATTTTTTGTATTGTTTTTATGAAAGTATGTGTAAGATATTAATAATTTTTTAATGAAAAAAAATACCCACCATTTGAGAAATTTGCATAAATAAAATATTTTTATTAAATTCAAATATTTGCGCACATGTAATACAATTTTAAAAATTTCATATAGAATCTACAGTTAAAGGGCTTTCATATGTCACCAATTACATCTTTCTAACTAAAATACAATCGAAGTTACATTACTTCAAAGATAAGGCCCCTACTCAAATTTCAAAAATTTTAAATGTCCATGAAAATTCCTTCCATAACTTCCATAAAAATGAAAAAAAAAAAATAATATTTGGCATTCATTACCAACTCCCTAGTGCAATTGTATATACCAAATTTCATTAAAATCTGAGAGGTTAATGCCAAACCTATAAAATTTCTGCCTGAATTGACTTGGAATGACCCAATTAACATTTAATTTAGTATAACAAGTGCTCAAAATCTGCTCCTGGAGCCTGAATAAGCATGACACTTATAAATCATCAAATGATAAACACGAACTATTGTGGTTGCGAGTTTGACTGGCAAGATCAATTATCTGATTGCAGTAACTGTTCAAAAGATTGATGTCAACAAGCAAGTGATTGTCAATTGTTAATGGACTGTATTTTTGTGCTTTTAATGGTAACTGCAGGATGGATTTGCTACTGCCCAAATAAAACTTTGATCAGTTATAATTCTGTACATAATTGAAATACAACCTATGTTAATATTTTGCTCAACCTGTACTCCCCAACAAAATGCTGAAGATTTTTTTACACATGTCGTGAATCGTGCTGTATTGTTTAGTCAATTCTGTTTAATGGTACTAAACACCTGAAGTTATTAAAAGGCACACCTGTTAATAACCAATAAATGGGACGTTATTTCAAGAATTTGTTGCAGCTTCTCTGCATGTCACCTGCCATCTACAGAGTACAAAACCAGCTGATGAAACTTTACTTGTAACTGTGGAAATTTCGTAAGCAGTTCATTATCCGAACCATGTTTATATGAAGTGTTGTTTTCATCTCACTGTGGGGAATTCACCACCAGAAGTTTGTGAAAGGGGTTTAGATACATCCTGTATATAAAAAAAAGTAGAACCCAAATAAAGCCACAAAAAAAAATGGTCTGGCGGCATGAAATCAGAAGACTGTGCAGAGGCCATTCAATATCCAATTGTTAAGAAAGCGTCATACATCCAGTTACTTCTGTCTGCACAACAGTGCCTCTACCCACAGAAGTTAAAAAAAACAGCCTAGCATTTCATAAAGCTTTAATCATTATTCAATTAGATAATAAATAATTGCAAAAAGATAAATTAACTTTGGAGTTAAAAATATCACAGAAACACCCAAATGACGTTAAAGATGTTCTCCACCATCCACAATCTTCTAATTGGTTTGCACCTGTTTAAAATTAAAATTTTCAAGGAAGACACTTCTGTTTCAGCCCTGATGGTAGTAAATTGTATCAGTTCTGCATTCTATAAAATCGTAAGATTTATCCCCGTACTCTAAAAGAATTACCCCCTCCCTTTATGCTATATAAGTATTGTGTGAAGACTAGTATCAGCATCATGGAATGCCTATAATCACACAAGAATCTCTACATGAACATTCTTCTGAACAGGAAAATCATTGAAACATACCTCAGTGACATCGAACTACTGAATAGTGTTCCAAAGATATTATCACCACTTTGCATATGTATGCAAATAGAATTATTTTATCTTCATTAATAAATTTTTCTCTATTTCCTAAAGGCATTTGAGGGGGATCACCCATCAATACCATAATGGGCGAGGAAACCAATCAGCTACTGACATGGGACCATCACATTATTCACTAGCTAATTGGATGGCCTATTCTTAACAATTTCAGTAGATTCTAAAATGGTAACAATTTCGCATCTTTACTGATATGGACAATTTTAAAAGAATCAATAGATTAAATTCATGTTGAAGTGCAAGTTTTTGCGATTGACAATGACTAGATTCCTTTCTAATGTACAAGGAGATAAAGTTGTTTTTCTGGTAGATGTCAAACCTTAAAGTGTTATCAGATTTGATAATAACAACATCTAAAGAGGCCAGTTTTTGGTCAGCCTCTACCTCCATGGTAAAATAGTTATGTAGGAATAAGTTATTTAACTTTGCCAGGAACGGTTTGATAGTGTATTTTGGTCGTTGAATATCATCAATACACTAATGCCAACTGTCCAGAAGAAAATAGAAGAAAAAAAAAGAAAAAAAAAAAGAGTGTAAGGGTATTTTCAAGCTTCCTGATGTAGAGGTTACCTAAAAAAAGAGCTTGTACTGCTCCATATTTTGCAAATGGAGCTGTTTGTGAGGCAATGATTATTTTCTTCAAAGGTAATGGGAGTTTCCTGCATGTCTAGTTCTTTAAAGGCATTCAGTCTCAATTATTTGTCCTCAATCCTTTGGAATAGGAACTTAATAATTTGCATAAAAATTCATGACTTTACAGTGAATTATATTTGCATATACCTATACTCTGTTCAATGAAAGTTTGACTGGGCTTGCCTAATCGAACTTCCGATTTCAATTGTTAGACTCCGTTTCAAAGTAAAATTAACAATGTTTTACAATTGTAATTGAAGATTTAAATGGACATACCTAGTCAAACTTTTGAAAGACAGAGTATAAAAAATGCAACAAATTTACTTACCGTATTTGCTTAAAAATTCCAAAAATAACTCTAGATAAATCAAACCATTGAAAATCTTTATTGTAACTGCTTGATAAATATGCATAAGGTCCATGATAAGGTTTAAACACTTATATACACAATAATTTCTAAAGAATTTTTCTTCCAAGGAGCTCCAGAACAGAATTTGAAAGACTGTAGCTTATGTGCTAAATGCATGTATATTGAAAATGAAAAGCAAAAATGCCTGACCAGGATCTCATAATCCAGGTTACAAGTTGATTCCTCCCATCCACTAACTAGGGAACCTCACAGAGTGATAATAAAATTCCGAACCAAAACTAATATAGGTAACACCTATATGCAGTAATACAAGGTGACGAAAAACAAATGGTAGATAAGAATACACATAATAGATCATGGTATAGTGATGCATTTTGTCCCTATAAAGTCTGTACTCCCACATTCTAGATATGGGGGAGAGAAAAGTAGGTTGCTTCCCCAGCAAGGTGGCTTCCTTGCATACAGGGAAATATCGTTGCACACTGGAAATAATGTACATAATGAACAGGTCCATAGTGAAGAACTGAAGAAGCAACCACATACATGCCAGTGAGCAATTGAATCATTACTTCGCAGATGCGATCTCTGTATCCAGACAGGTAGACGTAATTTTGAGCACCTTTTGTAAGAGACAGGTGGATTAAATTGTCTTTTCTCCTGGACGTACGAATATGTCCTGTTTGTTTGTCTTATGTAGCACGGTAGCCTTTCCCTGTATACCAGGAAGCTGGGAAAGCAACTCACTTTTCTCTCCCCCATATCTCTAAAATGGAGGAGTTCTGACTCCATGTTCATAGGGACAAAATGCATCACTATACCATGATCTATTATGTGTATCATTATCTACCATTTGTTTTTCGTCACCCTGTATATCGATTATGAAAAATTATGTGCCAAGGTTCTTATTCAAAGATTTTATAGTTGTGTTAAATACCCATATATAGGGTATAGAGGAAATTCCCAAAACAGTCGAATAATTTTAGAACAAAAAGTGCTAGAGCCATAAGGCTAGGGTCCCACGTGCGTAAAAAATTAGGCAGACAGCAGAAAACTGAATTTCAAATATTTTCCGCCCCTGTACATCTGTTCTCACTGTAAAGCAAAAGCAGAACTAAGATTTTGAAAAGCCCACATAATGCCCAGTTCATCCAACCTTTACTTCACTTCCAAAGGATAAGCATAGGAACACAATAATAATTAACATACTCTTTTTTATTGTTTTGAAATTTAAGATAAAATTAATTATATTATCTGATATATTAATATGTTCTTTATATTATTTTCAAAAATGAAAACTTTTCGTTTAATTCATGAACTGGAGAAGTCACTTTTATTGTAATGCAATAATTTAAAGGATCTGTGCACTTATTTATTATAAGTAAAATACAATAACCTGCCACTATTTATCTGTGGGTTCAATTGATTTTTTCCCTTGATTGATTGGCCATTCATTTTCCAGTAATGTGTTATAATTTCTCCTATGATGCTTTTAAATTTATCATCACAACATGGACATTTCACAATTTATGTTTTTGGATCAAGACTTTATTGAGAATCGTTTTGTCACTTTTTTCATTTTTTAGCATATTTATATAGGTCCTGCTCCTGTATCTTTTTTTTTCAATATTGATATTTTCAAGCATACAATTCAATTAAGTACTTCATGTGGATGAATGTTCTTAATTTTATAAACATTGAGAAGCATTGGGTGCTCACTCAAGCCCAAATAAGTTTATTTTGCCACCTGGTAGTGTTTGATATAAAAAATTCAAGTACTTGTATAATTTAAATTCCATGAAGATATAGCCATTCTACTTCTTCCATGATATAGCAGTCTTCTTTCAAATTTTTCGAGGTGGCAGACCAAACAACTCATATTGAAGATGTCGCTCGAAATCGTCTGTTCCAAAAGTATTCAGTGTAAAACTTGGCATGATTTCGGATTGAACTTTTTGTTGCATTTTCATTTGGTCACCCAAATTTTACTAAGTTTATCTTTTTCGAAATGTAAAGCATGCTTGGGTTTTTCTTAGTATTTATTAAACTATATTATATGCGGCATCATAAACGTCACCTAGAAGCAGGTAATTATTTGCTCGTCGGTTCAATTAGTGACGTCCCAGTTACTTAACATCGGCAATCGTTGCTTCCTTTACTTGCTCTTGTTCATGTTCACTTCTCCTTATGTGCTATTTCTTCTCCTGTTTCTAGCTTGGTCATCATGGATGATTTTACTCGCATTTCGCCCATCTTTTTTCCAAGGTGGCATCTTTTAATTGAGGATGTTTTTTATCAAATATGTGGGGTATTTATTCAGCCCTTCAATAAAAACCTCTATCGATACGCGACGCACACAGCCGACGTCCATTTTAAATTCGCTGAAAGGCGAAAAGTGCTTTTATGACGTCATCAAATTATAATCTCCTATTGGCTGAAAGAAAGTGTACGCATAAAGCTTACACGGAAAAGTTAAGGCAAGCTGAACTCCTTTTTCCGTGGAATTTCCGTAATAAAAAGCATACTTTTTTTACACATTCCGCTGTACATTCAGCCGATTTTTACGCAAGTGGGACCCTAGCCTAGAAGTCAGGTCTATCTATAGGAAAGTGGTCACGTCCGATTCAATAAAATTATTTCTAGTGCCCCTAGTGTAAGCACCGAAAAGTTATGAAAACTAACTTTTGAACCATGACAGATAGAAAAAAGTTCCAGCTACAAAGTTGTAGAGCGTCAACGATTTAGTGGAAATTCAATCTGTGCATAAAGAAAACAGAAGCATAAAACTCATAAAACGGGGTAAAAGAGTCCATTTATAGAACACCTTTTAGGCACCAAATGTTGGAATATTCATCTGTAGAACAACAAACACACAAATTCATTCCTATTTCATATTTGCCACCATGTAAGATTGAATAAAATTAAACAAAACAATCACTAAATGCCACTCCGATCATTCCCTCCTGCCCATGCATCAATTTTTCTGGTAATTTCTGATACAAACTTTAATCTTTAAAATCTTTACAATAATTGTAAAAAGAGCAGAAATGGTCAAAACGTAAGTCACTTTTAGATTGTGCATATCTAATGATTGTGTATAAGTGAGTGGAACTTAAATATTTTATTTCTGTGATGCATTTCGACATCAAGTTGCCCCATCAGCACTTAATTTGAAGTAATTTTGTAAATTTTTTTTTCCAAAGAAGAAATGCAAAAACCTCAAGAGGTTGAGCTATTGAAGTTGTTCTGGAGGGGGGGGGGGGGCAGGAGAATTGGGCTGATTTTCCATCTGGCATAACAGACGTGATGAGTTTTTCTTTTCATCATTTCTCACTTGCAGAAAATATGAGCTTGTGAACCAGCTATTGATAATTTTCTTGGTCACTTTTCTTGAACCAGAGTTTTCAATTTTTGAATATTTTCATCCACAAAAATATTTTCTTGGACCTACTGTTCCATCTTGCAGGACGGCCATCATAGGCAAAAGCAAATCTCCATCACCATTTAATCAGGGTTGAGAAATGCTCATCTATTCCTGGTTGAATTATTTGGCTATGCATCATTGTGAGTGCTGACTGAATAAATACATCCTTTTCATAAATACATCATCTATGACATCCTTTTCTCCTTTGTTTCAAGTATCTTGAAATGTTAAAATTTAGTGATTGGTTTGTTTAATTTTATTCAGTCTTCTATTGTGGCAAGTATTAAATAGGGGCGACTTAATGAGTTTGTTGTTCTACACATGAATATTCTATCGTATGGTATACAGAAGGTGTTCCATACATGGACATTTCTCCTCTTGTTATTTTACGAATTTTATGCTTTTGTTTTCTTTACGCAAAGAGTGGATTTTTACTAAATCCTTGATGCTCTACAACCTTGTAATTGGAACTTTTTTCCTCTCTCTGTACTGGTTCAAAAGTTAGTTTTCATAATTTCTCAGTGCTTACAGTAGGGATGGTGGGAATAGTTTTATTCAATTGGGCATGGCCACTTTCCTATAGATAGACCTGACTTTATGGCTCTAGCATATTTTGTTCGGGAATTTCCTCTATACCCTGTGTGTAGATGTTTAATCTGCCTATTAAAACTTTGAATACACTGCTTTGCAATAAAATTGCCCCACCCACAAGGAGTTATCTGAATGAGCCAAAAGTAAATATACAGCAAGAGATAATCTGAACACACCTTTATTATGTTAGGGAGCCAAGACGTGCACTCGTTTGTACAGGGTGTCCCAACGGAAAGCGGCATCAGTAGGTTATGGCACCACCTCTAGTGGCACTGCATTGTTCCACCTGTAGGTGTATGTGATCTTACAGGTGGTGAATGTCATCTTAGGGTACCTCTGTCCAGGCCTGGTGAAACTGGTGTGTCAGCTCATGAAGATTCCGGGGTGATCGTAAACGACGTCCACCATGTCCCGCACGTGCTCAATTGGCGATAGGTCTGGGGACCTCGCGGGCCATGGCAAGCAGTTGACATCATGCAGTCATGCCATGCTCATGTTTGCCGTGTGCGGTCTCGCGTTATCCTGCTGAAAGACTGCGCCGGTCTGTTATGGTGTGCAGAAAGGGCAGTAATACGGGCTGCAGAATCTCTGTGACGTACCATGCTGCTGTCAGGGTGCCTTTGATGGTAACTAAAGGCATTCTGGTATCATAGTCGATGGCACCCCAGACCATGATCCCGGGTGTTGGTCCACGATGGCGATACCAGATGCTTTGTTCATTGGCACGTTCCAATGGTCTGCGCCACACCTGTCCGCATCTGTCTTCGGTGTCCAAACAAAAGCGGGATTTGTTGCTGAAGACCACCGGGCGCCATTCCATTCGCCAGCCCACTCGTTCACGACACCATTGCAGTCGTATCGCTATGTGCTCAGGTGTCAAAGGAAGACACAACATTGGACGCCTGGCAGACATTGTCGCAGCATGTAACCGGCATGCTATTGTCGTTATTGACACTGGAGCAGTATCGGGAATAGTGATTTTGTCGCGCAGTTGCTGCAGGGTGATGGTTCTGTCCGCTAGCGCTGTTCACAGTATCCACCTATCGGTACGAGCTGACGTGCTTCTCTGGGCCCCAGAGCCCGGTTTTCTGGCATGTGTGCCTTCCTCTTGCCATTGCCTCCAACATCGGCCTACCGTCTGCACGTCCCACGACACATGGACAGCAATCCGTCTGGTTGACCATCCAATCTTGTAGAGGCCAATAATCTGACTTCGTTCAAAGTCCATTAATTGCGTGAAAGTCGTTGTTGTCGCGGCATTGAGACCGTTGTGCAAAATACAGTACTGTACGTTCAAGAGGCAGTTGCTTCCTCCCTACTGCATGGAACGTCACGCACAGGTGTCAACTGATGAGCATATACAGGCACCTGGACACCCTGTATCAAACCAAGTGGTCATGTCCCGTGAGCAGGTAGACGTACCCCCACCCCCACTAAATATGGATAAGGTCGGATAACTCCTTGTTGGTGGGGCAATTTCATTGCAAAGTAGTGTATGAATCTTGGCACATAATTTTTTTATAATCACTATGTATTGGATATAGCTGTTACCTATATTAGTTTTGGTTCTGGACAGAATGTGTTCAGATATTTTTTGAAATTTTTTGTGAACTATTTATTTCTGTATTTTGTGAATTACTCATTTTGTATTCAGATTCAGAAACTAAAAATTGTTTTTGAATCAAGTATCACAACCCTAAAGGGTCAAAAGAAATTTAATTTTAATTAACTTAATTAAACAACACAAATTAGCATGTGTCAAAAATTCTGAGACATGCCAGCTTAAGTTTTGACCTGATATCCTACCTAACTTGGTTCATTGGTTGGGATGTTGTTGGTAGGACATGATTTTTACTAAAACGTAATCATAGTACATGTATTGGTTGAACTTCCAATATTCCTTAATAGAGTAGTAGTACTGTATTTCATTTCTGATTGCATTTTACATAATCTCATCAAAATTGAACCAATAGCCAACTTCTAAAATACAAATCCGACAGAGTACTTTCAATGGAAGAATTATTGTACTTTTATGTGAGGGGTTTTTATGTGTATTCTATTTCCAAAAAAACCGACGCCATTTTCGAATATGGAAGTCAACTTTGAAATGTGCAATGGAAACCCCTACTTTTAATGTTATTTTCAGATTGTACGCAACATCTGAGAAATGGTTTATTCTAGGTGTTTATTCAATTGATCCAATCGTTTAAGAGACACAGACAGTGAAAGTGTAATGTGTTTGCCTTTTCTTTAAATCCAAACACCACACTTTAACTGCCTCTATTTCCTAAATGGTTGGACCAATTGATTGAAAAACCACCAAGAATGAAACATTTCTCAAATGTTCTGTACAATCTGAAAATTCCATTATAAATAGGGGTTTCTGTTGCACATTTCTAAGTTGACTTCCATATTTGAAAAAACTGCTGTTATTGGAAATGGAATGCACATAAAAACACCTCACATAAAAGTAAAATAATTCTTCCATTGAAAGTGCCCTGCAGGATTTGTACTTTAGAAATCGGTTAGTGATTCACTTTAGGTGAGACACCTGTAGTGTGGATTCTAACATCTGATGCTATTAAAGTGTTTCCATATTACCTAAGGTATAAGGTGAAATTTATTTTAATTTTTTTTATCTTCATTCTTTATTAGTTTTAAAGAAAATCTTGTATTTTGAAAGTTTTATTAAACTTGTATGAGTGTAGTTGAAAGGTTAAATATTATGTTTTAAAGAATGGCATTTTGTATTTTAAAGGTTCCAAATCGACCCTCCTATTATGGTAAAGAGTAAGTTCAAATTTAATCTTACATTTTATTTAAAATTTTCATTTTCGTAAAATTTTATAGTATTAATCTATATACAGTCAAACTTCTCTATAATGATACCCGTATAATGAATTTTTACTTTTCTCCCCAACCAAGATCTTGACTATTAAACAGGTTTCTGTGTACTGTAACAAATTTTCCGTATAACAAGTTTTTAGGGAAGTTTCAATGACTTTGTTGGAGAGGTTTGACTGCATTATAGTGCCCGGCACAAAAGAAAAAGGAAACTGCCGCTTGCGTAAATGAAAAAAAACTCGTTCAACTACTCAAAACGGAAAGGAAACGGGGCATTACTTATTACTGATGCCAGGAATAAGTAATACCCCATTTCTTGTTCGTTTCTGACTTTGAACGAGGTTTTTTCATTTACGCATGCGCCAGTTTCCTTTTTCTTTCGGGCCGGGCACCATAAAAAGGGCAACAGATTTATATTTAAAGGAAATAAAAAAAAAATTAAAAAATTTTTCACTGCCTAAAATTATATCTTTTGAAATTTATGACTCTTGATTTTAGTGAACAAGATACGAGATTTTAATGTGAAAAAAAGTTTTGTAGCTAGAAATTACTGTACTTACGGAATTCTTGTGGCTATACAAAGAGCTTTGGAATAAAATTCTTTTATATAATCCCTGGAAAAAAGTTTTCATATTTCAGTGAACACAACCATTTATCATTTTACAAAAGGTTTATTTTGTCTTTAATATGTATGTCTACATTGATTTCAAAATCCTATACATTTTCTTTTACTGTTGTTTATTAACAAAAAGACTTTTTAGTCATTTATTTGTTCTACAACATTATTACTGTAAAAATTACTTGGGGAAAATTTTTTTCACATTACTTGGGGAAATACTTTTTGTTTAATCCCTTCCTCTCCAAGTAAAATTTATGTAGTCCAAAATGATAGAATATTTAAATAATTTGCATTCATTTGCATACAGTCGAACCCGAATAAGTCAAACTCTGTTAACTCAAATTCCTGGTTAATTCAAATGATATTCTAAGTCCCATTCCCCAGAGCATCTAATTCAATGGAAAATTCACTGATTAACTCAAACAAATTTTTTATTAACTCTGATAACTCAAAGAAATTTTGGTTTTAGTGAAGAGGTATTCCTAAATTTATGCAAAACCTATCTTAAAAAAACAAGCTTTGCCTGTTGAACTATTTTATTTTTCAACTTTAATTTTTACGTCCACATGATGCAGGAATCCTTCACAGTCGCTGGCAGCGATTGTGAAAATCAAAACTTAGTGCGAACACAAAATTCCGATCGAACTTGTTGATTGCGATCGTTTAACGGGAGAATATTTAGACGTTGTAAATGATGACGATTGCACGTTCATTTTAAGAGGAAGTGTTCTTGTTGACCATAAAGTTCATTACATGAATGATCGCAAGAGAGTTTTTAGAACCAGTCATACACTTCTGATTGGCCGTCGCCATTTTGGTTTCGAAACTTCACTATCTCGTTGCCTTTTTCGATGTAAAAGTAACAGAAATTCAAGAAAAAAGTGAATTCTCTGTAAAGTTTCAAATATAAAAAATTTATACATACAAATGTCATTAGATGAAAACTAAAAGCAAAAATCGCCAAGAGATGGCTTTCAAAAATTTTTATAAACCGGAAGTCATGCCAAAACAGCATCGGAATTGATTTCGTGTTGGAACAGACCGTATTTTACTGGGTCTGTACTGTATTTGTATATGGATCTCATTAAAACTACTCAAATTCATAAAGTCAGAATTTCAAAAATCCAATATTTTTCAATACTATGAGTATCATGTAATCTTTGTAGTGGTCATGAAGCCTCGTTTTCGACTTACTGGTTAACTCCAAAAGCTGATAAGTCAAAATTTTTATGTGGTCCACTGACGATTTGAGTTATCATGGTTCGACTGTATTTTACTTGGGCAATATTGAGTTGTGATACAAATAAACCATGGTGTCCAAAAAAGCATAACAAAAAATTGTTCAATTGATACAAGAAAGAATGAAACAAACATGTTTCTCAGCTACTCAATTGCCCTTTGAGTATCATCACTACATCTGGAGGAAATTTCAAGAAAGAGGGCCTGTAGAAAACCCAACCTCAATCAGGACATCCTCGAACAACATCAAAGAGGGATGATCGAAAGTTACGATCAGTTTGCAAAAAATGAGAAAATACAAATGAATGGTCAAAGTCAGGTGTCAATGTTTGTGACTGTACGTAAGAAACAGGCTTCATGAGATGGGTTACAATTATAACAAAACTGAAACTAAACCATTCCTTACAAAAAAGCACATGCAAGAAAGAGTTCAATGGGCTAAACAGCATTTTTAATAGGCTGAAAATACATGGAATCGTGTATATGCATCGGATATTGGGATAATGCAGGACAATTTGTCTGGAAGCTTCTCTCTGAAAAGTTTGATGCTACATGTTTACAGTTCAAAACCAAATTTCCTCAAAGTTTGATGAGTTGAGGTTGCATGTTATATAAAGGATCAGGCAAGTCATGTATTCTGCAGATCACAATGAATGCGAATGTGTACTGCTCCGTTTTAGAAAACTTTTATTGTCTACAATCAAAAATCAGTTTGAGGATGCTGAAGTCTGCTTTCAACATGACAATGCTTCATGTCATGAAGCGAAGTCTATTACCACATTTTTACAGAAAAGGACATTGAAGTGTTGAAATGGTCTGCAAACTCACCAGATCTAAATTCGATGGAGAATGTATGACATCATTTGGAAAAACTGGTCACTGAAAAAAAAAAAAAAACACTCAACAAGGAAGAACTTAAAGCTGCCATCATCCAAGTTGGTCTGAAATTGATGCAAACATCTGTCAGAAATTGATTGAATCCATGCCATAACGACTTTAGCAGTTTTTAAAGCTAAAGGAAGAGCAACAAAATATTAGTAAGGAATTTATTTTCCTGTTCCGTATACGAAAATTTTTTTCCAAACCTGCTTTATTACGAAAAAATTTTTCTAGGTATCTTTGACGGTAATAATGTTGTAGGATAAATATTTGACATATTTGAAGACAAAAAAGATTTTGTCTTCAATACAACAAAAAATGTATGTCAGATTTTGAAATCTGTGTAAAAATTCATATTAGTGATTGAAAAAACATTTTGTATAATGATAAAGGGTTGTTTGCTAAAATACCAAAACTTTTTTCTTGGGGTTGTGTAAAGCTAATTTATAGTAAATTACATTACTGTTCAAATCAGATCGTTAAAGAAAACAATATAGACATACAAGGTGCATCTAAAAAGTTCAGTGAATGGAAGCATAAAACAAATAAAACAAAGCATGGAAACAAAATACTTTATTGACCCTCAAAATAACATCCGTTGGACACAATATACTTTTGACATCGTTGATGAAACTGCTGGAATGAATCAGTGAAGGCCTCTTTTGAGATTGATCGAAACACAGATTTTTCATACGTCGTCGGATGTCTGGTAAGTCTGCAAAACGTGTGCCCTTCAGGACCCCCTTGAGGCGATAACAGTTAAACGGCATTGGGCCAAGAAGTTGCATACACAGATCGCAGCATGCGATCCACTTTCCACTCTTTTATATCTGTGGGCGAACACGTTCCGTACAGCTGGACCAACCTTGCATGCGTTTCTGTGGCTGTTTTTCCCAATGTGTAATAAAACTTCATGTTTATCTGTTGCTCCATTTCCATTTGACATGAGTTTTCGCACCCACTCTAATCTGCATCAGTTTCTTGCGCTCCTTGCTACATGCCGTCTCTCCATTGGTCACTCCCTGTGGCTGTCTGTGGCCGCATTTTTTACCTCGCTTTGTTTTTGAGATATCCATCCATTCAGCGAACTTTTTTAATTGCACCTTGTATAATTGAAATACTCTACCGGAAAAAAAAGAGGTGGGGGAACACCTCTTATTTGTAAAATAATTTATAAAATACCAGATACACACTCCAAAAGCTATGTCTTCATTCTCAATTGAAAGTGAACCTACAAATCCTTTTTCAAGTCCAATGATGTGCTGTTTAACTTGGCAGCACGTTAGCTTTAATTATTTTTTTTTATTTATGACTCTTTCTTTTTATTATATGGATAATCATAATATTTTTATGTTATGATAGCTTGGACTTCAAAAATTATAAAGCAATAAATGTTTCCCTGTTACTATAGCAAATGTCCTTACTTCTGTATTAGCAGAAATTTAAAACTTTACTTTAAATTATTCTCTCTTGCTTATTTAGTTGCTAGAAAAGCAGTGAATTTTAATGTAATTTTATTCTTCAGAAATGTTGAAATGTTTATATGTTATAATTCTTATTTCAGATTTCATGGAATGATTACTCGTGAGCAAACCAATATTCTTTTACAAGACCGAGAGGGGGCCTATCTGGTACGTGAAAGTCAAAGGGCACCTGGAACTTTCACATTATGTGTGAGGTAATTTCCACCTTATTGTTTATGTTTTTGCAGACTTTAAAAATGCTATCTTTAAAGCAATTGTTTTTTCACATCCTTGACAATAGTTAAATTATTGAGAATTGTATTAGAAAAAAATTTTAAAATTGATTTAAAAATTTTTTACATTTAAAAAGTAAATTCATTTGATTTCATTTCCCATGGGAATATGAAAATCAATATACAGGTTGGCAATAAAAGATTCCGAAAACTGAAAAGCTTCAATAAAAAACTTGTTTACTCATGATCAGTCATCTTTCACAAGGCTTTATCAGATGCCTTGAGACTAAAATAAAGGATACATTTTTTTTTGTAAATTTATGTGTAAATTTTCTAACTTAAGGGTGTTTATAATAATTCAGATAGTGCATATACTGTAATTTAATGCCAAATGAATTTATGGAATGGAAGAACATTGAGTGAATTTACATAGAAAAATTGCATTTTATTATGTTTTCACTACAATGAAAATACTCATCCATTTGTATATTTATTAGATTTGGAGGTGTAACAAAGAATTTCAAATTATATTACGATGGACAACATTACGTTGGTGAAAAACGGTTTTATACCATTCATGATTTAGTAACTGATGGGCTGATTGCATTGTTTCTCGAGATGAAAGCTGGAGATTACATTGCAATGATGTGTAATGAATCCAATTACGAACTGAGCCCTTATATGACACTCAACTCTAGAAGGCGAAAAAGAAATCGTCCTGATGGTAAACAAAGCCCCACTTCACCGAATTTCTATGAAAGGCCGCCGGATGATGCCGTCACCAAAACAGTTAAGTTAAAGAGTTTCATTGTTTATACAGTGTCATGGTATATGCTTGCTTTTTAATTTTTTATTTTTTTTTTTTCAATCACACAATGAATTTTCACTTTTTTTTTTTTTTTTTTAATTAAACATTTATAATGGATTATTAAAATAGATCTTTCTATTCTGGAAACCTTACAAAATCCCAAACAAGTTATACATATATCAAATGCGATCTTGTTTTAACATTTGTTGTCAAAAATTCTTGTGAAGAAAGTTCATTTGAAATATGCACAAAATGTCACGTTGCTTTTAAAAATTACCCCCTAATCAGCAATTTCCCATAAATTAAAAAAAAATAAAACTAAAACAAAAGATTTAAAAATGCACAAACTTCAATTCATTTAAAATTCAGTTCATGTTTACAGGTTACTTCATAGTTGTGACTTCAGAAAAATTGTTTAAATTTTTCCACCATTTTCTTGGAAGACAAATTCCCCAGATGAAACATATTGTTGGACATTCCGGACATTTCCAACATTCAGGATAGATATACAGTAGACTCCGCTTATACACTGAGTGGCCAAAAAATTAGAGACCCACTGATAACGAAGTGGTCCATCTCTAGCTCTGATCACAGCCGATATTCTTCTTGGCATTGACTCAACAAGATGCGATACCATTGTTGAGGAAAGTTGGCCCATGCTGACATAATGGCAGCTCAGAAAGTTGGGTCAGATTAATGGTGATGTTTCCAAGCTTTTAAGTGATATTTCGACTTTGTCCCACAAATGCTCAATACGATTGAGGTCAGGGGACTGAGCTGGCCATGGAAGCAGACTAAACTGTGATTGATGTTCCTCAAACCAATTTGTGACAGATCGAGCATTGTCCTGCTGAAAGTGACCATCTCCAGAAGGGAACATCACAGCCATAGATGAGTGCACGTGATTGGCAGCGATGTTGAGGTAAGCTGTGCTGTTCAGAGGCGTGTCCACAGATATTAAAGGACCCAATGTACCCCAGGAAAACATTCCCCACTCCCCACCAGCCTGAAGAGTTGTCATTTGGCAGGAGGGGTCCATGAATTCGTGCTGTATGCGCCTTAATCTGATCCTGCCATCTGCATGATGGAGCAAGAAACGAGATTCATCGGACCAGCTACTTTTTATCACTCCTCAAGTGACCAATTACCTCGTTCCTGGGTCCACAACAGGCACCTTTTCCTATTGTTCTGTAATACCAAAGGCACTCTTGATGTCTCCTGCCATTCTTTGCAAAGTACGTGTTGTTGTGCATTGGGGCATGCTTTATGATGCACCTGCATTGAAGTCGGCTGTAATTTGTTGTGTTGTTGCCCTTCTGTTGCTGCGGACCATGCGTGCTACTCGCCTTTCACCTCTCTCGTTCACCAGCCTTTTTCAACCAGAATAGTCCTTATCCATTAAAAGTTTTTTTTTCTCAATTGCCACTCTCTAAACGCCCAAGTTACTGTTGCGTGAGAAAATCCTAAAAGAGTCGTCGTTTCAGAGATGCTGTCACCACCTCTTCTTGTACCGACGATCATACCTTTTTCAAGCTTAATTAAATCTTTCGTCTTACCCACTTTGACCTTAACTTCCCCAATAACTATGTTGTCCGAAGCTAAGCATTCCTTATATAAGCAGCTCTACATTGTTACGTCACTCTACGTTGTTTTCGGGCTGGTTTACTTTTAAATAAGGGGTGTCTCTAATTTTTTGGCCATTCGGTGTAAGAGCCCAGTTGGGAAAATGAAAAACGACTTTTATGGAGAGTTGTCAGTAAACATAAACAAATGCCACGAAGATGGTTTGTTTTTTTTTCCAAGCACATACTGCACCCCCCTATCCACGTTTTTCAGAAACAGGCATTAGAAATGTGCTATGTTTGCTTGTGTATGGCTACAATTTTATGTTTAAACTGCATCTTCAGTATTAGGTAACACAGTTTCATTTGTTAAAGACCCAAAAGTTGAATTTCAATACAAGCAATCCCTGCAGTCTGCAGTCTCAGATATGATTTGCCATGCAATATGGCATCCTTTTGCAGTCTACTTTTATGTGTGCCACGAGACAACTCTCCATAGCAGACTTGATGAAAAGAACATCAGAATATAGTCTTCATTTAACCTCACTTTCATTCAAAATATAATTGAATACTAGAATACTACAAAAGCCTCTGAGCCAATGATTCTATTAAGATGACCCTGAAAAAATCTATTTTTCATTGTATAAGTAGAACTGATACTTATTATGCGTGTACAATGTGACCCCATTATTAGCTCCAAAAAAAAACTAGTAAAAAATTTAACTTTCATATACAGGGTGATTCAAATTCCATGTAAAAACTTTTAGGGGAGGTAGTATGGGTGATTCTAAGCAAAAAAATTCATATGAACATGGGTCCAAATTTGAATGATAACTGAGATATGAACAGAAATAAAAATGCCGCCACTAAAATCAACAGGTTAATAACTCAGGTTCTGCAATGCCTAGGATAATGAATTTTGGAGGAATAATAGGATACATAAAATTGTGTATACCGTTAAAATCTGATCGAATTCCAACGAGTAGTTTCAGAGTTACGCACTTAAAATCGTAACATGCGCTGGTTAGTACTCGCATGTGAGCACTGCTACGATTTGAATGCGTAACTCGGAAACTACTCATTGGCGTATGATCAAATTTTAACGGTATACACAGCTTTATGTACCCTATTATTCCTCCAAAATTCATTATCCTAGGCGTTACAGAACTTGAGTTATGAACCTGTTGATTTTAGTGGCAGCATTTTTATTTCTGTTCATATCTCAGTTATCATTCAAATTCGGACACATGTTCATATGAACTTTTTTGCTTAAAATCACCCATACTACCTCCCCTAAAAGTTTTTTTACATTGAATTTGAATCACCCTGTATAATGTGATCCCTGCTGTTTTGTGGAAGACCAGTGTGTGTGAAGTCTGTAAATATTTAACAATACCCTATGGTATTACTAGAAATAAGATGTGTATGAATATAATGTATATTTTCCAGTTACTTGTAGCGTAACTTGTTGATGAAATTTCTAAAATTTTAAATCATACACCTCATGTGTAATGCAATCTCCAAATTGGGATGCAAATTTAGGTATAAAATTTTTTAACCTTACACATGCATAAATACAGTACACAGAGATGGTATTAATCTGTGTTAAGGCTTTGCAGTACTGGAACTTTCCTATTAAAGCAATAAGACTATGAGCAAACCATGAAGTTTGGAGGTAAAATATAGTGTGAGACAACATCATATTAGATAGATACATGCCTCTCTATGTGTTTGAAAAAGGCACCATGACCAGTCAGCATTACATGGACAACATCAGATAGATTTTTCAGAGTAGTTTTTGATCCAAAGTTCATTTATCTAGATGATTAGCTCATCCACATTGTACTATTCTGGTCGATGAATTTCTCGAAAGTGAAGATATTCATTTAGGATATCCATATCTAGTATCACAAAGTATAAACAAATGAAGGAAATCCGAGAAGTGATACGGGAACAAGAAATTTTTTATAAGATATTCAGCAGATGAAGTGACCAGAGAGATCTTTAAATTTTTTTACAATTTGTTAGTGATTTTTGATTTAATTTAATTTCAAAATCAACACACAAAAATAAATTATAAACAAAGATTTTTCTTATATACAATAAAATTACAGGAGAGAGGTAGTAGAGGGGGAGGGAGTCTTGTTTAATGTTAATGTTCCTCTCAGATCAGCTACTTTGTGGAATTATAGTTGAAGTTTATTTCTAACTGAGACTCTTCACAGTTAGAGACTCTTCAGTTAATTGAATGTCAAAAAATGTACAGTCAGCAACAAAAGTACTTAGCCACCTTCCATTAATTTTCCAAAATTAAACATTAATTTTCCCTTTAACAATTCCGGTAAAAAGTAACAATTCACATGCACCAAAATGATCATACCCGTATCAATCAGTACACACCAAGAGAAAAACTTTTTACCGGAATTGTTAAAGGGAAAATTAATGTTTAATTTTGGAAAATTAATGGAAGTTGGCTAAGTACTTTTATTGCCGACTGTACAGTGCCACCTCTGCATAACGGCACTCTACTTGTAAGCAAATTTATAACAGCAACTTCGTTTTATGAAGTTGCTGTTATAAATTTGCCGTTATGCAGAGGGAGCACTGTATTGGGTGTTTTGCGAGTTTCAAGCGGCAATAATGGCTTTTGAGCTGCTGAGATCCGTTTTATTCTACAATTTATCTCTGTGTTGTCCATTGGAACTTTGGCAGCCATGAATGCTTCAAACAACGATGTTTTCATGAAGACAAGGTTCATAGCCTGGATTCTCATATTGCTTCGTCAATCTTCTTCACCTTCAAGGACTAGTGAAACACGTTTTTTAAAATCAAGTGAGGTAATTTTAGACGGATTCTGGAAGACTTGTTTTTGTGTAATCTTTTTGTATAAAAAGAAAATTTTTTGGTTTTGTGACGAAAACGTTGATGCTGACGCGTCCCAATGCATTTTGTGACGCAACAACACCCTCGCTCCGCACTTGCTTCGAGAGCTAGAGACTACTCTATTAATTTAATTAAGCAAATCATTACCAACAACTATCGTTTAGCCTCTATTCCTATTTATTATGATCGTATAGTGGTCTCTTGTCTACTATTAACTTCCCTCACTTACCTTAACGTGGCACAACCTTCACCTTCCCATTGTTAAAACTACCCCACACCCATTTGAATTCAATCTCCTTTATAAAGTTATACACCCCCCCCTCCCTTTTGTTTCCATGTCAATGGCATTGGCAATAATCACTTAACAACTAAAAGCCTAGAAGAATAAATTAAATAGGATCATTTCTTCAATATGAACAAAAAAAAAGAATTTGAACTTTATTTAAAGTGAATGTTTCGAATATAGATAATAATAATACAAAAGAAAAGAAAAATTAAGTCGACTTTTGAAACTTCCATAAAATACACTCTAATTAGTATTCTCAATGATGCATGCTATTAAGTACAAATATCACAAACTTTTAATATCTCACAATCGTATTAATACTAATTTAACCATCCACCACTATCACAATCGACGTCCACCACTGGCTGTACTCCTAAAGGTATTGCTGCGCTTCCCACCATACTCATTATAATAAAAATAATTCACTTTCATTTATAGCACAACACAAGAACCGATAAACACATTACACAGTACTTATCTGAACTCTGCAGTTACTTGTGGACAGTCACTACCATGTCTCAGTCTCCTTCCACTCAGGGAGCACTGCATTCCCGCCGTCTTTAGGCCTTTTCTGTAGCAGAGTTCCCATGTTGGCTGCCCGGTGAGAGACGCTACCCATCGCTGGTCAGTCTGCTTCTCCTTGCTATCTCTCGGCCAACGAGCGGTAGGATCCGTCGGCTCTTGCAAGCTAGCCCCCACACGCCTCGCTCTCTTTACAACCTGGCTGTCTGAGTTACGTCGTGGGGCACTAGCCACAGGTGTCCCGTGCTGCTCGGAGGCCCCAGTGCCCGTATGTCTGCCGATTGCCGACTCGGTGAGAGATACAGCCACGAAGGTATACTTTATCGTGCCGACCTCCCCAGTCCGCAGTCCCAACCGCTCACGCCCATACTCTTGCACTGTGCTCCTCGCCAGCCGAAACCACCTGCCGCTCAAACGACTTCACCTACCTCTCGCCGCCGAGGCCCGGAACGGTCGCGGAGTGGCCGGCTCCTACATCCTGCCGCCGCTCTCACTGGTCTCGCTCATCTATGGTCCGCTGCTCGGCCCTGCCTGGTCGTGCTTTCCTGAACACCCACACTGAGATATTCACCTTTTTCTCTAGAGTCAAGATGTTGCTTCTCTTCTACTCAAAGTCTGGGCACAGAATATTCATAATTTTTTTTATTCTCCCCTTTCCACTGTTCCTTCCTGCTTTTACCTTTCACTTTATTGGCTGCTCTGTCGAAAATTCCAGGAACTCCGGGTGAAGGTCATTGTTGTGGCAGCTCTTTCTCTACTTCCTCATGCCATTGTTCCTTCATTGATTTCCCGCCGAAACTTTAAACAAAGGAAAGCACATGCTTCTGTCGAGCCCAGTGTTGCCATTACAGTACATTTCATCATTATTTAATATCAATTTTCTCCTTGCCAATGCCATCACATCGAACCGAAGGGGAGCGATAAAACAAAATGAAATAAAGCCCAAGTTCTCCCTTCGTTTTCTTTTCTATTAAAATTTAATTCCTGTCTTCATAGATAACAAATTTTCCTATCTTAACGCCTTATACAACCCCCCCTTTCTACTAACTAACAAATGCGATTTCTATTTTCTGCTTCCTTTGCTAATTTCACCTCCAATATTCTGTATTACGACTAATATTAGACAACACAGATATGCCTAATAAAATGGCATATCTGTAGTGGCGGGCCATGTGAGATATAAAACGAAATATCACACATGTCCCGTCACAGTTTATAATTTATTTTTGTGTTGGGATGAAATTAAATTAAATCAAAAATTTTTAGACTTAATCTTTATATAAAATGTGCCATCCTTTCCCAGAATCATAGGTTGCAAAGGTTTAGTGGAGAAGTGGGACCCACTCCCCCAAAATCTTGTAAGCACATATGAATATCAAGAGAGCTCATTGTGAGAACTGCTAGTGATGTCCGTTGGATCCGGATCTCTGATCCGGATCTGAAAATATCCGGATTCGGATCTAGAAATATCCGGATCCGGATCTCGGATCCGGATTTCGGATCTCGGATCCGGATCTCGGATCTCGGATATCGGATCCGGATTTCGGATCCTTTCGCTGGATGCGTATTAAGACTAATTAGGACTTAAGAGGACTAGGCTATCACTTAATAAAAGCATTTATAAACTGCTTTCAGAAAAAGCTTGCATATACACAATTTCCTGATATAGGATCCGAATTTCGGATCTCGGATCCAAGATCCGGATCTCAGATCTCGGACCCAAGATCCGGATCTCAGATCTCGGATCCAAGATCCGGATCTCGGATCTCGGACCTAGGTCCGAAAAAAAGATCCGGATATCCGGATCTTGACATCATTCCATCCATACATAGAGTCTTGTTAATTTCATGAAGGTTTTTTTATTTTTCAGGAAGAAATTCTGGCAGCAGCATTTGAACGTAATAGCATTAACGTTCAAATGTATGAAAAGCAGCATGCTTTTAAGGTCAGTAGCATATTTACTTTCATAAAAAGAGTACCAAAAAAAATGTATACACATATTGGCAAAGGAAAATGTGCTTAATATACATGGGTCATACAAATGAAAACGAAAATTTGTGTGGGAAAAAAAAGACAACGTGTAGGGTCGTAAGTTTTTGTTTTCAGCAATTGCGAAACCCCACGTGCAAATTGAACAATAGGTTGCAAGTGTTGCATCACATGAGAAAGAATGATAGCTCGCGCTTCGAAGCTCTGCAAGTGATCGCTTCGTCCAAACAAGCAATCACAAACAAATCAAAGTCAAATTGCGAAAAAATCAAAAGCAATCGCTAACAGTACGGGGAAGGTGATGTTGACCGTGTTTTTTGATCGCAAAGGCCCAATTTTACTGGACTTTCACAGTTAACACAGCACGATATGGGGAAACATTGAAGGCACTGCGCACGGCCATCAAATGCAAGCGTCCTGGACTTTTACAGAAGGAGTGCTTCTTCTCCATGACAACGTGCGTCCTCACACCTCGAAAGCAACGGTAGACCTCATCAAAAAGTTCAACTGGGAAGCAATGCAGCATCCATTTTACAGCCCTGACTTATCCCCATGTGATTTTCACGTGTTTGGGGATCTCAAGAAACATCTGAAAGGCCGCAGGTTTCAGCCGGATGATGAAGTGAAGGAAGAGGTTTTGGAAAGGTTCCATACGCAATCGAAAGACTTCTTCCATAAAGGAATTACATGTCTTATTACACAGTGGGATAAATGCCTTAATGAATTTGGAGAGTGTTTTTAAATTCCTTGTATATACTTTGGATAAAAAAAAATTTTCGTTTTCATTTGTATGACCCTTATATTATTCAGGCATTACGATATGAATACATGTTAGTTTTGATCTCTACAATTGTAAAGGGCGGTCACTCAAAGGTGGTAGGAATTAGCTTCCGGTCACTTTTTTATGGTGAACTGCAGCTTCAGTAATGTTGGCCAAAGCTTCTAGTTTGGATTTGCTGCACAAGTTTTTCAGTTTCCATCCAAAGGGTCACCAATGTAACTGGTTTTCTTCATTACATGATATGTTAAAGTCAAGTCATGTGTGGCAGAAAACAGACTACATTGGTGGCCCTTTGTAGGGTCCCATAGGCAAAAGTCTAAAGATGTTAAATCATGATAAGGAGAATGTGCAGATAATTCAATTGCACCTTTTCATCCTATCCATTGTTCTTCCGAATTGTCATCCAGTAAGCTTGCACATCTTGATAATAGTGTGGTCATGTGCAGTCTTGTTGAAACAAAAATTCATCATTCCAGAAAGTTCATAATTTGATCCAACTTCCAAAAAAAGCCCATATATGGTGTATATACACTTTTTTGCAGGCTCCGTATATTTCCTTGAGTGTTATGTTATAACATTAGAGATAGTGATGATGATAAGTTTTAATTGACATTTATTTAGAGGAAAACATGCCGAGATTAAATCATAGGAGGATATTTAAGTTTCCTACAAGAGCTTTGCAGTTGACCATGAGTAACTGTGGTGACATTAATGACTTTGATTGTGAATGGCACAAGGCATATATAGTGAGCAGAAAAATCATCCGTCCACCAGTTTATGTAAACATAAAAACGTTAAAATAAAAAAAGCCAATTAATTTTGAATGGAAATTTTGTCATAATCTACAGTATTTAAACTATGTGACATTTCACATTGGGAAGGAATCATTGTACTAAACTAAAGGGATCACAATACAGTAGATGAAAAGACACCTTGTAATAGCACAGCAAAAAATTATCCATCAGGTAAGTACTCTTAAGCCAAAAAATATTTTCTATTATGAAAAAATTAACCAATCACATTCACAACAAATTACTTATCAGTACGGATAATAATGAAGTGAAACATTGCAGAAAAATAAGAAAATAAAGGAATATTCACGTGATTTGAGAGGTAGAGTCATAGTTGGACTAAAGGATGGGAAAAGACAGCGTGTAATTGCCAAGAATTCCAAATTCCATGTTCATTAGTCCATTACATCATCCATAAGTATAAGACACATCAGGAGAAATCACTAATAAAATTGGAAGAGGGAGGAAGAGAAAAACATCAGAATGGGACAGAGAAATTGTAAAACACATTAAAAAAATTGGAAAAAAATCAGTTGTAGAATTGTGTGCAGCAAAAATCATTTATTATCAATTATTCCTCAAACCATTCGAAATAGGTTGGATGAAGCCTGGCGTGAAGGATGTGCACCAAAGAAGAAGCCCTGTGCCAGTAAGAAAAATCGAGTGAGTCACCTGAAATGGGCAAAAGAGTATCTAAACAAGGACAAAAATTTCCGGAACAAAATTGTGTACAGCTAGAATTTGTCATTAAGAGATCTTTTACTCCATGCAGTGGTTATCATAAAATATATATTTGGGACTGTTGAAAGGAAAAAAATTTAGTCCTCAAAGATTCTTCAAAATGTGATGAATACCATTGTTTGATAACGATCAAAATAGGAGGGAAAATTTTGTTTTTCAACAGTACCAAATTTCTATTCTTAATATGATCAGAATATAATCTATTTTTCTTGTAGCCAAATCAGAAAAGTTCATGCATTTCATGTATTGATTAGAATTTGCATTATCAGAAAATAGTTAATTTAATTTTTGTGAATTTTAAAAATATATTTTTTTAAATATCTTCATTAGGTCCACAATTTTAAAGGTCTTCATTGGTGTGACTTTTGTGGAAATTTCATGTGGGGTCTGATAGCACAGGGTGTAAAATGTGAAGGTAAGCTGGAGATGGAGTTTTAATTACCGTAAATTATTTCCAAGAAAATTTCATTATAAATCAGTTTGCTTCCATATTTATCATATACCTTGGTATTTGATTTTGTTAAGTGGTAGTTCATTTTTTTGGGAAATGATTTTAAATGAATTGTGTATGGTATTCAATTCGTTGTTGCATGCCCAGTGTAAGTTTAGATATAAACTATATCTCGTTTCAACTTAACGTTATAGTACAGAAAAAATTACAAGCAATTTACACTTCAAACTTGTACCATTATTCCCAAGAAAAGAGTTGGATTATAAATTTTATTTATGAAACCCATGAAAATAAAATTAAACTTTATTTATCTATTAAGTTATGTTTTAAAGGAATTACTTCTATAAGCATCTCTAAGTAACATCACCTGTAGACCTCTTCTGATTACCAATTTCATTGTCATTATTATTATTGGTTATGTAATAGCTGAGGTTCTCTAATGATAGTTAAAAGTCCTGATAACACTCTCTTAGCCTTTTCTGTTTCATTAATTTCCTATATCAGAAGAGTTATTTCTGTATGTTTAAAGTTATGAGGGGAGGTGATTGCTTGTATGGATTGCAAAGATCGGGGCTGCTCCCCATAAGTCAAAGATTATTACTGTCAACACGAAATGTCATCTTGTATGATGCAAAGAAAAAATTTGCTTAGATTGCAATATTATAGGATGGGGCAGGGGAGTTGTTAACAGCTGGTCAGATTATTAACAAATAACTCGTTTGTGTATTTTATCAAGGCATGCAGAATCAGGATGGAATCAGGAACCTGAGCTGTTTGAAACTCAGAGATTTGTTAGTTATCAAGAGATAAAAGGTGCTTTATGCTATGAGTGTGGGGACACATGTCTATCTGTCTGTAACTCCTCCAAGGCTATGATAGATTTTCAAAATCTGTTTTCGTCAGTCGATTAATATGGTTCATGACACGAAGCACGGTCATTTTTTCTTCAACCCCATCCTTCAAAATGGCAGATGGTGTTGGTGCCTCCTCAAGTGGCCATGTAAAATTAATCTACTTTTTATATGCTTTTAACTTTTAAGAACTGTAGAACTAAGATAAATAATAGTAGAGATAATATAAACATTTAAAAGCATTATTTGAGCTTTCTTGCATTTTCATTTAAGTTCAGAAGGAGCAATGTATCTTAGAAGACTTCATCTTCTTCTAAGACTTACTATTTTGCATAAAATTTTATTAACTCCCTATTTGGCATTGCTGTACTTATATAAACAAGATTTGATTCAAAAAATATTTTTTTGTTGATGTAATGATGAGTGCTCCTTTAAGGGTTAAACAAAATACATGTTTTCTCAACAATCTTATTACTTGTCTTTAATGTCTGATCTTATTAAACTGTCAAATCATTGCAGAAAATTTATGAAATTAAGGCATATTTGAACACATTTAAAAACATATTAACACTGGCACTGTGCTAGAAGTTCATTAAAGAGACCTTACATGGCTGGAGCTGTCTTTCTATAACAAACTCAATATTTATTAATATGTGGCATGTGCTTCTTTTCCAGTGAGTCCCCTCAAATCTTTTTGTATGGCCATGGCAACAGAATGCTCTATCATTGCATCAACATGAAAATATTGTTGCATCATGACCACATTAGTTTCCATGGCAACAATATATTGTACAAAAGATTGATATTGACACAGGTTTACCTAAAGCCTGCCACATTCACTCATCTCTAGGTGTGCTACGGGTTTCTTACCCCCACAGTATTTTTCTTCAGATTGTAAATCACATGTGCTCCAAGTTTGGTTGAAATTATTCCAGGCGTTCCATAGTTATTGTGAAACATACATACGTCCATTTTTTACACATACCGTATAGATAATAAATGAATGTGTCTTTCATTGCTGATTACGGATATCGCATCCAAATTTCTGTGGGATCAATATTTCCGGAAATATTGGCCAAAAATCGAATTTCAGTTATAGCTTCATATATTCAAATTAATGACACTATTGGATTTGCAAAAATCTGTATTCTTTATTGTGAATATACTCCTTATTGCAAATTCTAGAACCTAAACTCTTTCTAATTTGACATCATTCACTTGCAAATGAATTTTACAGGCAGCTTAAAGAACGGCAGAAAAGTAAACACATGACAACAGCAGTTATCACACAATAGCTTCCTCTTACTAGAAAAGAGGGAATGAAAGGAAATCTCCTGTTAATTGGTTATTTGTGTCATGTGATGTGCAAAGCCAATCAGTAATGGCACTGCATGATAATGCAAGTGAACACCAGAAAGATTTCAGACTGAGAAAGATTTTAATTCCATTTTTAATTTTACTTTCCATTCGTCATCCATTTTTGCTCATTTAAAAAGTAAAAATTTACTCATTAATGATTATGAAAACCATTTTTAAATAACTTCATGTGTTTCGATTTTCTCTTTTCCAGATTGTGGCTTTGGAGCACATAAAAAATGCTCTGAAAATGTTCCCAACGACTGTTGTCCTGACCTCAAATATGTGAAAAGGGTATTTGGAGTTGATCTCACCACTCTAGTCAAGGCTCACAATACTGTCAGACCATTTGTTGTGGACATGTGTATACGAGAGATAGAGAATAGAGGTCAGTTAATCTGTTCAAGCACTTTTAAATCCTACAGCAGTTTTTTATGTTAAGAATTTTGAATTTAAACCAATTCAAATTATGAGAATTGTAAAGTCAGATCATATCATAAGGTCAGTTGAATAATGTTATGCTCCAGTGCCCCCCCTCCCCCCTGAAATAAAATTCTGGGTATGGCCCTGCCCATAAAGAACCCATTTGTAATTCTCAACAAAGTACACAATTTAATAGTGAAAAATTTCTTAATGATTTTCAAGGGAATTGCACAATTCAGGTTTGAATGTTTAAAAGCATCTCAGTAAACAAATCAAATCCGCTTTTCCAAAAATATTTTACTTAGCATGACTATGCATATTTCAGCCACCATGTGGCCATCTTTCAGCATGTCTAAATTCATTTACAAAACATTTTTACATAAGCAATGAAAGTAACAAAAAATTACATTGAAGAGCCAATTAGAAAAAAGTTTATTTTAAGTGTTCTAAAATGTCAAGCCAGTTGGAAAGGTCAGTGGGTCTTCTATCCTGATTCATAACCTGGATATACTTATATGCTTATAATAAGGCTGTTTTCCTATGGAGATATTCAAAAGATATCAAAAACCCACCATTATTGAGAAACTTGGAAATTTCTTGAGAGTTAAATTGATTCTGAGGTAGTAATTGCTCCTGAAGAAATAAAAGAACAAGCAAACAAATAACAAATATGCTATCTCTCAATATTCTTTCTCATTTTACACTGTTGGTTAATGCAAATAATTAAAGACTTAATTTCCATTTAACTTTGTGGCACTTAATTTGCAAAGAAACTGATGTTTAGAACTTCTTAGAAATTTTATTGTTTTCAATTATGGAAAAAAAAGGAGAATATGTTATAATGTAAGTGTATATCTTTATGTATTTGGAATAGGATAATTTGGTAAATTTATTTTTTTTAAATTTCAGGATTGGGTGCTGAAGGATTGTACAGAGTGTCAGGTTTTAATGATGATATTGAAGCAGTTAGGATGCTAATTGATAAAGGTGAGACAAGAGAAATTACCATAATCAGAAAAATTTCATTTATTTGACGATTAGTCTTTAATTTTCGAGTGAAATGTTCTGTCTGATGCAAAAATTCTTTACCATCTGATTTAAAAATTTCTCATTTCTTGGTATCTGTATATGACAAATGAAATATATGATGATGTGAAGGTTAGTTTAAAAATAATTAAATTGTTTCAAATTTAAAAAGCTAAACAAAAATTCTAAGCAGTTAGAATTGCTATTGAGATATATTTTTACAAAAAATTAATAAATATAATAGCTTGGCAATAAAATGAAACTTAAGACTACAGCTCAAAGATAGCTGAAGATTGCCCCTCAATAGGCCCAAAGGCCCTTGTATAAAAGAAAACAAGCTTTCAATTTAACAGCTTAGGACTTAATCAGAAGAAAATTTAAAGAATGGTTGAAATTAGAAAATGATAGGTTAAAAAAGTCCAAGCCTGAAATAAAATTATTGAAAAAATATAGGTGCCCATATAAATAATTATGCTTCAGAAACTCAAATTTGGGAATGGGAGTAGATAACTGTCATTTTGATTTTCTTTACGAACTCTGTTAATATGAAAACTTGCTTAATACGAAATTTTTTCATGCCCTAACTCCAAATAAATATTTTTCTTGTTAAATTCCCCCAATATTAAAAACAGTTTTTATCTGAAAACTTGGATATTCTGAAAAAATGTACACAAAATTCATCACAAAACACCTGAAAAATGAATTTTTTTTTTTTAATATTTTGAAACAGTTTTAATCACCCTCATTGATAAAACTTAGGCTTACAACGAGAAACTCTCCAAAATTAATTTTAAAGCCTTTGTAGATGTTGATATGAATTTAATAATGTTGGAACCATTAACAGGTGAAGCTATTATAGAACAGATCCGCAAAAGCCAAGATGGCAGATCTGAGAAGAGTGATGATGAGGTAGGCAAACAGGGGTTAAACGATCTTTCCAGCAAATTAAAACTATTTCTCACTGAAGGTTACCGATGAAGAATTTAATTTGTATTTCAAAGTTAACGACAATAGGAAAATCACTAAACGTCATAAAAACAAACGTCAATTTTAGAATATTTTCATTCATCAGCTGATTAAAATTTATTACTCTGTACTGTAATAGGGCACTGCAAATACCATACAATCAAATAATGTAATTTATCAGCAGAAAAGGTGTGCAATGTTTCCATTTTTTTTCTCTTCCTGGGTAATACAAAACTTTGCTATTACGAAAAAATTTTTGTCACCCCAACTGATTCATAATATGACATTAATTTCAGAGTTCTCTGTAGTACAAATTTAAAATTTTTAGCAATTAAAATTTTATTATCAATGTTCAATACATTGTACAAGTCTTTAATCCAGCGCAGATGGAATCAGGTTTTGATCATCCAATAGTGCCAAATTAATGAATATAAATTCTAATCTTCCCCTCCTGTTAGTTTAAGAAAGAATAGATCAGGTCTTTTTGATGAGAAAAATTGATAAACACTAACGAGTATATTTTTAAATATTATTTACTCTTATTAATATGTTTAATTAATTACTTGTATGCATTGCCTTCTTAAACACAATTTTACTGATTTTTAACTTTTGACATTTAACTATGTCATCACCATAACATTGGTACATGTAAATGTCTAATATAGTAATAAACGAGACTTCACAAATCAAATTATTTTTCCTTCTTTCACTGAGTTTAAATGTAATAAACAAAAAAGCATTTAGTCAAGTTGGTGAGCAACTTTTGTGGCTACACTCCTTTATACAATAATAACAAAAGAACATCCATTTGATCACAACTAGGGCTGCATTCACTTATTCACTAAAAGTCAACAGATCACATGATTGGAATACAAGAGCACTGGTGAATAAGGAAATGCTTACAGAGTCAACAATAACGAGACTTTTAACTCAAAGAAACTGGCCACTATGTAAATTTTTATGTTTTCCTTCCACTGATGTGTCAGAAAAAAATAAGCAATAATGAAATTTAACATAAAATAAGAGTCAAAATATGAACTAAGATCTTTAATGAAAACAAGCTATTATGTACCAGGTCTGTAAATATGAAATCAGAATTTGCCCATAGATGGCCCTAGCTGCGTACTTGGATATCTTGTAACAGCAATGTGGTTCAAATCCGCAGTAGCTCACTTTGTAAGAGCAGTGCCAGCAATAGGCATGGTCCCTGGTTCGAATCCAGGTCGTGGAATTTTTCCTTCCCTTTTCGATTTGTTATTGTGATATGCTTGAAGAAGTTTCTGTTTGTTTTGTTATTATCTTCTGTTTGAATGTAGTTGCCATCAAACCGCATCATTGATGCCATTTTCTTACTCTGATATCTGACAAAAACTTTTCAACTCACAACAGTACAAGTTTCATATAAGAGTATAGTTTTTAATAGCATTGAACATGTCAAATTTTGTCCCTGGAAACAACGATTTGCAGACAGCATTGATTTTCTGTTACCATTTGAAGAAAATTGCTGCAGAATCGCATCGAATGCTTGTCAAAGTTTATGGTGAGCATGTTCTTGGTAAATCACAGTGCTTTGAGTAGTTTAAAAATATTCAAAAGTGGCGATTTTGACGTGAGAAACGGAGAACACTGAAGACCACTGAAAAAGTTTGAAGACAGCGAATCGCAGATATTGTTGAGTGAGGATGATGCTCAAACGCAACAACAACTCAATTTGAATCAAGCTTTGCATGAAAAATGACCAGAATATCAAAAAGGCAACACAGTGATTTTGCTTCATGATAATGCACTGTCACACACAGCAAAACTGGTCAAGGAAACGATTGAGGCGTTTAGTTGGGAAATACTTTCGCATGCATCTTACACACAAGACTTGACTCCTTATTTGCATCGATGGGACATGCACTGGTCGAGCAGCACTTCACTTCTTACGAAAATGGCTCGATTACTGGTTTGCCTCAAAAGAGCAACAGTATTTTTGGCGTGGCATTCACAGGTTGTCAGACAGTTGGATAAAATGAATAGCCAGCGATTGGTAATACTTCGAATAAAATATTTTTTCATACAATAAACGTGTACCGTATTTTCTATACAAAAATTCCGGTTTCATATTTAAATACCTAGTATTTGAATTGAGTTGATGATTAAGATAATAAAGCTATATAGCAGGGGGAAACACTTATTTTAAAATGAGATAGATGATGATTTGTGATAATTAATTGTTTGATTACTATGCAGTTTTTAAGTGCAAAGTGTAATTTTAGTATTCGATACATTAAGATCATCAGCATAGTATAAAATAGAAATATTTTGAGGAAGAATAAGACTTCGATAAATAAATTGAACAAGAAAGTGTTAGAGGCACCGTGAGAAACAACGGCAAATTTGTAAAAAATGGAGGAAATATTTGTTTTCTATTTAATAATTAAAATAGTTTTAGACACAGAAAATTATAGCAAAGGGTATATTGTCCTATAATATAAACTGTGAAATAAAATTGAGTATTCAGCACTTTGAAATATCAATTGAGATCATGTCAAACTGATGGGCATCACCATGGCTTTGTAAACATTAGGGACATGAAGATGATTATTTAAAGTAGATCTCTTAACCCTTTATAGCACACTGGTATGTGTAATTACCATCAAGTGTACAGGGTGTTGCAAAAATATACAGGACAGTACTGCTGGGTAGCCTATCCTCTCGCTTCAGGGGCCGCTTCTTAAAATGATCATTGGGAAATTTTATTTTGTTAACCCATTTACTCTGAAATTGGTAAAAATGGAAATTGAGACTTCATATCTTAAATTTATACTCTGTAGCATGTAAAGACAAAAACTAATTTACAAAGACATAAAAAATTACAATTATGGACGATAGCATATAATTTTAAATAAAATCTAAGTTTGGAATCACTAGGCAACGGACCAGGGACTGACATCACTACTTAGTTTTCTTGTTAAGTGAATTAAAAGTAAAAATTAAAATTAATTTTTAATTTTAATTTTAATTTTTATTTTTAAGTTATCGTGGAGAATGTTTAATTTTTAAGTATCATGTACTAATTGGCTGTTTATTGGACTGCATTTTCATTTCGGACTTTTCAGATCTTAATTTCAAAATTCAAATTCTTCAAGAACTTCAAAATTCAAAATTTTTCATCATTAGAGAGTTAGTTTTTTTTCGTTACGAGATATTCAACCAATGTTCTCGTGTAAAAATTTCTCGTTAACAACAAATTGCGATCTTGTTTTTTCTTTCTTATCAAAAGTGAATCGTAATAACCAACAAGATATAATACTCAAGGCCGCTCTAAGATAGGTCATGACAAGGTATCCCATCATGCATTAGTTCGAAGCAAAATGGCAGATTGATCTATCAAATTAAACAATCGAAAACTAATATCTCTGCTATCAGAACGATTTATAGCTGAGCAATCGGTCATTTTAAATGAACTTATATTTTTAAATAGCAAATTTCTTAACTTAGAATTCTTGAGATCGAAGCAAAATGGCGGCCTTGTCATGACCTTTATTAGAGCGACCTTGATAATACTAGGGTACAAGTGGCGCCATCTAGTGTCAGAAAGGAAAGTGTTTTTTTTTCTTATGTTATGAAATACAGCAAGTACGCTAAATTCAACTGTATTACTCTAGGCGGAGTAAAAAGTACTCAAAGAATTCCATTTTCCATAAATAGATCATTGAGGGTGATAACTGATTGCTAACTGACTCGTGTTGGCGGATAACAAGGCAGAAACAGGCACTCGACTAAGCGAGAAAATTAAGATGGCGGATTTTTGGCCGGATGTTCTCGCTATGCACATACTGCGCATGAACAAAGATCTATGCAATCGACATTTGCCAGCAAGATCGAAAATTTTTTGCGTTAATTTTATTCATAACGTATGAGAATCATCTAACTTTAACGGAAGTGATGTCAAATTTTTTCGTTTTCATACGAGAAATTTCTCGTAACGAAAAAAAAACTAACTCTCTAATATCATCGTTATCATTTCATATTGTCACCTTTTAAACAAGTGCCGAGTCAACAATGAAGTCCGTTTCTACGAGGTTAGAAAATTATTGCCAAGACAGTGGACTTGAGATAACTTGGACTGTTAGAAGATTTGTTATTTAGTAATCTTTTAAATTTTATTATATTCTTGTAATTTTTTTATGTCTTTGTAAATTATTTTTTATGTCTTTACATGCTACAGAATATAATTTAAGATATGAAGTCTCAATTTCTATTTTTACCAATTTCGACGTAAATGGGTTAACAAAATAAAATTTCCCAATGATCATTTTAAGAAGCGGCCCCTGAAGCGAGAGGATAGGCTACCCAGCAGTACTGTCCTGTATATTTTTGCAACACCCTGTATAGCCTAAAGGGCAGAGGTAGAATGTTACATCTCAGCTACAGTGAAGTATCTCCTTATCCCATTAGATGGCATTGCAGTCAATTTTTCCTGCATTGGTAATTTTTTCTACATACCTTTAGTAATAAACAAGCTTACTGGGCCCCGCCCAGCCGGGGTCGTAACCAAGCCGCAAGGATTAATTATGATGTTAGGCATCAATGACATCCTTAAATACTATATTTTTGATAAAAGTTCCTTTGTTGTTCTCCAGTTGAGGATCAGAGATCACAACTTTTACATGCTGTTTGGAGGTACATCGTGAAAGAGCTACATACATGTGGCCATGAGTAAATACTTCATGGCACAGATAGATTCCCAAACGCTGGACCGATTGCCCTTGTCCTTTATTGATTGTCATGGCAAATGCAACTTAGACTGGGAACTGTCGACGTTTCAGCATGAAAGGCATGCGCTCGTCTTCACTGATGAGTGATACGGGAAATGAATACGCGTTATCCCTTCCGTGCTCCAGTGAGAATCTTAGCGCAGGGTTCGTACGGTTCATGAAAAACCTGGAAAGTCCTGGAAAATCAAAAAAAAAAAAATTCCAGGCCTGGAAAGTTTTGGAAAATCAATGGTTTCTGACTTACGGGGAGTCTCCGGTGAAAAACACTTTTTCCATGTTTTTACTTAAATTTATGTGATTTTTTTTAATTGAATAGAACATTAAAAAAGAAAGAGTTTAACATATAGTAGCCAATATTCTGCCCATTAGTTTCCAAGAACAAAAATATTAAGTCAAAAATATGATCGTCTGCAAAAAAAAGCATTCTAGCTGAAGTAATCATCCGTTTGGAAATGTTTTTGTGTCAAATGAGACTTAAGAGTGTGTTCTTGGATAAGACGGAAAGCTTTTTTAAATAAGAACAATAGTTTTTAATGGCAACGTTCTGAAGTTGACACTAGAGTTAACAAAATATTCAGAAGTAATAATGTTTTTTTTTCAAAAACATATTTATGTCTATTTGGAAAAAAACTCTCTGTCATATCCAAGAACATTATACAGGGTGTGCCAAAAGAACCGGGACGGTCGAATATTTCGCAAAATTTACATCGGATCGAAAAACTGAAAAACACGTGTTCAATATTTTAAACAATAAGATTATCTTATTTAATCTTATACCTGTGATGATGGAAGTGTTTTGAAATGCATAGTCTTCATTAAACAACATAATCTTAATGGGGAAATTGTATGAAAATTTTAAATTATTGTTTTCTACAGTATTCAGTATCCTGAATAATCCTCAAGGAATAATAATTCGTTTGTGAAAAAAATTTGTAGTTATTTTTTTTTAAAATATTAAAGTTGACACCACAAGAAAGCGGTACGTCATAGCTTGTGAGTATTATAACCATCACTATCGCCAACAATGGTTAAAGCTTGCAGCCAACAATCATCAGATCGAGTTTCACATGCACTTAAAATCATTGCGTTTGGTGGAAAGTGACGCCAGATATTGTTTTCGTTGGGAGGCGTGATTTCACGTTTCTAGCGCTGATTTTAATAGCTTTCGTTAATATTTCTAAAAATTTAACAACGATTTTGTATTCAGCATAACACAATCTGTATGAAACAGGCTTTAATTAAAAAAAAAAAAAAAAAAAAATCATTCATCTTCCCCATTCTATTCTTTAGCAGGATCTTGTTTGTTTGTTTATTTGTTTTTTTTTATTTATTTATATTTAGCAATACCAGTTTCCATTATGAATTTTTATATTGTTGGATTTTTAAAAGTTATATTGAAGTGTCAAATTTCATTCTGAATAATAGCTTCTTTGTCTCCAAAATAAATATAAATTGATGAATTATGAGTTGATTTTGTACCTTCTGTAGGCGCATTCTCCATCGCGCAAGAAACGCACTATATGCACATTGTGTCCGCACTGGCTGTTCCTCATCGCCAGTGCGTTTAGTTATCGTGCGTTTCGTGCGCGCACAAAACACACTAGCTAGGAGCTGGGGTTGCCTGATCATTTAATTGTTAACGCTCTGTTCTCCTTCAGGCTGCATGATTCGCAGGATTCAAACTGCACGATTCGCACTGATCACGTGACTCACTCTCACGATTGTGCGTTTCGTGCGCGATGGAGAATGCGCCTTATATTTATCTTCTCTGTTCTGCAGTTTTCACTTTGTTAAGTGAAGTATTTAATCCTCTAGTAAGTTTTCCTCTTATTTTTTGATCAAAGATGGCGAAAGTGCGAACATAAGCCGCAGTGCCTATGAAGACATCAATGTTATAGCAGGCGTACTGAAACTCTATTTCCGTCTACTTCCAATTCCACTTATTACTTTTGATGCCCACCCTTTATTCATTGCTTCTGTCAGTAAGTTACCTTTTATAATGAGACTTTTTAAAATTTAGTTAGGGTTGCCTATAGAACAGTATTCTAAAGTTAATTTTGATCTCACTAAATCCATATTCAAAATTATTTTCTATATGTTGTTTGGCATCATGAATTTCTTTCATATATGATTTACGTATTTAATTCTTATGTTTTTAATAATTTTTTTACAGCTTGAAAATACTAAAACCGTTGTTAATTCTAAAAATAAAATTAGTAAAACTTATCTTAATTAATTTCACTTAATTAAAAACAAGAAATTAATTAAACTGAAAATCTAAAGACTGTTTGACAAAAGGCAGGTTCCAACATAAACTAAAGCCTTTGGTGAATTTGTTATAAATTGAAATTCCATCATTAAAAAAAGTTGTTTATCAATGCAAAGTTTGAAAAAATAAGTTTTCCTCTATTATTTCAGTTAAATAAAAATAAAGTTTTTTATTTTATGATATTAACAAACTATTTTACTGAAAAATCTGGTGCTTAAACAGTCATTCACCCTTGTGCTTATTCAGAACATAATCTTATGCTTGTTTAAAGCTTTTTTCTTATAATTTGTTATATACATGGGATTTCCGTTCAATGAAAGATATTTCTAGTATTTCTCTTGTACTGCTCAGACAATAGCGGTATTGTGGTAATCTTCTTTGTTTGATCCTACATGGCCTGAATTTCCTTCGAAATTCCTTCATAATCGGTTAGGAAATCAGCTTAATGGGAGATTGGCTTACTGTGGCTTACCTCGATAATCCAAATTGTTAGTAAAGGACAAACACAAACATCCATGCCTCAGTGGGATTCAATTCCTTGACCCACTGGTCCCGAGAGAGATAAAACCTGTGATTCAAGGTCTCGGCCACCGAACTGGCATATTATGGTAATATTGCACTAAATTGGGCTAATTTTTTTTATTCTTTTGGTGAAGAAATCAGGCATTTGTTACCAGCACCATTGATGCACTGCTGTTTTCTCCTCATCACTGGTTTAATCATGAACTTCAGCTTAGTGTACATTTGTTATCCATTTGTAACAAATGTACCTTCTAACGTTACAGTGGGGCTGGTAATGCTGGCTTGATATACCTAGATTGCTGTTTTTAATACTCCTTGCCCACTTTATAACGGTCTCACATGTACATATGCATTGCCATAGATAACACCCATTCTTCGATGAATGTCTATTGGTGCACAACCCTCTGCAGCTAGGATTGTTTCAACTGAACACACATGTACATCTCTATTTTCTCAACTATTTTGCACAAATGTGATATTGCAAATGGGTTCTGCTATTTCTAAAAGATGTGATATACTGTCTATGATGTCATGATAGCCAATGAATCAGATTTTCCATTCATACAAGTTTCACGTTTGTATCCTGCAAATTGCTGAAGCTATCTCTTAGGAGGCAGTACATTTCAAAACTCCCTCGTATACCGGAAATGTAAATACAGGAAGAATTAGCCTTCCCGGACAGGTGGCATTTATGTGTCGATTTACAGGGGGATTATTTTGACGAGGCAATATATCATTATTTTCCTAGGAACATCCAACTTGTATTGTTCATTTTCAGGACATTTCATTTGTAGCGAACCAATATTTCAGGTTACCTCTAACATGGTAGATATAATATTCTAAATATTACTAATAATGTTAATCCTGCTGGAATATCCCATCATTCAGGGGGTAAATGAAGCTCATGAGAGGTGTAAAATGGTAATCAAGCAGTGGTCCCTGATCAATGAAATCTTTCATCAGATCTGATCCATTGTGTGTGAACAGTATGAACCAACACTTTGAATATTTCCTTGGAGTCCATGGGTTCTGCACCATATTTAAAGTTGCCATGAGCCCAACAGAGTTTTTCCAGATTGCAACGCATTGCTGCTCTTTGAGGGCCCAATTAGTGACAAGATGAACCCATTTGTGTTGCTGTGTCTTAGGTTGTGGTGTTAACAGAAACACTCGAGTGAGTCCTCTGCAGCAATATCTCTTTGAAGCTAAAGAATACCTCACCATTCTGTGGAATATACATCCGGTACATCCTACATTAAACTAGTGTTAACATGATTTTTCTAACTGGAAAAATAAAGATTTTGTGTTTAAATTATTTACCCAAAATACAACAAATAAAAACATGACGTGTTTTGGTATGGAAAACTGAAAAACTTGTGAACTAAATTTTCAAACAGAATCCAGTCAAACCTTGACAATTCTCTTCAACTTACAATTCTCTTTAACCCAAGGAAATCTATGAGTTTATCTTCGAGTTAAGATTACTCCCACTCTCGCTCTGCAAAGCCACCATTTTTTGCTCGCTTTAAACCGTATGAATTACGAACTCTCTCATATTTGTAGTACTCAAACATCCGCGACAACATAGACAACCTGCCCATGTTGGAGGAAATCGAGCTAATGGAACGACATTCATTAATTTTAAAAGTGATCGACCGATGAGCAAACATGGGTTTAACTAGAGATGGTGAATAAGGCCATTAGTCATTGTTCACATAGACTCATACAATATCAAATTATAACTGAGACAGATCTGAAAATTTCCATAATGTTACTTTTGCAGATTTGCTGTCTTATGATTTTCACACATCAGTATAGATGTATTATGATTAAGTGTTTATATACCTTTTTGCTTAAATATACATATTGCTATTATTTCAATAATCCTTTTTCGTTTTTCTTTCCCTAATAATTTAAGAAAAACTAAATCAGGAAGAAAAATTAGAGGCTTTGAAAGAAGCTGTTGGAACCTTACCTCCTGCTCATTATCAGACATTGAAATACCTCATGGCTCATCTTCATAGGTAAACAGAAATTTTACAAAAGTTAAATGATGAAACCTTTTCTGCCTATTTTGTAATCAAGCTTTTAATTTTTTAATAAATATTTTTTTTTATTAGGGTGGCAGAAAAATCTAAAGAAAACCTAATGCCCACCCACAATTTGAGCACTGTTTTCTGTCCAACATTAATGCGATCTCCTGACATAGGTACACCCGATCTGTCAGTGTGGAAGTATGAAAGCACAGCAATAGAACTACTCATCACACATCAAAACGTTTTATTTGAGTAGCTAACCATTGATAACAATGGAAAAGATGAATATTAGCAGTTATTTTTTCCACTTTTAAGTTTTCATAGTGGCTTTCAAGTTGCCACCTAAGCATACAAACAAAAACAAAAAAAAAGCTAAATGTAGAAGATTCCAAAATACATAGTATGATTTGGAAAACTAGAAAACATTTCAAATTTACTTCTGAAGTAAAATTATTTTACTCTTTTAGAAAATATTTTAAAGGAACTTGTAAAAGAAATGATTATAAATATATTTACTAAATGGATGGAAGTCCTAAGTCAACTTCTGCTTTGAATCTTGCTCATTGTTTTTTATAATATATTATTGTTGGAAAAAAAAATTTTTCTTCATACATCGAAGTGAAATACTCTTCATGTTGTTCTACCATTCCTTCATCTGCCTTAGAACAAGTTGATTTTTTTAATTTATTTTGTGTTAACTGTTGGTTTATTAAAAAAAGTAATTATTTTAAGGAGAAAAAAATTTGCAATAATAAATTAGTTTTAAAAATTCAATATTTTTTTAATTTTTCATTTGTGCTTTTAATTATGTTATAGTAATTTATTATATAGTTTTTCTTTTATAGTAATCATAGAATATTTGTCAATGAAACAAAAATGCCTTACAAGATTTAGTGTCATTTGATTGCTTTTTACCAGTACCAAAAACTGTTTTTTTTTTTGTTTTTTTTAAAAAAAAAAAAAAAAAGACAGAAAGAAAAGAGTAATAGTCGTTTTATTTAATACTAGTCATGCTGTAATAGTAGTAGCCAGTGATTGGTTGAGAAATCATTTATTTATAAATATATTTTTTTTTCAAAAAGTACGTTCCCATCTATTTTTAATTATCATTAATCTCGTGCATACTAAGCTGAAATGGCAGCACATTTGTACGAGTAAGAATTGTGTATGAAAAGTACAAATTGTAATCATTAAAGACATTCATTTTTCATAAAGAAAAATAGATAATTGAGTTTACTGTGTGTACTGTTCCATTATTTATGTTTATTTATTCATTGTACTATTTTGTTTGTGTTTTGTTGAATACTATCTAATGGTGTTGTTGCTGAATTTGTCCCAGTAATCTGGTTTATTACAAAGACGGTGCAGTTTTAAAATTTAATGGCACCTCGGAAATCGAAGTAAATTTTATTACTGCTCTAATGAAAATTGCGGTATTTTTTGGATAATCTGTAACTGAATTGTGTAACAGAATTAGTAACAAATCCTAAAAGACTGCTCATTGTTTGAAACTTTAAACTAGATCTTATTGTTTATTAAAGTTAACACTAAGTAACGCATATGGATAAAATTTATTGAAAATTCCTCGGCAATGAAAAATTGAACTAAATTTTACCCACTATATCCCCTTTACGTTCTTGTGGGCTGTGCTGTGCTAAGCTTTAATTGCAGAGATGTACAATATTGTTTACACTGGTTTATTTTTTATCTGTGATAAATACTTTTTTCTTTCTATTTTGCCTACCAGCTACATTACAAGATTTAATATTCTTCTTATTGAGAAGTTTTAAAATCAGTTTGTTTTTCATTTCATCTGAAAACTTGAACTTGGGGATGTGGGAGGGTTGTAAAAGAGCATTGGCAATTCTTTGTCAAAGTGGGTTCTTTAATGTGCATGTCAAAGAATTTGATCAAATGATAAAAAAGAAACTACTGTGTTGTGATTTTTTTTTAATTTTGTGTTTTGTGTTTAAAGTTTGTTTGTTTTTTTTCCTTAGCATTTATTTTGTAGGACTTAACATTCCCTGAACTAGAGACATGTGGATCTGAAAGTTTATTTTAAGACTATAACTATTGCAGTCAGCCAAAAAAATATACAGTTCAATATTTTTATACTTGAAATCTTCTTAATGATTAAGAAAATATTGTTTGCAATGCCAGCAAACGTTTTGAATTGTATTTCTTATCAAAATAAGCTCTTGAAAGTTGTCCCTCCTCAGCAGATAAAAAAGGAGTAGTTGCTGTTGGCCTTTTGAAACAGTATTTTCTTTCCTTTTCCTCTGTAATTTATTATTATTTTTTTTTTTTTGTAATATATTTATCATTGATAATGGTAATAGCTCTTCATTTGTTTTCATCATTTCAAACTGTAGTTGCCAAATTTTTGAAATTTAATTTATTTAAGTATTGATATTTTAAAGTTTTTAAGTCTTGCATTTAAGTTCATAATATTTCCTCAAGCGTTGCATGTATGTTGTATATGATGAATGATTTAGTGATATTTGTTCATCAAGGTTTCACATTGATGGGGCATTTTCATAAGGAGAAAAAAAAAAAATTTAAATATTAAAATACAATTAGAAAATTATTTCAACCTGTTATGTAAACATGGAAGATTTTTATATAAACTTAAATAGAAATGAAAAAATAAATGTAAATAAGATTGTTTCATTTATTAATGTTTTTATAGTTTGGTTAAAGAAACTTATCAACCTATTCTTCCTATATGAAAAAAACCAAACTGAATTCTATAAAAATTATACACTATGAATTAAGTTTAAGCATTGTTGCCCATGCATTTACAACTGTTTTTATAAAGTTTTAAGTTAGTACTGTAACTTACTGTTTGTTGCAGTGCCCCTTTTTTCCAGGCATTTATTAAAAATTTACAAGCTTAAACGCTTATTCGGTTTCTTTTTTTTTTTTTAATCGATGAAATTTCATTATTAATAAAAATGAATTTTTATATGCATGCAAATTGCATTATAGTTTTAAAAAGAATTAAAAAAAAGAGTATGTGAAGGATAGAATGACTCTTTAACGTTAACATGATAATGGACAACTAGTTGAAAGTTAAATTGTTAATTTAAAAAAATAATTAAATTTTAATAAAAAAAAATAATTAAATATTGTTTTTCTGATTAAAGAGGAGAAGAATGCTCCAATGACAAGACTTGATATTAAAAATTATATTTATTAAATTTTTCTACTTGAGTAGGAAAATTCATTCATGTGTTCACATGTTTATATCGTATATCATAAGGGAAGTGTTGGAACTTGAAATGCAAGCAAGCCAGGAATATTGAATGAAAATATTCTTATTAATGGAGAATAATCCTTTATAATGAAGTTTTAATATCATAAGAATGTGATTAGGGGGAAAATAAAAATAAACAATGATTAAATAAATTTTTAATTATTTGATGTACATGTGGTTATATAATAAACATTAAATTTGTTACTCTATTTTGTACATGTAAGTTGTATTATGTATTACAATTTTGTTTTATTTCTGATGTGTATAATTTTTAAAAAAAATAAATATTGCAAAAAAGAATGAATTTCTTTACATTTGATACCGTAGATGCAATCGTGTTTTGTTTTGTTTTTTCTTTTCTTTTTTTTTTTCTTTTTTTATTAACAGCAGAGCACATGTTCCGGAAGAAGAAGGAAAAAGCATTGTTGCTGTCCAGTGTTTCAAGATAGGTTAATTACCCAATGAACTTAGGACAAATATAAGAAATGACTCCCCTATAATCCAGACAAAAGCAAAACTTCATCAACAGAAGAGAATAAAGGTGGCTTGAAAAATAGACGAGAGCATATAAAAGGCATGTGGCCTATATTCATATGGAAATTTGGATTAATAAATTCTTCTGTGATTGTCTAGTTAGCACAGCAAAATCTATAAAAGCCTTAGTAAAATTAATAAAGTGGAAGTTGAAAACTGGAGCTATGCTCAAATGATGATTAGATGAAAAAGGAAAGGGAAAAATTCCTCAGGTAAAACTCGCAGAAACTGGGGCATGGAACAATGGAAACGTGTTCACATTCTGGCAGTCAGATGGACGAAATTGGGTTTGTCTGGAGAACGTTTCCTACGTGAGTGTGTAATACCCAGTGTGAAGTTTGGAGGAGGTGGCATCATAGTATGAGGCTTTTTTTCTTGGTTTGGTCTGGGCCAGCTTGTTTCTGTTGGTCTGGAACAAAGAATGCTGTTGCTAATCGAGGCATCTTGGACGACTGCATGCCAACATTGTGGGAACAGTTTGAGGATGGGCCTTTTCTGTATCGACATGACAATGCTCCTTGCCATAAAGCAAGATCTGTACACTACTGATTTCAAGGCAGTGGAGCTGAAGAAATGGATTGGCTTGCCCAGAGCTGTGATCTAAATCCTATTGAACACTTGTGGAATGAAATGGAACGTCAACTATGAGCCAGATCATGCCGTCCTTCATCCGTGGCTGAACTAACCAGTGCTCTGAGGCAGGAATGGAGAGCAATTCCAGCTTCTTATTACCAAAAACTGGTGGAAAGTCTTCCTCACAGGGTGGAGGCTGTCATTAGAGCAAAAGGGCGAAGCCTGTGACGCAGAAATGCTTGTGTCCCTAAACTTTTTAGCAGGCGTGACGTAAAATTTAATACGTTATGTATGCTTAAGCAGTTACCAAAATGGTATTAAAAAGATAAATGAAATTACCAGGTAATAAAATAATGATTTTTTTTCAATACCATGTTTACATTTCGAAATCTTCACAGGCCATAGTTTCGGAATTGGAGTGAAAGACAAATAATCAGCGTTTACATCACCAGTATTTTCTTTGTACATTTTCTTCATCATCCTCTTTAACTTGGTTGAACAGTAATCGTGCAGCTCGAAAGCCTGAAAGTACACAAGTACATTATTCCTTGGCTGATGTACCCTTGTCTTGAATGATTTATTCACATCTATAAACAGGGGTTGAAGTTTCTTTGTAGACCTTGGAATAACGGCTTTGACTATCCACATTCATATTGTACTGCAAGATGCCTTTTTCAGACCTGCCAACTATTTCTGGAGGAAAACCGGGTGATAGTAAATTTAGTAGGGTAAAATATACCAGGGATGGATGAAAGTACATATTTGTTAAAATTTGTTACCATACGTATCGATAACATATTTGTTACCAAAATTGTGCACTTAAATTTTACTTTTTGACATAATTTAACATTAGATGCCACAAGTACAATTACATATTATACACTATACCAGTGGGCGCTCAGTACTTGAAATTTTTATTGCCAATGGTTTAGCCAATAGCGATTTTCTTTAAGCCAGAATCTCATGTTTTTAGCCAAATTTAAAATTTTAGCATAATAAACGACATAACATTTTAATCATATGATAATCTCATTTTCGAGGCTGAAAATAAAATTTTTCCATATAAATAGAATTAGCCAAGTATGTTCGCCAAATGTGACTGTTTATTCGCCAGATTAGTTGAACTGTCGATACTGGCCATTTGGCGAGCGGACTGCGCGGACACTGGTCAAAATAATTAAGGGAGTAAGATACACCGTACGTGAAATAATGAGACCAACACTGGTTAAATTATAAAATATCTTTTATCTTGAAATTATGCTTATATAAATTTGAAGTTTTCCTGATTTGTCTCCTTGTGGAGCTGATTGTACTGTCTTGTAGCTTTTTTGCCTTTATGAGCTCTTAATATTGCTTCTTTTGAAGGTTTACACTTGTAGCATGGTACTTCTCTTTCTGGATAAGCAAATTTAACTGCAAGAAGACTAGATAGTGTTCCAAAAAGAAAAAATTGCTGACAAAATTACTGGTTCTTTTAAGAGTGTACTATTCGCCAGGAGATTTTTACGATCCGCCGGGTGACCGGGTGAGTTGGCAAGGTCTGCTTTTTCATGTGACCACTTTTTGTAAATTCATGTATGCCTTCCTTCATCCAATTATTCCTTAGCTGATGTGCCTTTGTCTTGAATGATTTATTCATATCTATAAACAGGGGTTGAAGTTTCTTTTTAGACTTTGGAATAACGGCAACCGTGTATGCTAACTTGTACGCCACTTTAACCTCGTCTGCTAAGTGAGCTCTCATGGAATCCATAATTAAAAAAATAGTAGCGGGCGTAAAGAAGCTTTCATTGATTGCTTTCTCAGGACTTCATTTGCCCACGTTACCAATATATTCTCTGATATCCACGCTTTCTCGTTTACACAAACTATGATCCCATTAGGGAATCCCTCTTTGGGCATAGTTTTTCTTTTCTTCCTTCACTATCCCTTCACGGTCCTGTTTGGCAGGTAGTTCAAAGACATAGGCACACGTCAATGTTTAAAATGTTGGCAGTATGATTCCTAAGCCATTCACTAGGAAGTTGACAAATACCGTGAAATCTCAGTCTTTGGCTAACTGTTGTCGGAGAACATACGGATAAATGGTTTCACTTCATATACCGAAGGTTGGTTGGTGTGTTTGGTATTAACGTCCTTTTCAACTGCCATGGTCATTTCAGGACGGCGTTATAGGGGGCCATAACTTTTGCCTCGCAAGAGTTCTTTAATGTGCAGCTGGCAAATGACTACACGGGACCAACAGCTTTACTTCCCTTCCGAAGGAGGTGCGTGATCTGAGGATTTTCCCCTGAAAAAATCCTCGTCGTCCTTGGGCATCACATGCGATCACGCAACCACTGAGCCACCGAGGCTGATCATATACCGATGGCACCACGTGGGACACTCAGTAGTCATTCAGCTTCATCTCTGCTGCCATTTCCTTGGCATTTAATCTGATAGCACGCCCCTCGTCACGTTACGACACACTAACTCACTACGACCCAAGAAATTCAAGATGACGCCGTCGGCAACAAAAGTGATGGTGACTGTATTCTGGGATATTAAGGGCATCATTCATGTCGATTTTCTGAAAGAACATCGAACCATAAATGCACCCTACTACTGTGAAATTTTGAGGACGTTCCTGAAGCCGGCACTAAGGAAAAGGCGACCAGGACTCCTTACCAGTGGTGTTGGTTTTCTGCAAGACAGTGCCAGACCGCACACAGCCAAACTGGCTATGGACACACTGATGGAATTCAAATGGGACATCTCCATTCGAATTCTCCATACAGCCCAGATCTCTCCCTTTGTGATTATCACCTTTTTGCACTATTGAAAGAGTTCTTGGGAGGCTCCAATGAGGAATTGAAAAGGACTGTCCTGGCGTGGTTTCGACATCAGCCTGAAGATTTCTACAGAACCGGTATCCAGATGCTCCCAGAACGCTGGAAAAAATGTATAGAGAAGCAAGGAGAGTTCTTTGAGAAATAACTGGTGTGTGTATTTTTTTGTGGTTTCCTGATTTTATAAAAAATAAAGTCCAAGTCAAATTTGAACGCCCCTCGTAATAATTAAAAACGGTTTGTTTCAAATTGAATTTCGTGTTTCGAGAAGTCATGAGAGTTTATATTAAGTGTTTTGGTAGGTTCAGTATTAAATGCATGTATACCACCTTAATTATAAAGTTTATATAGCAGCCTTCAGAGTTTTCAAAATTTGAAAACGATATTGCTTACGGTATCATATAATATTTATATAGTACAAACAACTAAGCGCTTGTTCCTCTCTCGGCCTGTAGTTAGGTAGACTTATAAGCTTTCATCTGTTCTTGGTATAACCTTTCTGATCAGGTGACTATCCAACGAAGCTATCTTTGCATGTGCATCAAATTTCCCTTATTTCCCATTGCATGTGTTTCAGTAATAAGTAATAGATCCGAATACACGCAGATGTTGCCTTAATTGCATTACTCTCGCTGCAATTATGCAGCAGGTTTTCGTTAAAATTATTATGTTATTCAGAGCGAGTTTGAATTGCCTTTCAATAAAATTCTAAAGTACCTAAATTCATCATGGTTATAAGATACATCTTAAAAGCGGTTTCCTGTACGGTGGTGGAAAAAAGTTTGAGACCATCTTGCTTCATAAAGACTATTTATGTCATAAAATAATAAATAAAGTAAAGGTGAAGGGACAAACTTCAGGAGGTGATACCTGAACAGAAAATGAGCAAAAAAATCTCATATGAAAATATGTCCGGAAATAGACGGTTTATCTGTAATAGAGCAACTAATACAAAACATGACATTACTGTGACAGGAATTGCGTCAACATTATAAAAGATGTTCGAATATGCCGCGAACTGTCCTCCGTGTTCGCCTCTTCTATCAAAGGACCTTTTCTCACACAAATGCCGAAAAGTGGTTGCAAACTTTCGGTGATTCGGATGGTACTGTCTGTCGGGGTAATTTTCTTGGTACATCCTTGCGGCTTTTTGACCATTCCTTTGTGAAGATCATCTCGGCTTGTTCCTGGTATGAATACCGGATCATTGTACAAGGTGTTCAAATATGACCGGGACTGATTGTTATCTAATAATACTCCATGCGCAGCAGCTGCGTGTCCTTAGGAGATAAGAGCCCCAAGCCCCGCCCTTCCATCCGTTGAATCTACTGAGATGGGTCTGGCTGTTGCTAGAGTGATGAGCGAACAGAAGGTGCCGCGGAGCTTGGAACAACGCATTGTGATCAAATTTCTCGTTGGGGAAAACGTCCAGCCTTCTGAAATTTTGCAGAGACTCAAACAACAGTATAGGGAAAAGTCTCTCTTACGGACCCGTGTGTTTGAGTGGTGAAAGACCTTCAGAGAGGGAAGAGAACAGGTAAAGAATGAACTGCATGATCTTCGGCCACGTACATTCGTCACCCCGACAACGTTGCTAATGCGGTTATTCGTAAGAATAGACGCATCACTGTCAAAGAATTTGCATCAATGTTTTCCATCAGTGTTGCTAGTGTAGAAAAACATCGTGAAAAACCATCTGGAATATCGAACGGTGATTGCCCGATGGGTTTCATGCACTTTGACAGACGAGAACAAAATGATGCGCATTCAAGTTGCCATTTCTCTCCTATGGCGGTTTGAAGACAGTAGTGACCGCTGATGAAACGTGGGTTCATTACTTTATTCCCGAATCTTGTAGTCAGCACGTGAGTGGCGGCAAATCAGTTCTCCCAGCGGTCCGAGAAAGCGCGGAGAACCCGTTCGGCAAGAAAAGTGGTGGCAACGTTTTTTTTTGGCGGTGGGGCTATCCATGTAGACTTTCTTATAGAAGCCAGAACAGTCAACTCTTGGCCACAGAATTGAAGGAAAAGATCTAATTCAAGCGGAAGAGAGGTGAAAAGAGAGTAACCTTTCTTCAAGACAATGCACGGCCCCATACAGCCAAAAAGAACTATGGAAACTGTCGCAAAATTGAAATGGGACCTTTTGCCACACTTGTCCGACAGCCCCGATTTGGCCCCAAGCGATTTCTACCTCTATCGACGGCTTAAATCAGACTTGGAAGGTATGCTGTTTGCGGATAACGACGCCGTCATTATATGCCAGGATACAATTTATAATTTTTCTAATCCAAATTTAAGTTTGTAATACAATGATTTTGTTGGACCTACTTTACACACATACTCTTCTGCTTGATATACAGGGTGGTCGATTTAAGTGAAGACATTGAAATATCTCGAAAACTACGAATCGGATCAAAAAACGTTTGGAATGAAATTTGTTCGTGAGGACGAACAGGCTCGCATGGGCATTTCTGCGCCCATGACTGCTATAAGCAATCCACTGAATGAACTCTCGCTAGGGTCTTAGCAGCGTATACGGAGGCATCTGTTTCGATGCTCATAATCTACAGGCGATTTCATGAGTTTGGGCTTTATGCTCAGAGACTCATGCGATGCATCCCACTGATCCTGGCTCACCAAATAGCACGACGAACATGGTGCAACGAATATTCGACCTGACAGAAACACAGTGGGGCTATGCCATGCTCTCTCAGCCTGGAAAGCGATTCTCAGTGAGTATATGTCTGGAGAGAGCAAGGGATTAGGTCCACGGACGAAGTCGCTTCGGAGGTGGAGTGATGATGTGGGCTGGTATCAAGATCAGTGCAAGCACGCCAGTGTACTTGTTCGGCAGTGGTACAAAACACGAGGAAATCCAGCGCTTGAATCCCATTGAGCATCTGTGCTACCACCGCCTATGACTCTCTAAGAGCTGCGTCGACTGCTGGTTCGGGAGTGGAACCAAGTGTCTGAAGAACTGCTGGACAATATAGTGCGCCATATGCCAGGATCGCCATGTTGTGCAGCATGTGTAACAGTTAGAGGGCATCATACTGCCTATTGAACATGATCTGCGCTTTTTTCATTCCCTGGATGGAAAGACCACTAAATTTTGCAGACGGGGGGAGGCACAGTTTGTTTACATGCAGCGGCGTACCACCTATTTGCTTTCTGCATACGTTACGTTAATAAAGCTACAAATAAACCTACTGTATCTTTCCGCAAAGTCTGATGACATTTCGCGGGCTTGCAGAGTCAAGTCTTGAAAATCCCTTAACTTTTGAGCATATTAAATTGTTGGAAAATTAAATGAACAAAAACTTCGTGAAGTATAGATTTAATTCTAATTATACATTAGAATTAAAATTATAATTTAAAAATAGTAATATTGATAGCAGCAGTAATAGTAATGGAATTAATAGTATTGATAATAGAAATGATGATAATAAAATTTTTCTTTACATCACAATTAGAACCATTAAGATCATTTATCAAGATTACAGATGCCAAATATAGTATATGTTAAAATTGATGATGATAATGTTTTTTCCGGTTGTACAATTTTTTTTTCTATTATAATGCCTGATTGAGCTGAAATGGTATTGATGTTCCTAATCTCCTTCCCCTTTCAATATGAATATCATTGCAGAAAAGACAACCGAAGATATGTCCGTATTAGGTTGGTGAGGGTCACCCATTTCCTTAATTATAAGATCATTGAAATGGATTAGATCTCTCAATCCCCCTTCACTATTCATTTCCCTTTCCTCTCTGATAAACGATTCCTGCTGAAATTCTCTCAGGAAAAAAGTAATTTTTTAGAATATTTCAAAATTTTCATTAATGAATATGATCTCGACTTTGAAATGTGTGTACTCTACATTTCATTCACATAAATATTTTAGATGAATAAACATGACTTCCATAATAATCTTTGTAATGCTCATTTTTTTAAAAAAGAAATTTGTAAATACGTATTTGCAGAACACAGACAATAATCAATTTTTTTTCCTTCAGAAAGTGATATTCAGGAAGCCATAATGAATGCCGACATCTGGAAGGCGAATTTTCAATTTTTTTTTTTTTTTTTTTTTTTTTTTTTTTTTTTTTTTTTTTTTTATTCAATGTCTAAACAAGTACAGTGCAATTTCAAGAGCACATTAAGTCATAAACTAGTAATGCAGGAAGGATTGAAAAATACTTGTTTATGAAATTAATCAGCAGCAAGGACAGCAGAGTATGCTACCATCTCAACATTGAATCTACTAGATTTTTGGCGGTTTTTATGCAAATACAATTCTAATGTTTATTCCAAATTTTATCTGAGCACTCAAACAATTAATGTAGCTTAAAAGAACAAATAGATACTTTGGAATCTTTAATCATTATTAGAAGCTCTGGCTTCTTATCTTCATATGAAAAAATTATGAGAGCCCTATCAGCAGGGTAATGATTAATTTAGGTTTTTCTGAAAGTATGCAAATTTTTCGCTTTGCCACTCCTGCGGGGCAAAGTGGAATTGAAAAAAAAACACCGTTTGAAAAGGAATATAACATTTATTTTCAGAATTTAAATCGACCATAACGAAGATGCATTAGATTTCTTAACTTCCGAATGATTTCTGCTTTCATCAGTTACGTACGTCTGGGAACTCAAAAATGTTGTGCACATTTCTATATGATTTTATAAATTTCATTTTCACAACACGTAATTCACCACTTCTGAAACATGTGCAACGAAGCTTTTCTTGTTCTGCTTATTTTTCTCCATCTGCATTTCTATCTCCAAGAAGTCATCTTGTTGTATGGTAGCCAGGATTTATATGTATGGGAGCCAAGTACATATGTGAGAAAATTATGTGGAAAATTGTACTAAACATCATCTCCATCTTCGCAAAATGACGTCAATACCCTAATAGTCTAAACTTTCCCCGTATACCTCTTTTTTCCACTAAGAATCTTTTCCAAATTTATTAAAGATAGAAAAAATTATTTTAATTATCATCCGATAATTATTACATCTCCATTGGCAAAATTTTTGAAATGACAATGAAAAAGAAGCTTTTACATTTTTTTGACAAATTAAAATTATGTCTGGGATTCAATATGGTTTTTGTAAAGGTGGAGATACAGAACCACTAATTAAACTAATTAGTACTACGAGGGTAGCCCAGAAAGTAATGCCCCACAATTTTTTTCTCCGTCCCCAACAATGCATTGGTCCCCAACATTGCAATGGCACGAATGCGGAACTTGAGATATGCATTCGGAGTGCGCGCGCAAAGTTTCCGTTTCTTCCGACAGATAGCGTACATGCAGCAATGGAACAACATGGCGTTTGTAAGTGATGTACGTTATAAGAAGCGTGTCGTCATTGAATTTCTCACTGCGGAGCAAGAAACGGTTGAAAACATTCACAAACGCTTATGTGCAGTTTATGGAGCATTAGCAGTCGACAGAAGTACGTTTAGTCGCTGGGTACAGAAGATGCAGCGTGCTGATGCGCTCATTCGTCAGGACCGACGCAGAACGACTCGGCTGGAGCTGTCAATCAGCAAAAGAAGTGTGGGGGAAATCATCCGTGCTCTTGATTACACAAAAACGTGTTCACGATGGGTTCCGCGCTGTCTTACGCAGGAACACAAAGCTCTGAGAAAAAAACATTTCTGAGTTCTGCAACGTTTTGAAGCTGAGGGGGAAGCCTTCTTGTCCTGGATTGTGACAGTTGATGAAACCTGGGTACACCATTTTGAGCCCGAAACAAAAAGACAATCGATGGAATGGCGTCATCCATCTACTGTATGATCTACTGTAGACCGAGGACTGGATTTTTGAAAATCAGCAATGAGGTTCAATTCCATTAGGTTAGTATTTAATATACCTCACTATTATTTACGATGCTTTAAAAAGAACAATAAAGGGACTGTCAATTTACCTGATAAAATAACTGACAGCGCGTGAATTATCTTGATTGCCTTCACAAACACGACATATGACACACAGACACCTGATGATAGGTGCCAGGATTGGTATAACTAAATATTTGAAAACTGCAAAATTTCCCGTTAGTAAGCAGCAATTTACCGTCATAATTCGCGTTTTTCACTTTATTCCAATATTCCATTTTTCCTCACCAATATATATCGTTGCGTGATGTTTGGAGAATTACGGTAACTCCAATTTATATTCTTTATTTTTCACCTTCCCCTAATTGCAATTTTTTAAGATTTAATACATTTTCTTGCGATGCGGTGAACCGCACTTCAAATGAAGGTTGGGATAAAAAAGATAAAGAATTAAGAATCCTATTGATGTTGTTTATATTCTTTATATTGTGTGGTAGCATCATACTACAGAAGGCGAAGTCAAGGCCAATAATATTATTGAATATATGAACAGACATGGAAATCATGCCATTGAAAAGTGAACTAAAATTTCATCATAGTGAGTTCTTTTCTCTACATATAAGAAAATTTACCTGGTTTTAATAGCCGTTCCATAATTGCATTGTACCTATAGTCGAACCCCATTATTACGAATCCGGTTAATACGAATTATCGTTTAATATGTTTTCCTCCCGTCCCAACCCATGTGACCTCAATTTCTATATAAAATTAGTCGTTTAATACGAATTTTTTAAAAACTAATTCCGGATAAAACGAATAAAATGAAAAAATTCATACCAAAAATAAGATCTTGATTGTAAAAAAAAAAACTTTATTGTTGCAAATAATTCTGATTGGTTATTAGTCTAAACCATGATCTGTAAATTAAGGTGGTCGTTGAACTATCCCATCTCACCATTGTTGTATCAGATTATTGAAAATGATCACTATAGAGGGCGAACCGTCATATCAGATCGGATTAGCAGCCATTCGCATTGTTTAAAACTAGCGTTTATTATATTTTAGCAATTAATTTAAACCATGGTCAATAAGTAAGGCCAAGAATAGATGAAGGGGGTAGAGAAAAATAAATCTCCTTGCTTCTCAACCCCTTCATCTATTCTTGGTAAGGCCATATAAATAAATTTTATTTGCTGACCATAGTAATACGAATAAAATTACGGCCCTATTAGACTGAATAACACCAGTGGCAGAAAAAGTCATTAACCTTGGTGTTTTGCCTAGTTCAACGGCCACCTTAATTTACAGATCATGGTTTAAACGGATAAGCAGACACGGATTTGACATTTAGGAATTCTGATTGATTCTTTCAGTGTAAAAGAACAAAGAGACATGCACGGATTTGGCATCTGGAAATTCTGACTGGTCTTCAATGGTTATATAAACCAGGGGCATTTGCATATGTACAATTCATAGCCCTATTTATTGCATTTTGATTTCACTGTTTCACGTTTCATTACATTGTTTCATGACTACATCACAAAAGAGGATACGCAACGATCTTACGCTGGATCATAAGTTATCAATTCTTGATGCTATAGAGAAATCAATATTTCTTTGAATAATGCCATTATAAACAATTATATTCGTTCACGTAAACAAGCATCGATAACCAAGTATGTATCTGAAATAAATGAATGAGGATAATTTTTAACAATCTGCTCTGAGGCTTGATTCATAACATAGCATCATCGGGTTTTCCTTTCATTATCGGATAATACGAATTCCGGATAATACGAACGAAATTTCTGGTCCCTTGAGATTCGTATTAACAGGGTTTGATTTGTATTTAAATTTTTATAATTTTTTTCAAAAACTGCTATAGTTCATCCAGCCTTAGTTTGCGTAAAATGTGATGGCCGTTTCAATTGTTGGTTATTGTTACAATAAAAATTATACAATCGTTAACAATTAGCATGTCCATTACATTTCGCGCAAACTAAGGCTGGATGAACTATAATAGACTTACTTAATTATTTTTAAAATTATTTTTCTTTTGCTGCCGAGAGTACCTGCTCCTTAATTTATATTGTGCCTAATCTTTTACACTCCATTTTGCAAGCATTTAATAATTAAACCGAATTTAAGAGATGAAAGATAATCCTAGATCAAGAAAAGAGAAGATCCTAAACTTCAGTTTAGGGTCTTCACCTAATGTGTCTTACTTACGCTTTCTTCCAACGGTGACTGCTTGGGATTAGTCAGTCGCTTAATGTGTCTTCACCTTTTCATGGTTTGTATTCACTGTAATAAGGTAGGTGAGATAGATTGACTAGTTTGTATTTATCAATATAGATTAGAGAGGAGAAGACTGTACTGCTTCCATCGTGGGAGAGACTGACCGTCATAATGAGAACAAGTTTTTTAAAAACATTTCGCAATATAACACAAGCCAACAAAATTTTTTTACACAGAATCAATGAAAATCTTCCCCCCAAAAACTAAAAAAGAAACTTAACTGAAATTTCATGAAAATAACAAAATTGTAGAAACGGCGTCGTACGGTGTCTCGGAACAACACCAGCTATTTTTAATTAAATGCCTCAGTTTATTTTTTAGTTTATTCTGTTGGGCTTAAAACATCTCTTTCGAAATCTTTTATCATATAATGGTAAATCTATTCCCAATGGTACTTCTTAAATTACATGCATACAATAAAACGTGTGATCGAACGAGTCACGCTATACGTCATTTTGTACCGATTGCCGACAGAAAGTGTGACGATGCAATGGACTCATCCTGCTTGTCTTCAATTTTAGTGAGAGTATCATGATATCGGATATAGCCCCCGTGATATTCCTTGATGGTCGAGTGACAGCCAATGCGTACCTGAACGTTGTTGCCGATCAAATCCATCCTGCGATGTTGCACTTTTCACTGCTTGTGACGAATTCTTCATGGATGACAATGCTACGGTTCGTGATGATTCAGGATTGGTTCTCTGAACATGACAGTGACTTCCACCATCTTACCATGGACTCCACAAAGCCCGGATCTTAATCCAATAGAGCATGCTTGGATTTGTTGAAGAAACGCCTTGTAACACCTTGCAGAATCGTTGCCTAATCGATACATGCTGTTCCCAAGGCTTGAGCGACTACAGGGTGCGTCGGCAGGTAGCGGATAGCCGAATATCCTAAGTAGGAATGACTCTGGACATCATCGAATAACCAATAAGGGGACGCAGACCAAATCCAACCGAATCCAAGGTGTTAAACAATCCGTGCTGAGGTTGGATGGCACTTCGGTTATACTGTCTTAAACGGAGCCTCCTGGATACCTTGCGGCATTCAGGGATATAAAGCCTTATCCCGGCATGCAGGCACTCCCGGGAAATACCGTACCATCCTGCATTATAATCTATAGTTTGTGGATAATAATTTTACTCATCTGCGGACCCTCTACGGAACCAGTGTTCAATGGAAGACTCCATTCTGGTAGAAATGACCATGATCGAGTCAATCATTGAGATACAGGCTAAAACCATCGTGATGGCTCTGTCGGAACCGGACGCGAGTATTCTGAGGAATAGGGGATGTAAATTATGCATCGGGATTATTCCAGATCCAAGCCAAGGTTTTCGATCAACCAACTACTTCCACGCGGGTTAAGGTCCCTCCAGGCAAACCTTCAGCATAAACTGCGGCTGCCAACCTCAGTGGGGTATTCCTGACTGAGGATATCTACATCATTCTAATCCAAGGGCGCCATTAGAGGATTGACTGACTGGAGGTGAGCTAATCTATGATTATTCCTGCCTATCTCCCCAAGCTTGCTTATTGATTAAGAGCAGCATTAAAGCACTGTCATGTACCAACTTTGCACTAGGGATAAAGAACCAACGAATGTGCTCAAATTGATGGAAGAACCAAGATATTATTTTTTTCTCGGGTTACCTACCATTCGACGAGAAATCACCCATCAATGAAGACCTGAAGAGACTCTTGGAGACTTCAATGACTCAAAATGTGGGCATAATTTTTGGTTTGACTCACTAAGCAGTGTGGGGGAGCACCAGTATAAAACAAAGAGGAAGTCTATTTTTTGACTATATTTTATCGAACAGCTTGGAAATCTTTAAGCAAGGCAACAAACCGACCTTCATTACTGCGAAAGATAATTGATATAACACTTGGTACACTCAATTTGAGCAAATGGGTAAATAAATAGCGTGTTGATGAAAAGCCATCTATGGCGGACCATCAACATATGAAAATTGGGAAAGAACTTTCAGGGATCCAAAAAAGACGAACTGGGTTCAGTTTAGAGAGGATTTATGTGCCTCTCTTCCCAACTTCCCTTACAAAATAAATGATACATTCAATCGTATCCTAACAATTGCTCACTGCTAAGGAAGAAAAATAGACACCACTGTTATTGGTGGAGCAATGATCTTTCTCAGCGGAGGCGCAAAGTAAGGAAGCTTTCTAGAAAAGCTAAAAGAACCAACGAATGGCAGTGCTATAAGCCCACACACACACCTCTTTAAACAGCTAAGCGGAATTCTTGGATTAAATTCTGTGAAGAGTCCACAAGACTGCTGAAGGAGCTAGACTCGACAAAATTATAAAGAGAGATAAACGAATAATTGTGGGTACTATCTGTGGGTTACAGCGATAGTAGATCGACTTGAAATCAACATCTTGAAAATAAAATTAACCAAGCAAAACTGGGACAACTACGGCCATTAGGCCCATTTTAACGTATTGTGCTCTGGTTTGGTAGCGGAAGATTGAGTAATTGACCGAACTAGACTGGCTTCTCTTCAGAGGAATCATGGGTGCTCTGTCTACCAGAACAAACAGAGCCATAGAAGTAATAGTCTTCTTGGTTCTGCTAAATATTTATATCCGTGGAGTTGCAGGAAAAGGGTTATGGATGGACTTCTCAGGTTGAGTCTCACACCTTCATTAGCCAGATTATGACCAATTACACTTTACAAATGACCCCTGATGTTATAGAAGCACATTCTCTCTCTGAGCACTCCTGCGAGGTCATAACTGATCCCATAACAGAGCGGAGAGAGGATCTTTAGCTGTTTCCCCAAAGGGACCATTGTAAAGTATACAAATCTTACAAACGTAAGGCGATTTACATACTTAATGACAGTTAAGCGCCCATTAAATAAACCAAGGTAAAATCCAAATTAACCTTGGAATACAAACAACTTCTGCAAGACCTGGCTCTCCATAACAATGTAACATTGGAATGGATACCAGGACACAAAGGAATTGTAGACAACGAGATAGCAGATACCCTCGCAAAGCAAGATCCTAAAGAGACAGCTATTGGTCCAGAACCTTTCTGCGGGGTCTCAAAGCAAACTGCAGTAAGAGAAGTCAACCTCATTATGTTCAATGAGATGCTGAAAAGGTGGCAACAGACAACCGATCAGAAACATGCTAGGCTCATGATAAAGGAACCATCGTTGTAGGAAATAAAATCTCTCAGGATAAACCATCGTGTAGGAAATATAATCTGGAGGAAGAAACTGCCCGCCATATACTGTTCTAGTGCGCTGCTCTGGCGCACATCAGACATTCAACACTCGAGGTAATTCACCAGGAACCTATAGGAAATCTAACTCGTTTTCTTAGTGAAGCCTGTTTCTTGACGGAATAAGCGCCAAGGGAATCGATGGAATTTCTCCTAATGATGACCCCGACCTAATTAGAAGAAGAAGAAGAAGATACATGCCAGTGTTGAAAGATTTGGTAATTTTTTTAAAGCGCTTATCTTTGTTTTCATTGTTTTGTGCATTGTTTAATTTTTATTATTATTTTAAAAAAATTACCAAATCTGGCAACACTGATACCAGCTACTATTCAGGCTAACGCCTCCGTCGGGCAGGTTTTGTCAGACGCTTTCGGGCCTGAGTTAGGTCCCTAGCGGCACTCACAGGCGTTCATCCCAATTTTGGCTACATCCCTGCCTTAATACTCAGTTGCATATTACGGTAACTAAGGGAAGCATTGAGTAATTCGAGTTTGACAGCTATGAAAGCTAGCGTATGTCCAAGATAAAGCCATCCCCACCCAATGTGTATATCATTGAAGTGTGGCCATTTTTATCTTGGACATACGATATCATCAGAACCAATAAACTGAATGGCCAATGTAAATTGTTTTTCTTCCGCAATATATTTTGGATTAGTTGGAAATTTTTGAGATACCACAAAGCAAGGAGGATAATTTTCTTTTTATTTTTTTTATTCATATTTAATGGACGCAGTCTTTTGATGTTCCACGGACGTATGCCTGTACTTATTATTTTTAATGTAACTTTAATATTTTTTCATCTTTTTGCTTTTGAATGAGAAATATTTCATGTTTTTTCGTTTTCTGCCTCATTGCATTGTGTTTTTCCATTGTTTAAATACGAGGGCTTGAGCTTTAATAGTGATCACTGGTGGAATGTATAGTATAGAATAGAAATCGGTAAACTCCTTCGATATACAATACTTTCCAGCATTACCCAGCACCTGTTGGCATCGACATGGAGGCCTTTGGATGCCGAGGCCATTGACAGAGCGATGTACAATTTAAGTAAACGCCTCCCTCACATCGGTGCCTTTATTTTGGAACAAATCGGTTACAAGGACTGAGATCCGGTAAAGAAAGAGAATGTTTAATAATTTCCAGTCCATCCAGTGAATATATCTTTCACTCTGCCAGCCACATGAATTTACTCATTGCAGAATGACTGTGGTGGACTTCTCATCCTCCTTTTTCACCGGTCTTCAGTCCCCGTGACTTTGATTTGTTTCTGAATTTAATAGAACAGAATAGAGGGAGCTTTTTCCGAACCATCAAAGACTGGCAAGGCCGTATTCCGCTCCGAGGCACCATCAAATTTGGGGTTGTACCAGCATTCAAAGGCTTCCATGTCGATATCAATGGGTACTGAGCAAGGCTGGAAAGCTTATCGGGGGACTTTAAAAGGAGTCATCCACAAATTACGTCATCCATCCAAGGGGGGAGGGGGTTACGCGGAATGCTGACGGAGAGTGACGAGGGGGGAAGGGGTTGGGGGTTCTGCCCAAAATGACAGTAATCACTAATCAATTTAAACTAATTTAAATACATAAATAAATGTAAATTTAAAACTGACTTGAGGAAAATTTAGAGACGCAAAATTTCATAGGGAAAGTGCAGGGAATTAATTACATGAGTAGACCAGACGTTTTTACCACAGATATCTTTCATTTGTGGTTTTACTTAGATTGAATTGTTCCCTGTTGCATAATGAATTAAAAACAGTAATATCCACGTTCAAATTTGGAACAAACTTGACTTTTATTTTTAATACGAATTTCGGTTTTAAACCATCTTCAGTTAAAATTTACAGGATTTAAAATGTCAGCAATTTATAATCCCATGCTAATTAAAAATTTATAATGCTAATTGCGCCCTTACGGGCACTCTTTCATCCGCAGTCAATCGTGGAAGAAATTGACATGGTTGGAGAGTGAATTTCTAACAACTAAGTAAAATGGAGAATTTTTGAACAAATATATAAGAGAATGTTATAAATACATAATTAATAAACAAACTGATTAACTAATGCCCTTAAATAACAAATTGTTAATCAATCAATAATATGCATTGTCAGAAAGTGATTACATATGTAAATATGAATGGATTTAATGACGTATATGTACACCATGTATTTATATAACTATACCGACTTTGAGATAAATATATGGTGAGTCAAAAGTCGTTGGACACCTTCCTATCTTGGATACCAATGTAGTTACGGAAATTCCAATACAGGGAATAAATAGGAACTTGAGGGTACTCTATCTGATGGAGCACCTTTTATTAGCTCAGATATGCAAATTAGAACATCCAAATTCTATCTCGAAAGCCGTAAGAGATCCCAAATTTGTTCAACAGCAAATTCCAAACAAAACAAAAAAAAAAAAGTTCACCAAAATCCGATGAGCGGATCACCCACAATCCTCATTGCAAGCTTTGCAATAGAACAATTGGTTCTTCTACAAACAGTCTTGTGATACAAAGTAAGTCTTTCCATCAATCCAGATAGTGTTCAATGTGATGCCCACTTGCACCATAACATACTTCCGCACGACATTTCAGCCATGCTTGGTTGTTGCATGATAATTTTGCCTCGCCTCACCAAAGCAGAGGACCATGTTTATCATTTCCTGGTTAGTGTACTGTGCCATTTTGCTTTGGTCTGATTTTTTCTCAGCTTCAACATGCCTTTTTATACCAATTGCGTAGGAAACTGGTGACATTATGGTAAACTGTGAAACTTTCCAGAACAGGATGAGGATGGTGCATGAAATAATTTGCAGAGCTTGCAATGAGGATTGTGGGTGATCCCCTCAGTGAACTTTTTTTTGTTTGTTTGGAATCTGCTGTTGAACAAATGTGCAATTGAAATTTTTTGTGTATCTCTTACGGTTTTCGAGATAGAATTTGGATGTGTCCTAATTTGCATATTTGAAATGATGAAAGGTGCTCCATTAGATAGAGCACCCTCAAGTTCCTATTCATTCCCTGTATTGGAATTTACGTAACTACATTGGTGTCCAACGACTTTAGACTCAACCTGTATAATCGCATACGAATAAAAGTTTAAGATGAGAAACTCTTAACCGAACGCTAAACAATGTTTTTAAGAAGCGCTTGACAAACCAGGGGGAAAAGCAGACACCTAACAATTACTTGGAATAACGAACAAACATGTTTGCTTATAGCAATTCCACAGGCAAATTCCATTCATCGCAGTGACCAGTTTCCAAATTTGTTTGTAACACTTGCACTATCTCATAAAGCTATCCCAACCGTATGTAAAAGATATAGAATACTCCCATATGATGCATATTGTCTAAGTGTGCAGGAAAACTTACACAAACGTGTATGACAAATCTGTGATTTTTATTTCCCTTCTGTTAAGCGCTTGAAATTGCACAAAGCAGTTCATGGCAAGATCTCTAATGCTCCTGCTACAACACTTGCAGTCGTAGATAATATTACCTGAAAACAAGGAGAGATGGACTTACAGTCATTTATTGAAGATGATTTAATGTCAAATTCGAAAGAAAAAATAAATAAATTACAATAATATGCCATTCATGACTGCTTATTTATCATAGAAAAATTAATTACAAAAAAATAATTACAATAGAAAAATAGATTACAAAAAAATGAAAGAAAAATTTGTTTTTCCTTGTTCAAAAAATATAAAGCCATCATTAGATTTTATACGTTTTTAGGAAGATTCCACTTATCTGCGGGTGATAGCAATATCAATATGATGAAATTGATATAAATCTGCAAAGCACTTGAAGTTTAAAATACCACAGAAGCTCACATTACGAAAAACAGCATGCCCATTATCAGAATTCAAAAAAGACCAAATTGTGGCTTTACAAACCATAGGGCAAGCATCTCGATCAATTGCAGAAGCTTTAAACAAATCACATACATTTATAAAATTTTTTCGTGAACCTGGGGAATAGTTATGGCCAGAAAAAGGCAAATGGACAATTGAAAAAAACTTACACCACCCCAGAAGAGAGCAATTTATATAAAAAAAACCCAAGTAAAAACGGTGACTCTCTTTGTGCACTAGCCAAAAAGCCAATTGTCTCCAAATCAACCATTGCTAAGAAAATTTCTGAAGTATAAAAGAAGAAAATCATGTCCTGCCTTGAAAGGTGAAACGGGTTGACTTTGCAAGAATGAAGATGCCTTGGACATCACAATGGAAAAGGCCATATTCACTGATGAAAAAAAAATCAATTCAGGTGGTCCAGACGTTTGGCAGTTTCACTGGGATGATTTGAGGAGAGATGACAATTGCTTTCCAAACCTAGATGGAAGGAGACTGTGTGGGGTCGTTTGGATGGCACCCAAAATCAAACCTGTACATGATTAGTGGAAGGATGACAGCATCCAAGTATCAGGAAATATTAGAGAACGCTCTTTTGTTTTTTCTTAACATATGGGAGGACCTTTCTTGGGAGCATAATGCCCCCAAACACTCGGCAAACAACACCTATGAGTGGTTCCTGCAAATTGGGGTCCCAGTTATGGACTTGCCAGCTCTCTCACTTGTTATTGATGAAAATAAGAAAGAAAATTCCACAGCCTGGGTTCGAACCAGGTACCTTCTGCTCACCGTGCAGACACGCCAACCAATTGCGCCACTGCGGACATGGAAGCATTAACGCTATTTACATATCTTTAGGGCTGGTTGGAACAGTACCCAGTTCGCAGCTGGGACTATCTTTCCTACTGGCTTAATATTCGTTGAAGAGTAATAATTGAATGATCTTAAGAGGGTTTTTACACGCCAAACCTCAGATGTTTAAATTATTGATGAAAATAGGAAAGAAAATTCCACAGTCTGATTTCGAACCAGGAATCTTCTGCTCACCGTGCAGACGCGCCAACCAATTTGGGTACTGCTCCAACCAGCCCTAAAGACATGTAGATAGCGTTAATACCTCCATGTCCGCAGTGGCGCAATTGGTTGGCGCGTCTGTACGGTGAGCAGAAGGTTCCTGGTTCGAATCTAGGCTGTGGAATTTTCTTTCCTATTTTCATCAATAATTTAAACATCTGAGGTTTGGCGTATAGCAACCCTCTTAAGGTCATTCAATTATTATATCTATCACTTGACTTGAATCCGATAAAAAATGTATGGGCACTGTTTATGCTGGTGGACACCAGTTCTCAAATGTGCAAGACTTAAAGAGTGCCATTATTGAATAATGGGACAGTTTTGATATATATATAACTTTAAACTTGTTGATACGATGCCTGATCGCATATCTTAAGTTTTGTTGAAAATGGAAAGTACATCGGTTATTAAAATGATGGCTTTATATTTTTTGGACGAAGAAAAACAAATTTTTCTTTAATATCTTTGTAATTGTTCATTTTTCTATGAATCCGTGTTAAATAAGCCGTCATGAATGGCATATTATTGTAATTTATTTTGTTTTTCATTCGGATTTGGCATTAAATGATTATTGTTAAAATTCAAATGGTTTTATACTTTTTGGACGCACCTTAGGCTTCTTTTTTGTTGAAAATCTACAAAGGCTATCTTTAAGAGTTACAAACTGTCATAAATACACCATCTCATCACAGTAATTTGCAACGTGAATGTCAGCTCACAGGCATCCATAGATAATAATTTTAAGCTTACCCGTTAAAATAATTGGCATTATATTGTTCATCTTATATGCTTCATAAACAATTTGCATTTTAATATTCTTGCTCTGTAGATTATCTGATTTTAATTTCAGATAACATTGCGTATGATTTTAATATACATTACAAAATGCTAACGGAATTAATAATGAGTTATGTCATTTATTTGTCGCTAACGAAATTTCTGTTGCAAACAATTTGGTTACGTGCTGATGACATCAATGGCTGGCGAAACTTTTGCGCATTTGGAGAAAGGCAGTATTTTATAAATTAATGCTATATATAATCACACTTGATAATTTTCAAACCCAATTAAGGAAAATACCGTGTGTCACAAAAGTCGCGTGCCATATGAAAAGTTTATGAATGTTGGCTTTATGTTCACACGGTTTCGCAAGCTTATCGTTCACGTTCAAAATGTGCACCATGCACTCGAAGACAATGTCTCACACGATCCAAATTTTCTTCTATCACGCGTAAAAGTGTAGCTGGTGGAATGCTGTGTAGGGTATTGGTGATTCTTTCCTTTAAGTCATTCAGATTTTCAGGGTGTGTCTGAAACACCTGCTGTTTCACGTAGCCCCAAAGGAAAAAGTCAGCATTATTCCTCTACTTCACTATTTCACCTACAAAATCAAAGCAACCAATTAATCCATTTGGCACGCGACTTTTTTGAGACACACGTTATAAAGATGAGAAACTTTTTTCAATGGTAATTACTATAGAAGTTCAATTAACTTGTATTGCAATAAACTAATCATAATTTATTCCAATTTTAAAAATATCAAATCATTTTTCAAAATAAAAAAAATGGTTTTTTTTATATTAATATTGTATACTAACAATCAAATGCATACAATGGGCATCTTAAAGGAGTTTATCAAAGAAAAAAAAATTACTAAGTTCTTCTCATTATTACCTAAAAGTTCGCGCATTAACAGAACTTCGGTAATGTTCACAATCTTAGTAGAAATAATTTATAATTTAAATATTTTATGAAAAATTCTTTTATACAGTGGTTATCATTGGATTAATATGTAAATCTCATTTTAATAATGATATAAATAATTAAATAAATAAAACAAAATAAAAGTCACCAAATTAAGTCCTGATGAATATGAAGAATTGACGAATTTGAAGAATCACAGAAGTTGATAGGAAAATTGAAAGGAGGTTGATGAAATCACAGATACTAATGTTGAAGTGTAGAAAATTGTTGACAGAAGTTGGAAGATGAACATAAGGGATAGAAGCGTGGAGAAACGATGTATTGGAGATGAGTTGATGATCAGTCCAAAAGAAATAGAAATTTCAATGTAAATACCGTTTTCAAGTGGTGTTTTTAAGTTTTTCTTTAGTTTCATTTTAATTTCCTTTAGAAAAACATACGTTGAGGTATACAGGTTGATTCAGAAAGGTAGGTCAAGAATGAAATACCATTACAGTTTGCAGCGGGGAACAAAATTTTTCTTATAAATATGGGTCCGGAAATGCATCCCTACAGAGATAATGCAACTTGTACGAGGTAGGAATGACACTACAGTAGGTGTTCAAAATGCCGACCTTGAGCCTCGATGCAGATGTTTAGTCTGCGGACGAAATTCTCGCGAACTCTGGTGAAGATATCCGGAGAATCACTGACTTCTCCACACGCTGTTGGTAAATCCTTTCCGCTTCAGTAGCATTACCCAGCCTCGCCGTAGACGAGATGCATGTCCGCCAGCTCCGCATTAGTCAAGCGATGCATTGTACGACAATGGAGCTACATGTTTCGTTTCCTCTCTTTTAAAGGAGAGAACACGAACAATTTACATGCTTAGATCCTAATTTACATGCACATCCATTCCTACTTCGTACAAGTTGCATTATCTCTGTAAGGATCCATTACCGGACCCATGTTTATAGGAAAAATATTGTTCCCCGCTACAAACTGTACATGGTATTTCATTCTTGACCTACCTTTCTGAATCACCCTGTATACCTGTATAACAAGATAAAAAATTTACCAACCTCAACCAAAACATTGGTAAATAAAATAATCTAACAATAGATTTTGAATAAAAGAAGATAGCATTCATCCGCATCTTCCGAACATCACTTAAAGCGTCATTGTCTTGTTAACAAGAAAATTTTGTCTATAATGAAGACAGCAGGTTTCCGCATTTACAACGCAAAGTTTTAGGACATTTTCCCATTAGACCTCATAACATCACTTCAAGACCTTCATTTAGTGTAACATTGGTCTCCAAGATCATTTAACGAGAAGATTGGCATTCCAAGGTTATTAGTGCCATTGTCTTGTTACAAGAAAGTTCTGTGCACAAAGTTAAGTAATGTTATCTACCTTCAGCATAGAAATTATGCAATGCTATCATTTTATTCAAAAATACTTTTTCAGCTTAACAGTTCTAAATTTAAATTGGATCAATATGTAATTTATACATTATATAATGTTGCTTGTAATAAACCTGTCCATTTTTTTTGTCAATTTTTTAGTTGAGGTTGGTAAATTTCTTATAATTTAATTTGCTTTATTTCGGAAATTTTTTAAAGAAATCTCCACAATATAGTATAGTAAAATGCTCCCTAATAGATGAAAAAAAGATTTACTTAAGCAAAATCGATCCCAGTAAACAGAATTGTGTGCAGAATTGCTTCAATTACGTTATAAACTAGTTACGGGAGCAATTGTTCTGCTAGTTATTTAGTGTCAATCGTGGACAGCTGCAACTATTTTTCGGAACTATCACAGCACAAAATAGGTTAAAGCACCTGAAGTCATTTACTCTTAAACTAGTTTATTGTATTAATTTAAAACGAGATCTAGAAGCAGTGACGTCATCGTCCACCTCTCAATGTAACGACGCGAGTCATAATGAGTCACTGTTATTAATATGAAACTTTTCTCATGGACGGATGTTAATTTATTCATTTTTTTTTTTTTTTTTTTTTTTTTTTTTTACTTAGGGAAGCTGCACGTGGCTCTGTGCCACGCTAACCTCTCTTAATTAATATTTGGATCCACGCAGCTCATGTGGTCCTCACGCAATATTTGCGCCAGTTGTTTACATACAGATTCATTTAACTTTGTTCTTTCTTCGTCTTTTTCTATGGAATCGCGTCGAGTTCCTTGGACTCAACGGGCGAATGGTTTCTTCCCTTCGGCTTGGCCGGGTGGCCGCACTGCCCTGGTCACCGCTCGTTTCGGACTCTCTCTCTCTCACTCTTGGAGGAGTCAAAGGAGGAGAAGGTTACGAAGGAGAAACCCCACTCTTGGTCGACCAACCAAACACAGGATGTCCGACTCAGACAAGCGTTAAGGATGGATCGGGGTGGGGGAAGAGAACTGCATTCGAAGGGCATTGCTTTAATAAGAGAAGGGCAGTAATTATTTTCTCCACCGCCCCCCCCCCCTCTTCTCCCTATAAATAATGAACTTGAAATTGAAAAAAAAAAAAGAAGATAAATAATTTCAACTTTAAGAAAGGGAAAAAGAGATAGAGAAAGAGAGAAGGTAAAAGAGAAAAGAAGAATGGATCTATCGATTTGCATCTTGTTTTCCTTTTCTGTGTAACGAAATCCGTTTTTTGATTTAGATCAAGGTGGGACTCTCCTGAGTATGGAGTAAAGGCGAAGGAGAAATGGGTCATTCAACGCCAACACAGGGAAGGTGCAAGAAACGTAAAACTGTTGCACTGTGTCTTTCATCTTCATTTCTCAATTGCACGAAGAGTGATAGATTTCTCTTCGCTTCACTTCTAAAATTGCTTCGAAAGAGGGAAAATAAAATTATTTAGAGTGCACTGAGCAGTCCAATGTTTGAACCTACCAATCCTACGGGACATGTCTCATGACTACGGGAAAACTAAATAACTCTAGAAACTCAACAAAAGCATCGATACTATTCTTCCCGCAACTTTCTTTTATCTTTTACGTCTCCAACTCTAGAATGATACTATTTGCGGCTTTCTGTCATCAGCCTTCTGTGACTTCAAAGTAAAAGACATGTTAATTTTAGTCCCAAGAAAGTTTGACATTTCTCGCACGCACATATATTCTTGTATACATTATTACACTTAGGTATATAATGAATTAGTTGTAAACTTTTATGTATAACATCCTAAGACTTGAAAGAAAATAAGATTTATAAGAGATCAGATGATGTGTCTTTTTAATACGAGAATATGTCTTTATCTATCAAAGGTATTTACAAATAAAAAATTCATTGCTGTCTCAGAAAAATAACGATCTTATTATTTATGTACAAGACAAGATTTAACATCGTTTAATGATAATTTATATTCAATAAATAAAGACGCCGCTATATTCACATGAACTGAATTCCTGACCAATTCCGATGTGAACTTTCCAAAAGAGCATACATGTGAACAGAAATGAATTATACAGAAATAAATGGCAGTTGAAGCAGGTTAAAGTTAAGTTCTAAACATCGTGAATGCACAAAAAAAGATGCGTGAAATGACGTGTGCAGTAGAAAACGTTTCTTTTGTGTTGTCGTGACTGAGGAACGAAGAACCCTCCTGTTCTTTCAACTGGAGCGGAGCTTCATCACCGAGATAAATTCACATTTGGAACAAAGATTTACAGATTTAAAGATGAGATATTGGCCAAAAAAAAATTGAAGAAAATGTTACAGATGTTCCACGTCCATGAAAACTTTTAAACAACCGAGTATGTTTTTTTCATCAGAATAATAATGTCAACGTCGGTTGTTATATGAATCTTTGTTATGCGCTAATCATTTTATTTGCGAGCATAAAATTAAAGGAACAATGATGAAACTGTTGTGAACCCAAACCTACAATCATCTCTTAATGAAAGTATTAGAATAAAATCATCCAAGCGAAGAGACGAAATGAGAGGTAATATCCGTGATTAAAAAGGGTTTGTGATTCAGAGTGTTAACTTCGTCATCATGAGTTCCGCACACAGAAACATACATATCATGATTTTATTTTGCCTTTGTTTGGGTGACGTCATGGTGTCAAGTCTTTAAAATTTCGGAATAATAAATTCCTGATAAAAATTATTGAAATAAAAGAGAAAGTTGCTTTGGGATAGTTCATCCGTATTTTTTTTTCATAGTACACATAATCATTTTACGCCTTAGCTGTATTTATATCAAATATTTAAACTTTGCTAAAAACCAGTAATGTATACATACGTAAAAGAACCTATTCTGCCTTTTTTGGCAGATCTCATATTTAGAATGGTACGTGATACATATTTTATGTGTGTATGTGCCACTGTTTAGCTGAGATGTGAGGAAGGTCACTGTTTAGCTGAGATTTCGAAAAAATAATAATTATGATAATAATTGATACTCAAAGTGATGGCAGGGCTTTATAATAGGAGGTATCTCACCAACAATATATATATCATTACCAAAAATGCAAGGCAAAGTTTGTGCAACAATAGGCCGGTCGTGTTTGTACCAACAATGGTGATAGAGCACAGAATTCATCAACAATATTCACGGAATAACAATATCTATCTTATAACCAACAATGTAAGGCAAAGTATGTGCAATGTATTATAATGTTCATTAACGTTCATTCCATCTCACCTCTGCGAATTATAAAACAATTACAGAGAATTCCTGTCGTTCGGGCTTTTCTTAGAATTGATAGTTATTAGAACATAACATTTTCTTGAAAATCTTTAAAATGAGCAGTAATTGGAGATAATGGAGAAACAGTGGAAAGGCGGCATAGGAAGCAGTCCCTTCGCTCGGCGCTGTATCGGTTTCACCAGCGCGATGCTGCAACTGAGTAAGTAGTCATCGAAGTTTCCCGCCTATCGAACAACTGATGAAGAGCAATCGACTACGCAACGAAAGACAAGTAGCCAACAACAGGGTTTGATGTAGTTGCATTGGTGGTTGGGGAGGTTGGAGAAGATGCATTAAGTGGGAGGAAATAGAAGAACTACATCCATAGCTAAACGTCAGATCAAATTATCGTTTAGTTTTCATTCTATTTCCTCTCACTTTCGAAACCACTTTCATAGTTGGACATGAATTTTTACTATATTAATTGTAAGCTTTTTAATGTGTTCATTTAATTCATATTCAGACATTGCAAAATTTCGTTAATAAACAGTTCGAGCAACTCCGGGGATATCAGTTAGTTAAAATTTGAACTGAGAAGAAAGCTCCTGAATATGTATAGTCTGTATCAATAGATAGTAGTTACGAAATACTTTCATGGTAGCAAGTATTTTACATTCCGAAAGAGTTTCTTTAATGGGCTCCTGAAGTACTAAGAGCTAAAAGGTCTAATCGAAGGTGTTTGAATTTGTGGCAAACAAAAATAATTAACTGACAGTTTTACTTTACGCTTACTGCCCTTTTCTTCTGAAAATAATTCCTACCAATCAAAAGGCCAGATATAAACCTGTAATCTCGAGTATTAAAAACAGTCTCCCTGTTGCGTTGCTGACACTAATCTAAGGAATGACACGCACACTGGCCAATCAATTAGAAACAACTGCTTAATATTTTATTGACCTCTTTTGGCGCGAATTACAGGATGTATGCGAGTTGCCATAAGAGTCAATTAGGTGTTGAACCACTTGCAAGTCAATGGAAGACCAGACATTCCCTTGTTCTCACAAATTTGTTGGAAGAGGATCTTGCTGTCGGATATGTCATTCCAGGATGCCACAAACATTTTCATCTGGCTCTGGGGCGGCGGAAGTCACCTTCGTGGTGCTCATAAAACTACTGCTGAACCAACCGAGCGTGATGATACTTAGAGGATAAAAATGATGCATGGACTTGGTTGGCTGCAGTGTTCAGGTACTCTGTGGAAAGCACTCAATCTTCCACGAATATCAGGGGGCAGTACAGTAGCAGCAGAAGAAGCTTCATACCATGACACCACCACCAGAACTTTGAGTTGCCTTGCTGGAAACGATGGTACAAAACCACGTGTATTCAGCTCCAGTCTTCACAACATTCCAGACACTACTGTAGAAGAACTTTCCTGTACGTTGCAGAAATCAGAAATTTTCGTATAGGCATACGACTGGCGATGTAGATTCGCTTTAATTCCTGGCCCTTGATTCGGACAGGTATTGAGAACAGCCTTAGTTAAAACCACTTGCCAATTGTTGCGCAATGATGTCTTGTTTTTCCGTACATATCGTTTTAAACGACGGCGGTCTCACTCATGATTGATTGCCTTTAAACCACAGTTACCCCTTTTAGACAAAGACCGTGCTTTATTTTTCCAACTGTTGAAGCTTTGCATTTCACACTTTTAGAGAATCCATTCAGCTACTTCGTCAATTATGAATCCCTTTTCGAAGTCAGTTAGGCCCTTCTTTCCCCCCACGCTGATCATGTTTTATGCTTAGACTCACTCCTTTTTAAGTAAGTGTTAGGTATGCACTTGAATCACATGACCTCAAATTATTTTGCATAAAGACAGAGTAAAACAAATTTAGATATAATGTTTCACAGATATTTCTAATTCATTGGCCAGTGTGTGTGAATTAGGTTAAAAGATGTTGGCATATTTTGCTATAGGGATTCTTTTGAGTGAATTTATCCCTTTCATCGTCTCGACAGCTAATAGGCATCCTCTAGGTCATGTCAATACCAATAGCCAATTTCGTCGGAAGGTGTGCATGTCTTTCTGGTATTAGTCGGAAACAAACTGAACCTGGTATAATAGGTGTTAATGAAATATAAATGACACCAGGTAAATTCTGGTGTTTTTATGGTATAGTATTGACGTATGTAGAAGAAAAGAAAGACGAAACACAAAAATCCTGGAATAATACAAAATTTTATCCTATTTTAAGATATACAGAGTGTCCAAAGTTGATGTATACACTCTTTGAAACGTTATAGCTCAGCAACGAAATGAGATAGAAATATAAGGCTTGTTGTGTATGATCCAGACGGCGCTGGAAAAGCATGATATTGTGTGGTCTTTTCTCTACAGGATTAACTGGGCCGTACTTTTTCGAATGTACTGTCTTACCTGAAAATGTTGGAACTCATGATTCCACGTCTTAATGATCTCTTCGAGAATGGAAATGTGATGGGGCTCCACCTCACTTTCACGTCGATGTGAAAACTTTCCGCGATCACACATTCAATCATAGATGGATAGGACGAAGAGGAAGTGCTACGGAGTTCCCGCCTCGAACTCCCGATTTAACCCCTCTCGACTTCTACCTTTAGGGAACTTTAAAGAGCACGGTGTACGCCACAAATCCACAAACATTGACGGAATTAAGAGATCAGATTGAACATTCCATCAATGATATTTCATTAGCTACAATCCAGTCGGTATGTCGCTCTGTTCGACGTCGGTGTTGGGAGAAGGTGGACATTTGAAACATGTACGGGCTTAAGGAAGTTTAAGGAATAAAATATAACAAACCTTATATTTCTATCTCATTTAGTTGCTGAGTTATAACGTTTCAAAGAGTGTATACATCAATTTGGGACACTCTGTAGTATTGTAATTGTTGAATGATGAGTATGATAGAAATACCGTCCAATAATCATTAACAGTCAGAGAACCGAATTTCTTTCGGCACATTGCATACACTTGATCTGAAGTTAAATTTCTACTCGAATTCTTCAGCAATCATTAATTTATGAGTATCAAATATTAAATTTAACAATAGCATTGTACTGTAATTTTCATAGTACAGTATTCATGCAACTGAGATTAAAAGCATAATGAAATAAAAAATCAAACATCACCAAGTAGTCTTATAATAAGTTTTAATGCATAAAGATACTTAAAAAAATAATTAAGTGCCATTTCGTCATTGCTATAAAAGCAGAAATTAATACATTGCAGATATTTTAAAGAAAAGAATGATTTCTATTAGAAGATAATGGAAGTGCAATTTTTTCACGGATGAACATGTGAACTGGAGGGAAGAAAGTAAAAAAAAAGATGAGGTGCAGTAGTTCTTTGGCACGACGAAACGTTTCCAGATTGCATGACGGATTTTGATGAATGTTTAGTTCGTCAATTGACGAAGTTCTTTGTCCTCGATGTCAAAACCGCCGGAGCCAAGGGCAAAAGGGGGAAAGTGACGGCGGCAGCCAGCGCACAATGAGGAAGAAGTTCCGTGAGAAAAAGTCTTCTTCTGGCCTCGGTAGCCTTGTTCTCGACCGAAGGAGACACACACAGCGGTCGAGGAGGAAAACCAAGACAACACAATAGAGGAAAACGATTGGTTTTTGGGTGACACCAGGGAAAGTGAGCGCCACTCGGTCGGTCTCCCTTCGTCTTCTCCCTCCCTAGGAAAACAACTATGTTTTCACTCTGCGCGTGCTATTTCACAATAAACCAGATGTGGTAATGTTTGCGTTGAGATTAACGGACGAAGAGGGAAAAGATGAACAATAGAATTAAGTGTTCATTAATTTTATTAGAAATTACTTAACCATTTCCAATCAAATATTAAACAAAATGGTCATAATTATAGTTTTAAATGTGTTTTAATTTTAATTCCCCTATATAACTTTTTTCTCAGTTTTCAAAACTTGCAGTATGTAATCCAGCTAATTTTAATAGAAATATTTTTCAAATTAAAAAATTTTTCTGTACATTTCCATTTATCGCTATTCTATTTATGTTTAAACTCACGAATTAACGGACTGATTAAATAACACGTTTCCTCTCTTTTTGGCCTAATTCTTTTAACAGAGATAAAGAACTTCTTACTATGAACATGTAGGTAATAAGATCAAACTACAGCAAAAGTTATCTTTTTTGTTTGCCTGATTTACTGGTTTTCCCATTTTAAGAGCAGAAGATTTTAAACAAAAGTTGTGTTTATTTTTGAATGTAACTCCTTATAGTTAAATATAATACACTGAATAAATGAATAAATATAAGTTCAATAGTTAAAGTTCACCATTGATGATGGCTTTGGAGGCTTGCAGTAGAGAAATGATGATAGATGTTGAAGGTTATGGTTGAAGTTAGGGATGTCTTGAAGAAAGTGTTTTGTTGAATTGAGGAAGAATAGATGCTTTGAATGAGGTAGAATTGATGATACGTTGAAATTTGAAGTATGCGGAATAAGATGTTTCTTGGAAGAATATATGATTGTAAGCTGGTAGATTGAATTTTTATTGGGGAGTTGAAATCTTGAAATTTCCTAACTGCAGAGAATTATTGATGCTTGAAGGAAAATCGAAGAAATGGCGTGGTAGAAGTATAAGAAGAATGTTGAATTAATGACTAGAAGAATGTTGAATTGGTTATAAATACGAGGGTTGGGGCAAAAGTCATGGCAACTATTTTTTTTCTTGAAGATACCAGTCCGGTTAGAAAATGTGACATATACAGACGAAAGGACAAGATGTTAACTACATGTGTGGACAATGAATAGCACTGAAATATCGTAACACACTAATTTATTACGGTAGTATACAGGATAATATGGCCTTCACGGTTGCTCATCACTGGTTGACACACGTCCTTGCTGAAACTTTCCTACCCACCGTGCTACTGTACGGTATGGTAGGGCATTATTCCCAAGGGCTTCCACTAATTCACTGTGACATTCCATCGCATTTCTCCCTCGGAGAACGGCTATTTTGATGTAAGCGCGCTGCTCAACACGGGTTACTTCCATCTCCAACTGACTGATTTCAAAGCCCTCGCTGCGCTACTACCAGCTATCACAGAGCCATCTGTTGTTCTGCATACACACTATGCCTGCAGAACTTCCACACGACACATATACGTTTGTGATCCGTTCACATATCTACAAGAAAAAAAATAGTTGCCATGACTTATGCCCCAACCCTCGTAATAAATAATATAAACTTTTCGAGGATTTTTCCCTCATCTTCAGTTTGATTTTTTGAAATAATTGTGAAACAGAATCTTTTAACAATTGAAATTCAAAACTACGGAAAACGACCAATATTCAACTACCAGCTTACAATCATACATTCTTCCAAAAAACAGCTCCTTACTTCACATTTCATCGTATCATCAATGCTATTTCATTCAAGGTATCTATTCTTCTTCAACTCAACAAAACTCTTTCTTCAAGACATCCCTAACATTTAGCCATTGCAAGCCCCCAAAGCCATCATCATTGGTGATCTTTAATTATTGAACTTATATTTATTAATTTATTAATTTATTCAATTTATCATAATTAACTATAAGGGGTTACATTCAAAAATAAGTACATATTATCTCACTCCTAATAATTAATGTATAATTAAAACAAAATTGTTAACATTTTAATTTCCTCGTTTGCTACTTAGCTCAAGAGGTTATTTGTATGTTTTTAGATTCAGCCTAATTTGAATTTTGTTGCATTCATTAGAGGATTACTGAAAAATATTTCAGTTAATAAAATATGTCAATAAATTTCAATGTTTAAATTTAGAAAACATTAGAAAAAATTAAGCTGCTGATACGAGGTTTCTTATGGGTTTCTATAAAGAACAAAGTCTCTTGATCACTAATGCAGTTTTATAATGATCTTTTATCAATGCTTAAGTCGTTGAAATAAAATTTAAAAACGACAACAGGAAATTTTTCAAAGTTCTTTATGAAATAGCTTCGTTAAGCAAATAGATCTCTTTTTCGTTTCTTTATAGAAACCCAAATGAAGAGCCGGATTTGAACCGAAATACTTTTTTTAGTATTTTATTCGTATTCCTATTTTATCCAGCGGATTATTTTTTCTTTCCTTTATTGTGTGTCCTGTTGCCCTTATATAAATTATTATAAGTTTAAATCAAGCAGCAAGCATCGCAAATCACTTCAAAAATGCCACTTTCATCATATCTTATGAAACAGCATAACCATACATTCGTTTTGAAACGTTTGAACGTTTTTTTTTTGTTTTTTTTTATTTAATCCACCCTTTCTCATTTTCATTTCTCATACAATCCAAATATATCGGTCGTTAAAGGCACTATATATTACTCACGAGTCCACTTGTTTCGGTTGAGACGATAGAATGTAGTTCTTCATCTTAATTTGCATTTCATAACTGAAAACGAAATAAGAAGGGCGTAGGAGTTTCAATCGAACGTTGTCTACGAAGGCAAGAAAACCACTCCTTCGGGGCTTCACCTCAATTCATGTCAAGGACTGTTCGATGGCAATAAGGGCAATGCCTAGCCAATCTCAATTCCCTCGTCCAAATGCTGTAACATACTCATTCAATTTATATACAATACGATACAATAATCTAAGGTCGTTCTTAGTTGTATATACGTAAGTATCTCTTTCGTGCCAAGAAGTAATATAATAAATTAAAGCAGATGAGACTTTTTCAGAGATTGACAGTCTAGCTTAGAATAGTTAATCGCGAAGAAAATTATGAAAATAAAATTCTGGATATCGAAAAGAAAATTATAGTTTTTTAAACAGTCTATTTCCTAAAGGAGAAAAATCTTCCCGTGTATTTAAAGGGGAAAAAAACTTTCCTTCAAGTTAAAAAATTAAATAATACGACTGATCGTATTTTTATAAACGCTCACACTTTTTGGTCGTCCTGTCCAACTGTTCTGCTTGGCTTGACGGTAAGAGGTTAAATAAAAAAAAACAAGTAAGAAGTCTATTTTATATCTCCTCTGACCTGGTTGAATGATCACAAATTGCCTGCTACCTTTATTATTATTATTAGGGTTTTATTTTTAACTCGTTTTTAACAACGTTATTTTCGTTATGATTGATTTTTATTGAATTCTCGCTTTTCCATCTCGGGGCGCCACCAACCATGAAAATGTTCGTCGATTTTAATGGGACAGAAGATTTAAAAACACGACAGAAATCAGAAAGACCTGATTTTCTAGATGGAGCAGTTTGACAACATCGAAACACACCTTTGGAGGTGATAACTTTGGAACTGAGCCAAGAAATCCATTTATTTCCAGCACTGAGCCAAGTGCCTTTGTACTTTGCTTCAACACCTTTTTTTTTTTCTCTTTGCGGTTTTAATTTTTTTTCCCATCTACTCTTTCTTTCTTTTTTAAATGCACAAATGGCTGTCTTCATTTAACATTCGTTTTGTCAAGAAAAAGAATAGAGAATTATTTTAGAGCAAGACGACTCTTTTTAAGAGATTGAAAGAGGTAGAAAATTAAATTATGATTTTAAATTGTGGTTGTTGCTAGATTATTCCCTTTAACAGTTCCAAAGGTTTTTAGCAACGCAATTTGACAGACTGTATTTTATTATTTACTAAATGAAATGAGATTAGCTCAAACCCTTCGTAAAAACGTTGATTTCTTTAAAGATTAGATGAAATATTTTTTTATATATGAAAAGATTATTCTTTTTATACGCGTTACATATTAGAGCGGAGATTCATTTATTGATTACACTTTTCTTCAATTTTTTAAATGCTTTTGGCAATATCTCTTCACCTTTTAATAGTTTTTAAATGCATGTTTATATTTGTGGATGATTCATTTCAGCATAAAAATCAAAAATACAAATTTAATCCATGTAAATTTTATACCACTACAGTCAAAAAAGTTTGAGACCAAGCAGGTGGTGAACAAATACACCAAATTATGTAAGTCCATTTTTTGCAGCGGGTCAGTTCTTGAAAAACATTGTTGGAATTGCTGGTAAGATCTGCTGCGTATAGAAATAGTCGGTAGGATGTGATAGGCTGTCGTGCGTGTTTTGGGCAGTTCATTTTACATTAAAGAGAGCGATGCGCAGGAGCATTGTCGTACAGAAGAAATCGTCGGTGCCAATTCAAGGCCAAGAGAGAGAGAGAAATGACTTCATTCCTGTACACCTGCTAAACCATAGTTCAATAGATTCGCAATCATGAGAATCGCTCTTCCTGCAATAGATCCCATGGTCATGACGTTGGTTAAGTTCACCAGCCAATCAGAGGTTCTTTATTAGGAGCTTTAGCATAAAAGCTACTTATAAGAATGCGCCCTTGGTCTGTACGTTTATTCGGCCGTCCGCCGTTTGCACGATAACTTGAAAACGAATTAACTTTTTTCAAATTCTGTTTTCAGAAATATGACCATCAAAGTCTTAGCTCGGCCGTATCAACTTTTCAGAATATTTCGTGGACCCTCTTCAAGTCGAATTCACCTGCTAAAACAGTGAGTGTAAAGAATACAAAGATAATGGCATGTCATATAACAATCGATTTGTCAAGAAGGAATACATTGTTACTTTCTGTTCATCTTTTAAGCATTACTGACATCGGCGCGCGCACGTGAAATCGCTTTGTCGACGCACGATTGCTCAAGTGCTCATAATCTTTATTATAAAGTAGCGGAAGAATGGAGCTACTTATTGGTTTTATAAAGTCAGTCCGTCCTCTTCATAATTTCTACATTTTTTGAGGTAGAAGATTGAAATTCGGAATGTAGCTTACTAAGGGCATGCCCATCTCCACTATTTAGTTTGGTTTTGATTGGTACACTGGCGTCGGAATTACGGGGGTGGGATTCAGGGAGGGCAACATATTTTTGTGCTATTTAGGTACGTAAAGGCGTTAAATTTGGTATCCATATTCCTCTAGGCAAGATCTACAGTACTATGAAGTTTAGGCCCAATTGTTCCAAGGGGGTCGAATTTGCGGGGGTAGCAGTCACTTGATCCTTAGAACTATGACAACATATGGCATGTTATACATTATACGTTCGGAAATGATGAAAAAGGAAAGAAGATACGAGGTTTTTTTAATATATATTACGTTCGAGAAAATCAATTTTTTTTTATTAAGAAACTTGGGGAGAGGTAAAAAGTGTAGATAAAGGGGTAAAAATAGATGACCGCAGGATCTGCCATTTGCCTTCCCCTAATTTCTTTTTAATAAATTATAAATGTATTTCTGCTTGACTGCTAAAGGTCCTCCTGGGAATGTTTACAAGATTTTATTTAACGTTAATATTCCGTTTAAAGTGAGCTCTGTTCACCATGTACTCAAGCAACATCTCAAAGAAGAAAATATTACGATTCTTCTGAGGAAAATTAATTTCGCATTAATTTCAAAAAAAGATCCTTTTAGTGGCCACCAATAATTCATCTAAAAGCCGTCTTAGTGCGAGGCTATATTTTACTCCAGCTGGTTTCCATGACTGACAGTTCTCATGATTCGCTGGTACGACTATATCTGCAGCATTTCGGTAGACGATTTACCTAACTTTTTTTGGCAAAACGTGATGCTTATTCCTCAAACTTTTTGATTGCAGTAATATGGTGTTAATCATACTTTCTCTTTTTAAAGATCTAATGAGATTTCTTTAAAAATCATTAAGTAACAAAATACTTAAGTAAGCTCTTAAAAATTTGGAATGCTATGTTTTCACTAAATAATAATGTCAAAGGTTTTTATTTAATAAATAATATTTTAACTTTGATAACACTCCTGGCCAACAATTTAAGAACGCCAATTCGACAATAAAGAAAGACCAACTCGCCGAAGTAAATCAAAGAAAATTAAATTTTACAAACAGCTGAAATATTTTTTAAAATTCTTTCTTTTGCACAACTATTTTACGACATGACGATAAATGATTATTAAATGAATTGTCAGTTTTTTTTTAAAAAGAGAAAAAAATAAAAGAAAAAGTTAGACTCTAGCTCATTTATTGTACAGGAAAATAAACATCTTCGGTATTTTATATGAAAATGTTGTCAATGACTGTCACTGGTCTGTTAATGAGGGGCTGTTACTCATTAGGATTCGTTCACGATGGAGCAGTTTGGCCGGCGCCGCTAATGATCCGTTTCACGCCGCCGCGGACGAGACGCGCATCGCCAATTGCGAGACTCTTTTCGTTTCTTTCTGTCGACCAATTTTAAGAAATTAACAAGATCAGCCTCTCTCAGTTGGAAGCTGTCAAGTTTAAAATTTATTTTAAAAGAATAAATAAAACCTAAACGAAGTGATACAACAAATAAATACCTGAATAAATTTTTTCATTATAGACGAAACCTTCTAGAAGTTAAAATAAACTTACCTAGTAATTCCAAAAGTATTTTTCATAATTTTGGCACGAAGTCCTTTATATCAATGAATATTTTAATTTATGAGTTAAGTAAGCACAGTACTAGGAACTTACTTGTGGTCAGAAACAGAAAGAAAAAAAAAAATCTTAGTTTTTTTGACATAATTTACTCAGAATTCTAGAGGGCACAATCATGTATTAAACATCAAAAAATTATGTTTTTAAACTTTTCATTAATCTTTTCTGAGAAAAAAGACCATAAAAACATGTTGGGTTTCTTGTACAATAATTAGGTTGTTGTGTGCACCCTATCCTTAAATTACAAAAAAATAAATAAACAAATAAATAAATTCATATATAAAGCATTTATAAATTTATCATGATTAGAAATTTTAATGAATCCTGATTTCTATAGACAGTTAAATATGTAATTTTATATTCAGAAAATGATTATAGCAAAAGATTTGAATAGCATTTTTCATCTAACAATAAAAATTCACAGGTGATGATGAAAATAAAACCTACGGATAAACATTAAAAGGAGAATAAAACCTAATTTTTGTTATAATTTGCATATTATTCGCAATTGTTAATATTGCTTTAATAGTGCAATATAATTTGTATCTATCTGTAAAAATTTATGACGAATGGAGTGTTCAAGTTTTGCTTTATGCTTTATACAAATCTCTAATTGCAAAAGATATTACAATAATGATTTTAAAATAGAGCAGAAAAAGACGCGTTAATCAGCCAGAAAAATAACCCTTTGTATAATAGCTTTTATTACGTAACAGAAGCTCCGGAAGTTAAAATGTTGACTAGCATGAATTATTAAAATTCGCCCTCATTCTAGGAAATGCTAACAAAATCACGTTTTTCTCCCCTTCTTCTCCTCGCAGTCAAAATCGCTTCTCGGAACAACGGCTGTACCCACTCATTTTCCACTTTAACCAACAATCTACACAATTCATTCAGCCAAAGTTTAAAAAAAATTACCCTTATTTCAAAATCTCGTCGGATTCAGCAGGTTTAGATTTTTCGTAAAAAGACAAAGATGCGGAAGATTGGAGGGAAGAGCAGAAAGGACATGCTAAAACACACACAACGAATTAATATGTAATTTAAAAAAGTCAATTTCGCCCTCCTTCTCCTGCCAAATTGCTTTAAATTGGCTTTGTTTGAGCGTCGGTTTCCTCGTTCGGTGTTTTGAAACGCAAAAAAGGAAATCAAAAAGCAGCAGAATAACCTGAAAGGGCCGCTAAGACATTTTCCGATTTAAGTCTTTGGTAAAACCGAACCTAAATTGAAAATCGTTATTTTGTTACCTATATTGAATATTAATTAAAAAATTCAAAAGTAAACAATGTAGAAATAAAAGGTTGAAATCTCAAAAATATTCGTATTAAATGGTTGCTAATAGTCATTAAACAGGTGATCATTGCCATACAGTGCCCCAATTGTGGCCCTTTCAGACATTCAAGAAATTAGATGTTACAGATGTCGGACCAAAAATTCAAACTTAAAAAAAAATCCTGATTTTTCATAAGCAAAACTTTAACACCGCCTAGCAACTTTCTTTCGTATGAAAGCTATACTTAAGTCTGTTGTTCCTTACATAATTTCTTCGTAATATTTAAAAATAGAAATGAAGAAGAATAAACAAAGTTCGAAGAATAGGCACGTTCGTAACTAATTATAGAAAAAAAATATTAAGTTTAATTATAGTTATTAAAAAATAGAATTCTAGAAGAAAAATGCACGAAAAAGAAAGCATTTTTTTTTATTAGAAATTAATAACAGTGTTTGATTCTTAAGCGTTTTGTTATGATTTCATATCGAAGAAGTAATAGGAAGAGAAAAGATTTAAGTCACTTTTTTAATTTATTATGATATTTACTTTGTTTTGAAATGGCAATAAAGTCTACTTTACAATAAAGCATTAAAGTTTAAAACCTCTTTTTAACAACTTTAAAGGTGCGTAATATCGCAACAGCAAAAAAAAAAAAAAAAAAAAAAAAAATAAAAAAAAGATTGGAACATGCTAAAACAACTATGATGTGGCAATTGTGCAACAAGACTCCGGACACTTGAACCTTCCCCGTTGCTTCCCCGTTGCTATCTTAATTCAATATACATGACAAAGATAATTAAAAAAACGACGTACAACAAAACAAAAACAAAAAAAAAGTGATAGAGATAAGGAAGTACCAAAATGGAAATTTTATCAACTCTAATGATCGTATGAAAAAAGACAAACAAGCACCTGATTTCCAGTTTCACTAATGGATAACAACACTCATTGCAGCTTTTTAACCTAATTATTTAATCGATTATTTCGAGGGAAAATTTCGTTTTGTTGTAGGTGAAAATATTTTTTAAACATTAACCTTTCAGTAAGCACTGTGTTTACTTTAATTGCATATAAGCCATGTGAATTACATTTCTGGAACACAATAACCTGTAAAGTAAAAATTTAGCTTTTAAATTCCTAAAAGAAATTACATTAATGCATAAGAAATTGGGTTTAAGTCATTTCAGCGTGTTGCAATTTCTATAAGAAGAAACCATTAAGCTGTAATATGAACGCTCGCATTTATTTCTTAATAACATTTAAAGCAATAGAATCTATCGAAACTTTCGTGACCTTTAATTTTATAAGAATTGGGTAACACGGTTCAATGCGGAGGAAAAGCAAACGCAATTGCAAATAAGCGATTTCTAATTGAGATTCGTACATTCTGTAAAGGCCAATCAATCTCTTTGTTTTCTTCTCACGAACGAAGAATTTTTAGAAAACGAGCGGTTTAAAAATAGCCAGGTATGTTTTCTCCACCAGCTTTCTTCTTCGAAAGCGGCGATAGCACATGATTACCCAATACGATTACTTATAACAACGATATAAAGACGAATTCTCGGAAATTGTGGCTTCTCTTCGTTCTGTACGGGCGTTCCGCAATTGCACGTGCATGTTGTTGTGATAATGAAGGTGGAAGAGTAAACAGCTGTTCGTCAGCAGACGGAAAATACACAACCGAAAGCCAAATACCAGAAATCGGCACATCTGTCATTGCTCGGAAAATACACGCACTTGTATTCGGATGTGTACAGGGAAAGTTTATTACTCCCGTCACTTTTTTTAGAAATGATGTTGTGAGGACAATGATTCGTTTAGAAATGCTGCTATATCAATACAGCATGCCTAAGGACCACGGATTAAGAGTGGTTCTTAATAATTTATTGAGTTCGGAATAGGACAATTTGTAATTATAAAGAGTTTTGTTAACATTTTTTAAACTAAATTATTATAGATTTGATATATGAATTAAATAACATAATAAAATATCCTTCGAATTAATGAACTCTTTTCGGGCACCCACAATAGATGCCATCATACATCTTTAAAAGTACGCATTTCCTACCGGATTATAGACAGAAAATTATACATTATACTTTGTCCAAAGAAAATTTGACTGGGCGTGTCCAATTAAATTTCCAATTTCAATTTAAATTTGTTAATTTTACTTTGCAAGAATGTTTAACAATTGAAATCGGAAGTTTAACTGGACACGCCCAGTCAAACTTTCACTCTGATGTATACTTATTTTAAAATTTCAGATTTTATTCAGAAGAGAAAAATTGATTATGTAATAAGTTCCGAGTATAAATAACCTATGTTAGTTCTATTAACAACCCTTATATATGGATGGCTGAAAATACAAGTAGACCAAGTAACATTTTTGACATTCATAGTTATTTAGAGTTTAAGCTATTATTTTATTTTAAAAAAAGAGGAATCGTGATATACACAAAGAGATACATCTTATTGTGTCTCGAAAATATAATTGTGGAACAGTCCTAAAATTTGGTGTTGGTCCACAATTGGTGTTAATCCACTATTTATTGAAAGTGGACTTGGGTCTATTTGTATTTTCAACCATTCATATTATTTTAATTATTTCAATAAACTCTATTATATAGGTTAATTATGATACTTCCTAACAAAGTTAATAATAGGAATACCATAAAATTAAAATGAATCGATTTTAAGCAATTAATAAGACTTATGATTTAAAATTAATAATAAAATATTTACAAAATATACTTCCGTAAAGGATAAGGTATAAAGTAATCGGTAGTTTAGTGTTTATCAAGAATGTAAACAATTAGACAACTTTATATAGTGTAAATTATACAAATAACTTAAATTATCTTTTTATATTAAAATAAACATTTAGGATTTTCGTATTAATTGACTGTTTGTTTATTTTTTAACGTAAATAGCATTGGTATTTAATTATATCACTCATATAATCTTTAGTTTTAGTACTGGGAATCAAATTAGAAACATTGTTATATCAATTCTTAACATTATAATATTTTATTACGGGTTTATTTAGCTAAAACGCAGCTGTAAAATAAAACTGCGTTCATCAAACAGATTCATAACTTTAAGATAACCACTTTAGATTCTTTATTTATATAAAAATTAAAATGAAACCCGTAAAAATGAATGATGTTGTAAGACTTCAAATGTCGAGAATTGTGTAAAGCAAGAAGTGTAAAGAAAAACATCGTGAAGTAATATTTGAAAAATTAGGAAATTTCGTTTATTTTTTTTTTCAAGGAAAGTTTTGCTACGGTAAAATGAGGACAATGAGCCATTCTCTCTTGAAACTAATGTAAGATTTTTTCATATTTAGCATTGAGAGAGACCTAGGAAGGTGGCAATAAAACAAGGAAAGCGAGTAAACGTGACTGTTAAAGGAGGGGCTAACTTCTAATGATATTCGACTTAAAGCATAATAAAAGGATTCTGCTGTTGATGAATGCTTAGCAACATAAGAGAATTAACTGATTTTTAATTTTTATTTGCCAGATTTTAGCTTCTCAGAACAGTCCTTCAGCCTTGGAAAGTGAACGGCTTTAATCATAAACCGCCCGGGTTTTAAGGGTGGAAAAATAACCCGCTCAGTTAAAACGAAGAATAAAATGAAAAAAGTACAAATGACACATCTGCTAATCGACTGATATTTTTTTTTTGAAATTAGATTCTCAGTTTAATAAAAAATGAAAAAAAAAAACAAAACAAAAAAAAAAACCAACATGCTAAAAGACCCTATCGTTTCCCTCCACCCCCGAGCCTTTAATGCGTGTTCACGCCACTGATGTTCCGGGTGAAGCTAATCCGTTTGGCTACTCTTGTGTGCATTCATAATGCAATTTTCGGACGATCAAGGAGCCACAGAGGAGAGAGAGGCTGGCTCCTTTGCTTTCAAGGTAGTTAGCTGGTCAAGGGATAATATGTATAAAAAAATAGAGGAGATGTTTCATGCCGAGCGTGAATAGAAAACTAAAATTAACAGAGGGAAAAAAATTAAGGCCGATTAAGGTTAGCTGAAAAAAAGAGTCAAATTGGCTCGTCGGAATATGAAGAGGGAAAATGCTTAGAGAATTTATACAAAAATTATAAAAATGCGCAAACAATCGTTTTAATTACCTATAAGCTAATTGCATTGAATAATTACCATTTTTAATCAGCACCAACTTGCATTCATTACCTCGTCATTAAAGATTTTTAATTGGCATTTGTTCGTGGAAGAAATTCGATTACACTTTTATTACTCGCTTCTGATATTTGATAATACTTTTCGTAGTATCATTAAAGTAATTTTAAAACATTTAGAAATCCAGAATATAGGGTGTTTAAAAAGAAAAAAAAAATGAAAAAAAAATCTTAGTAGCACGCCGAAACCTGTGTAAAGAACTTGCTAAAAAAAAAATTAGGTCAAAATTAATTAAAAATGTTACATAACTTATAGACGAGTTTAAAAATGAAAAATATTCTTAAAAATGAAATGGTGGAGTCATGTTCTAAGGTATCTTTCGGGTTGATTGTCAGGTGTTCATAATAAAAAGTGCAATAAAATTAATACAAATAAAAAGTCATAGCTTAAGATTTTTATGTATATCTGTTTCTTTTTATTATTGTTGTTATTAATATTAATAGTATTATTATTATTTTTTTGATTATAAAAGTAAAAATTGACAAGGTAACATACAATCATTATATTCTACAAATTACTTAGAAGTAAAACTCAATATAAATCCCATTATAAAGTATCAATTCGAACGACGTATATCTCTGTCTATAAAAATAGCTATTACAAGAATTTTGTAGACATTAGAAAAAATACATCTTACTTATAAGTAACATAAACATTCCCTCTTAAAAATCACGCGCGCATGCATACAGTCAAACATTCATACAACAGCCCAAACTGAAATAGATATTTTAAGACATTACGCTTTTGCATTCGAAAATTTTTATCTCCGAACTCTTTGATCTACATCAACAGGCCATAAATATTTCACTCATGGCGAGTGACTCATCAGGTTCCTAAGGGGGGAACAATGGGAGAAAAGAGGGAGGAGGGCCTGTCAGGTTTAGGTTCGGAGGTGGGGGTTCCGTGGGCGAGGGGTGGCTCTCACAAACCCCCTCCTCGTTTGGGGAAGAATAGTTCAAGGTTAGGCAGGTGGAGAGGCAGGTTGCTCAAAATAAAAGGCTTGAAAACCAAAGTCAAATAAAGAAAAAAAAAAAAAAAAAAAAAAAAAAAGTTACTTATCACATCACACGCTTTTTTTTCATTGATTATGAAGATGAAAGTTAAACAACAGCACCCTGTAAAAATCTGTATACAAACGTTGCCATATTCACATGAATTTCCATTGGCACTCGATGACAGTTTTAAGTATAAGAATCATGTTGCAATTTTTTTTTCTGTCTAGGAATCCATTCGATATAAACTTCATATTTAAAGATATTTGCATACAAGAAACACGATTTAAAACTCTGTTGCACAATGCAAAAAGATGCGGAAGGCATTTTTTTTTAGATATGTCTTTGGATTAAACCCTTTTGGTATAAGAAATATAAACAGTTGCATATAAAATGAATTCTGACTAGGTTGCAGAGTGTATGAACATGGCCGACTGATTTAGTGTAGGTTTTCAGGCTAATTGTCAAGATGATTCAAGATATTCTCTCACAGAGCACAAAGTAGCAACCCACAACACAGTGTATAAAAATGGGTAAGTGAAGGTCTTTCTGTGGAAGAGGTGGACGGGGAAAAGCCGACGAAAGTTTTTAGCACTATCATTTCGTGGCACTGTTTCACCAAGTCGTTGTAATGAGGGGGATCCGCCGTTAAATGAGAAACACCGCTGAGACTCTTTCTCACAGTGAGATAAACGATTGTAATAATTAACTTCCTTTAATTTAGCGGCCGGGATATAAAACTTTAAATAAAAAATAAAAAACTTAAAGATTAAAAAAAAAAACCCTCAACGAAACAAACGTCACAATTAAACTCAGGTAAAAACAAACGCTACGTTTAAAGGTGAAGAGGTCACAATAATAATGATTAGACCTACTTTTTTCGTGTTGATTTCTTAACTTTAAAACAACAATCTTGCATCGTAGTTTTCTGTAAATTTTAAAACGTTTTTTTTTTCGTAATTGCAAGTATTCGAAATAAAGCCTAATGATCGTAATTATCTCGTAAGAGGAGAAGCAGGAGGAGATGATGTGTATTGTTTGCGGTTCATCCGGCTGCCTGCAACGGGACGTCGTTCCTTATCCCCTGATTGCGCCACCTGGCCTCGGCTTCGACGATTTTCGTACTTGTCGTGGCGGTCTCTTCGGTCGTTGGAGACGGCAGACTGTTCTCGTCGTTCTCGTACTTTCTCGTTGCTAGGTTGGGATTGTCAAATAGGCCCGAACGTCGTCGTGATTTCTGTTTGAAGCGACCGGAACGGGAGACGGACATTCGGTCGTGACGCCGGCCTCGCTCCAGGTTAGGCGGCAGGTCTCCCTCCCACTGCTCTGTCTTGTGCTCGCATTCATCCTCGGTGCAACCGTCAGTGGACGGCGAAGAAGGCGCATTCTTAGATTTCACTTTGAAGATTCTCCAAAACATAGACATGATGGAGAAAACACGGGGAGATTAAAAGTCGACGACGTGGATGTGTATCACCACCACCAAGACGACAGTTCGCAAAGGCAGAATCTCTCCGCAAAGATAAGAAGAGGAAGAATCAAGCGAGAAAGATATTACAAAAAAAAAAGTTTCAACTTTTCCAGGCGGAAATCAAAGAGGAAACACGGTAAAGGATGTCGAAGAGTTTTCAGTCTCGCATATCCTCAGTGCAGCGAAGAATAAAATCTTTTCAACTCTCAAGATCCAAAAACTGGCTGAATTGAGTCAAAACGAACGTGACAGCGGAGCAGATGGGACGAGCAGGCAAAAAAACCACTCACTTCACGCTTGATTAAAAGACATGACGAGTCCTGGAAAAAAATCTCTGAACGCTGGAAGGTGAAGAAGCCGAGCGGAGCAGAAGGCATGGAGCGACTCGAAAGAGGCACAGGTAAAAATGCTAGCCCACCTGACAGAAACACCTGCCCGGGTGGAAATGGAGCAGCCGGGAAGAGAAACACGAGATTAGCTTTAGGTTTCGGGAGGGGGGGGGGGGAGAAGGGAGAATTAGCAGGAAACCATTGTATTCGCATCAGCTGGTGATTGGTCGAGAGCCACTCGTCGCCCACCAATAGTGGGGGAGGAAAGGACGCCATCTGACTCACTCTCTCGTATCTATGAAGTGTTGCTGCTCCGTCTTTTTTCATGTTCGGGTCATTAAATTCTACATCGAAACGGAAAACAACAAACACTCTCGAGAAACTAATTAAATAAGATGATAGAAACACACTCATAAAGATACAATCGTAAAGGAACCATTTTAATATCTTGTCGTAAAAGACATCCAATGTCAAGGCCGGTTAAGGGGCGAAATGGAATAAAAAGGAGCCAAAGAGATATCGACGCCAATAAGGAGAAAGTAAAAAGCATTTTTGCAATTAAAAATGCTTTCTCATCCAAATATACGCAATAAAAATGTCGTTATTTGTAATTACTAATGAATAAAATATAATGCTTTATCCTAAATTTAGAATTTCCAAAAGAAGATTGGGAACACTGCTAGTTCCAAAACAAGAAAACAGGAATAAGAAAGGAGCAACTCTTTATTGAGAGAACTTTTTTACATAATAGAAAAATTTCGCCCTGTTCACTATTTTGGTCGGTGTTGGGTGTCATTGACTGTCACTTCTTTAACCTAAGATCACAACTTAAAACCAAGTCGACATTTCAGGGTCAGCAAATGTTTCTCCAAAAATCGTCTGCTAAATAGGTCAATGTTGGAGTCAACATTTCCATTAGGCTTTTTTCATTCTAAACGTGCTTGCTCAGCCTTAAAAACAGGGGACAAAAATAAAAATAATAAAAAAAAAAACAAAACTTGAAACGGTTACTAGTCTTGTTATGATTATTAAATATTCAACTCCGAACAAACCGGTGGAAAGATTAAGTCGAAACAACATAGAGATAAAAACAAAAAAAAAACAAAGTCTCCTCGTTATTTTACCGCCTGAAGTCTTATCACTTACAGGGTTATTATCGCCCAGAAGACGGTTGATCTGCGACAGATACGTTCAACTCCGAAAAGCCTTCGTTCGATGATTAACCACAAACACCTTTTTTCTGCACTTAATCTCTAACAAAGTGGAAAATTCCTTTTCGGTCGAAATTGCGAAAACCACTTACTTAACTTTCATTTTTATATTATTCGATATGCACGACATACAAATCTCATTCAGACGATTCATCTTTAAAAATTGTTTTATATTACTTTTTTTTCTTTTCTTTTCAGGAAATTAGAGATAAATCTCAAAATGTGAGATAAGTGATGATCTTCAGTTACGGTTTACTGCAATTTTATGGTGACACTTAAATAAATATCTGCGTTTATTATGTTTGACGAAAAGAAAATTTCTCTTGTTTTCTTGACAAGGCTTAACTCAATCAAAAAAACAGCATCCACTTTTCTTTTCCATGTTTACACTCTTATCAGATCGGTTTCTCAAATCTTATAAATTAACCCAATTCGGATACATATTTTTATCGAGTTTGTTTACGTTATCACAGTTGCACAATCCTGTCTGCATGATGCAAATAAATAAATATACTCTTATCTTAATGATAAAATGTAAACAAATGAATACATTTTGTCATTGAAGTTAATATTCTGCGACATTTAGCCTCTTTAAATGATGGATTTCGAATAAAATAAATTGAGCGGAAATCTAAAGCACCCGCTCACTATCATCAATCTCCCTAATCAAAAGCAAGCAGTAGGCTTTTGAGTTTTCGATCTACGGAAGGAAAAGCCAGATTAATTCTGAAATTCCTCAAGCAAATATTTCTGATAACATGACATAAAATAATCTTAATAATCATGCATGGAAGACAGGTGTCATACATCACCTTCTTTCTGCAATTTTGCTGAATCACTAACAATTTTTTACCTCTTAACACTTGTCCATTACAAACATTATTATTTAATGACTGGATGGAATTTTCCAATAGCACATCGAATTTTTACTTATCTCTGGAATTCATTCGGATCCTGCTAGGATAATAAACAACTTGTCATTTTAGGAGACAACGTTATGAGCAAAAGGCATCGGTTTTTAAAAATAGAGATAACATATCATTGCATTAACAGCCTTCAGGAATTGTAAATTACTGTATAAATAAATGCGATCTACGTTTACGAGTTCTACAGTGAATTAAGGAAACAATTTTAATACCGAAGCAGAAATCTTATATTAATATACTAGGTATACACAAAAGAATATCGCAGTTTGAACAATTTTTAGCGGTGGGATGTGGAGACAAATACTATAGTGATTGGAAGAAGAATTGTCCAAATTTATGCAATTTACATTACAAATGCTCAATGTGTGATCCCCTGACGACACGGCAGACGTCCATTCGGAAGTCATATTTCCTTCCACACGCATGTCATGTATATGATGTGATTGACTGAATAACTGCAACATCCCGATATCGCAATTCAGACGCAGAAGTCGGTAGTGGTGGCAAATAAAGGGTCTTTGACAAATCCACAAAAGAACAAATCAATCACATGGGGTGAGGTCGGAAAAACAAGAACTTGGTTCCGCGGATCTCTGGATGGGGAACAAGTTCGGCCTGTATGGTTTAAATCTGCCACGTTCTTTCATTCAAAGTAATATTCGTATTCATACCCTATCGCTACGAGAAGCACATACATTCTTCAAACTGCGATATTCGCTTATGTAGACCCTGTACTATTTAGATATGTTTACTCTTTATGAAAAACACTTCGAGTTCCTAGGAGGCTATGTGATCTTCCTTCGTTTCAGTCTTCAATCAAAGGCTGATTTTTTGACTGAACACCAGTGACTTACACAATTGTCAATCTATTGTCGTTGAGAGAAGGCTTAATTAATTGAGAAAAATTCTGATCTGAATCCAAATTTTTTTCGACGTTGACAGTTGGATGAGTGAACTGAATTATGATTTAATACGTTTCTAATACGGAATATGTGGAGGCTAAAAACGGATATAGAACATAAATAAATAAACCGCTTCATTAAAGATAAATAATAATATGAAAATTCCAAACAATAATGTGTAAGAGTGAATAATCAAACTTTTCCCCAAACCCTTTTCCCTTACAAATAAAAATATAAGTCTTTAAACGACTTCGATAGACAGAAGACTGGAATTAATATTATTATTATTATAACAAGTAAATGGTTAAGGAGAGAAATTGATCATAAATTTACCAATTTATAGAGTTAACCAATTTACAGTGCTTGAATATGAAAATGAATCTTTTTCAATTGCGCTTTTTCTTCTTCATTGAAGTCATTTATCTAAAACTTCGAGAAATTCAAAATTTAAGGACAGATATTTATCTTTTCATAGGAAAATATATTCTCGGAATCTTTGTTAAATAAATACAAAAAAATACATTTCTTAATTAAAATACCGTTGTTTTAATATGGAAATGTTGATAACTTAATATATGAAATGTATCTACTGTGAATTATAGCGGAATATCAGGTGTCTTAAATTAATAATTAAAAATTCAGGCTTAAAAAAATAGTAAAAACCCTTTACCAGGTTTCCATCCTTAATGAGTCATGATTTGCCATTTCAAAACTCTAACTCTGATTTGCCATTATGTTCTTAAATTTGTATTATTTTAAAAAAGACAATAAAGGTATAATGAGAGAGAGAAAAGAGAAAGTGAGAAATGGGAGTACGTCAAAAGTAAATTTCTCGAATGTGAATTTGAGGAATCATTAACTTCACTCTTTCTCAAAATGCTAACAAAAATAAAAATGTATTTCTCGTATTAAAAAAAATTGCTCCCTTTTATTCCTCGAAAAATTTCTCAAAATGTAAACTGAATATAACTTGTTCATTCTATAATTAAAACCATTTTTCTTTAAAAAGTTCCGCACAACCTTTCTTTGAATTTTAATAAACATTCAACCGTTAGTTTTTTTAACCATTGCTCTTTATGTTAAAATAAAGTTGTCCATAAATTAATGTTATGAAATAAAATTTTATGTTTAAGTTAAAAATGAATTCAAAGTATTAATTAAAAGAAATATTTCGTAGCTTTTGAAAATTCGTATAAATTCGTAGCTTTTGAAAAGAATTTGCCTCAAACTTTTGAAAATATACTTCAAGCATCAGTTTCAGTCTACCTTAAAATAATTCATTAACATTTTTCTTAAAAACACTTTCCAATCGAAATGAAACACGAATGAGAGAGAGAGAGAGAGAGAGATTCAAGTTTTTACTTCCCATATTCAGCATAATTAATAGATATTTTGTAATATTAGGAAATAGTATTGAATGAAACCGATATGGTTTAGTTTTAGAAGGGGGAAAAAGAAGCTCATTAGTCAGGGCATTAGGTCATCAGCGGATTACGTGTCTTCAAATTAGTGCTTAAATGACTCGTAAATCAAATAAATTCTGCATCGATTCTTGCTTTAAAGTCGAACTGATCAAGAGCCTGTCTGGATATTTTTTGATTTATGCACATTTTTCTTATTATAACGGAACAGATTTATATTCGTGCAATCAGTAAACAGTTAAATAAATCTTAGCGTGGTTCAAAATGAATTGCTTCAGACTGACATACTAACTGAATTCATGTAATAATCAATGCAGAGTTTGTTGGAAATTGATCTTATTTAACACAAAAATATTTCTAATGGTTGCATCGAAGGACGTGATGCAACTTTATGCAAAACAGCTACAAACTTAAAAGGCATTTTCGATGATAGCGAATTTTTGGAATAATCTACGATTGAATATTTGCAGTTACGGTTCATTCTAAAGTTTATGGTGCAATTTATTTACCTTTACAAAGAAAATAACAAAAGATATAGCAACATTTAGAATTACAGAATGTCCTGATATATCTTTTCGCGCACTCTTTGCCGAATTTTTTTTGTAAATAAAATTTAGGCATAGTTACATTTTCTATTTGTTTTATACCATTGTGTCATTTCGGAAACAAATATCGAATGTCACTTTACTCATGTGAATTTTATCCATATCCTGATGACCCTGAATAATAAGAGAGTGTTTTAAGCAGCCTGGTTCCTAGTAATTCACATACCATAAGATATGCACTTTATGACTTAAAGGACGAAACACACGAATTGGTGTGTGTTCGAGAGATCTTATGGGTTGCTTTTCTGTGTGTAGTCGTCGAAAACATCTGCATCAGCGAGTGTAAAGCAGGGAACTGTGAAAAATCGGAAAATCATTGGTTAATGATGACAAAACAACCGTTAATGATTGGTTCAGGAACTTTGATAAAATCGACAACCAGAAGATTTATCATCACTCCTCGCACAAGAACATCATTCGAAAATTTTTAGAAAAACAAACTAGTAGACTAAAATCTAACACACCCGTACTGCTATTCATGTGTGCATACATCAAAAACAACTTAACCTATTAGAATTGGTTCGGGGCATTGAATAGCTTATGACCTACTATAAAGAGAAAGGAAAGGGGAGAGGAAAAGAGGTAAATCCCCTCTCCAAAAGCTTTCAAGTGGACATTATGATGAAAAAAAAGGACACCTGAACATTGTTGTATTGCCACAAAATTTGTTTATTCATTTTATTCTATTAATTTTGTGCGTAATAATCTAAAATCAAGCGGATGAAAATTTCAATTTAGACAGGCGGCAGCAATCGGCCCTTCCAATAATCGCTTGCGAATCTTTCCAACAATCAGAGAATACGCGCAAAGAAGAAAATGAAATGTACACGCGTATAAATGCCTTTAACGAATTGCGCACTTGTTCTATCCAATGCTGGGGAGATTCGTGGCTTCCAACAATTCACTACTATAGTCGACCCAGCCTTACTTTGCCCGAGATATATGGACATGTCAATTGTTATGTATTGTTTAATTTCTCTTGTAACAATGTCCAACAATTGAAACGGCCATCACATCTCGGGCAAACTAAGGCAGAATGGATTATTTATTAAAATTTTGTATAATACAGACGAACGGATGGACGGATGGATGGACGAACTGAACTCATAAATGCATTCTCTTGCAGAATTTGTATCTCATTGAATTTTCTTGTTAATATGTATCTATCCACAGTTTTGTTGGCTCTTCACTTACTGTATTTGAAGCAAAGTATCTAGTACCGCGTTTTAACAGCAGGATTTTATTTAATTTGTGTACAGAATTATAAAGAAGAGCTTCTTGAATACAGAATTTTCTCATACTTTGCATGTCTAGAGATCTTCTGTTCTATAACTTGAATATAGTTTTTGAGTCTCAATACAGAGATTAACCTCTGTTGCAAGTTGTATTTATCGTATTCACATAAAACATCACAACAAATTTTCCATACGTTATTTTACGTATTATGCCCAGGTAGCCTGTAAAAGTGCTTTATAAAGAAGTAAACAAATCAATAAATAAATAAATAAATAAATAAATAAATAATTTTATTGAATTTCGCAACATGGGCCATTTCGCAACACATAAATGCGTATATTCTTTGTAAAATTTTTTGAAACGACCTCCATAAAGCTGAATGATGACAGCTTTGTTATTGAATATAACTACATTCAGGGTTATCTTTTATATTTGGACATTATATTAATTAGGATTACACATTTATTGTAATTTTTTATATACTTTGTGTTATATTTTATAAATGCTGAAGTAAAAGCGGTTTTCATTACATCTTTTTTAACCTGTATAATATAGATGAGACTATCTGGCCATAAATAGCCAGTCATGGCGTATATAACAAAACTCTCCAAGACCACCGCCCGTTTATCCTTTAATATTACAATACAGCAAATATACACTGAGTGGCCATAAAATTAGGCAAAGTGGCCTCTAATAACAAGCCAATATTGGTCCACCTTTAGCTCTAATTACAGCCAATATTCTTCTTGCATGGACTCAACAAGATGCTGATACCGTTGCTGAGGAATGTTGGCCCATGCTGACATAATGACAGCTCTAAGTTGGGCCAGATTAGATGGTGGCGTTTCCAAGTTTTGAAGTGATCTTTCGATTTCGTACCACAAATGCTCAATACGATTGAGGTCAGGGGGCTGAGCTGGCCAGAGAAGCAGACTAAATTCTGATTGATGTTCCTCAAATCAATTTGTAACCGATCGAGCATGGTGGCAAGGTGCATTGTCCTGCTGAAAGTGACCATCTCCAGAAGGGAACATCACAGCTATAGACGAGTGCACGTGATCGGCAACGATGTTGAGGTAAGGTGTGCTGTTGAAAGTTTTGTCCACGGATATCAAGGGACCCAGTGTGCTCCAGGAAAACATTTCTAACACCGTTTTTCCACCCCACCAGTCTGAAGAGTTGTCATTTGGCAGGAGGGTCCATGAACTCGTGCTGTTTGCGCCATAATCTGATTCTGCCATCTGCATGATGGAGCAGGAAACGAAATTCATCGGACCAGGTTACTTTACCACTCCTCAAGTGACCATTTACGTCATTCTTGGACACCCAACAGGCGCCTTTTCCTATTGTTCTGCGATACCAAATACACTCTGCTGCTAAAGTCCATACTTTGCAAAGTTCGTCTTGTTGTGCGTTGGGATTTGCTTTGTGATGCGCCTGCATTGAATTCAGCTGTAATTTGTCGTGTTGTCGCCCTTCTGTTGCTGCAGACTATGCGTGCTACTCGCCTTTCACCTCTCTCGTTCACCAGCCTTTTTCGACCAGAATAGTCCTTATCGCTTGAAGTTTTTGTCCTCAACTAACACTCTCCAATCACAAAGTTGTACTACTAATACTCGATCCTCTAATGAGTCCCCATAAAGGGAAAAAAGCAACGGATATCAGGTCTGGAGAAATCTAAAATCTGTCTTTTTATGCCTACTGTAGAACATATCTCTGCTTGTGGCGTAGATCGCTTCTTTACGTTTTTTTGGGCGCGCTAACATCTAGGTTATTTGCCATTCTATTCATATATCTTAACGCAGTCTAGGAACAAATGCCACCAGCTGGACTCGAACTCGCAACCACACGGTCTTGAGAACTGGAAAGCCGCCTTGCTTCAACTCTCTCGGTCACTTGGCCAAGATTGTGGCGTAGAGAATGAATCAGCAATCTGAAGATGAACTAGAATATTTGAGTCAAATTTTTATTCATTTGACATGCAAATTTTCATTTATTTGATAGAGATTATTTTAAATCCAAAATAAATATTTATTTTAAAATCAAATATTACTAATTTAATAATTAATAAAATATACGTTTACATATAAATTCTTGAACTGAATACGAATTACTAGCAAAGTAGATTATCATATCCGATAAGTTATAATGAACGTATATTCAATGATATCGCTAACGAATGGAAATGAGTTAATATACGCCGGAAACAATTAATATTAGAATATTAAATCATACAGTACTTAATTATAGTCGATAAACTGCTTTCGCCATGAACAAACAATTGTGTCAGTTGTTCCTCATAATAAAACTGATGAAAAATTTAATTTCCTTCTAAGTATAACTAACAATGAATAAAAAATCCAACACATGTTGATTTATAATCTAATTTTTATAAACAGTGTTTTTTATTTATAATAAGGTGAAATTAATATTTAGCTAAAGGAACGGTTAAGAGTCTTACACAACCTATATACGATTTTGGAAAGATTTTTATTCGTCCACACGATATTTACTTGACCTCAAAGCGACAAAGCGAGCTTTTATTCAAATAAACCACTTTCGGGAAATATTGTGACTTAGAATTAAAATCACCATGACCCCGACAGAAAAAGATGAGATTTTCTAAATGCTCATGTTTGCTAAAGAAGTGATTTCAATGCGAACTAAATAACATAATACACGTTCTCTTACTCTAAATAAACTTTTTTGATATGTTTTTATAAAATCCTGTTTTGCAAATTAAATATCTTTTGTCTAAGTGCATCTATTAAGGATGCTATGTCATGTTGATTGCATTGAAACGAAAATTACAGAGCAACTTCAGACATGGAATCATCTTTGATAATTAATTATCCAAAAATTTCAATAGAGTTTCAATTGGTTTAATTTTAGATTTTTATATTATATGATTTATTGAATACAAATAATAATAATAATAATAATAATAATAATAATAATAATAATAATAA
>JAHWFO010001556.1:5462482-5502871 GCA_023313115.1 Rhysida immarginata | reverse complement strand
AATAATAATAATAATAATAATAATAATAATAATAATAATAATAATAATGCATAGCTAAAATATGCCATTAAATTCACTTTCCTATTGGGATTGAACTGAGATCTCGAGCAGCTAAACGTAGCGGCATTAATGAATAAATAAATAAATAAAAAACTATTTGGAATCATATTTTAAGTTCCTTAAGTATTTATTAAATAAATATAGTTAAATAATTGGTTTTCATTTTTTTTCCCGAATAGAAACTCTTGTGGCGATGGCGCCAATTGGCCTCGCCCCGTGAGAGAATCTCCGAACAACTTTCGTTCACCTCTAAACACGTATTTGTTTTCAAGTCCAAGCAATTTTTAATCTTTCTGTAACACGAGATGTTTGGCTTATTTTTATTTTCTTTTATAGCGCCTTTCTCTATTTTATATGCATTTTTGCTGTATTTTCCCGGAGATAATGGGAAAGAGGAACCTCTCGAAGGGCCTTTTACGTCGTTAGGAATCCCCATTCATTTCTCGGATTAAACCTTTTGTTTGATTTTAACTCATTTGATTCTTTAGGATTCTTTTTCTTTAATAAATTAGAATTTTTAAAATTATTTTTAAATTAATGAGCCTCTTTCAAAACAGCATTTGAGAACAAGAACTTCATGGCTGGATGCGCTTTCTAGCAAAACTAGAAGCTATTAACATTTATGTGTAACACAAGATTTGCATAAACGTCTATTATACAATTATTGTCCGGGTTCAAAGAAATTTCTACTTCTTCCTCACTTGTTCTTCTGAAACGGAAACAGAAATTAACGAATTGCGTAAACAGCAAAATTAAATTTGATTCGAAGCAAATTTAAGAGGGGGGAAAACCTAATTTATTCAAGCAAGACAAGGATTACTTTGTCTTTGGACTATATGTTACCATCATTGATGATATTATATAAGTAACCCTTATTTAAATTATGTATTATGATAAATAACCATTATTTTAATCTAATGAACATAAGCACAAACTTTTTAAATAAAAAAACATGTTTTTTGACATACAAAAAATTGTGTCGATTCAGTTGGATGGATATTGTGTAAGCGATGGATCGTTTTGTTTCCTTCTTATAATTTTAAATATACATAAATGATTATATACATAAGATGATGGGGGTCGATAAACAGGAATGCATTGAACTCATTTCTTAGAGACTATCATGAGATAAAGGTTAAAAATCACGTTTAACAAAAAATTATATTCTGACTATTTCTAGCCTTATATTGACGTTGATGCTGGAGAAACTGATAAACCCTTTATCTTTCAAATGTAATAAATTAAAAATTTAAACCTATCGATTCAATTAGGACGGGGAAAGATTTTCGCCAATAGCGCCAGCATGTTAATAGAGTATATACTGAATGGTAAAATATAATGTATTTAGCGAATTGAGCAGCTTAATTTGAGCTGAACCTAAAAAATAAAGAACAAATTAAAGGAAGAAATAGGAAATTTTCATTTTGTAAATTAATCTTTTCTCTCAAAATTCAAAGAAATTATTCTTTTTAAATTAAAAAATAAATTACTTTCCTATAAGAAGACGAAATGAGAGCCAGAATAAAGAGGAATGCAAAATCTTTCATTACATTACATCACTTTTCTCAAAATGATTTCGCTTTCGGAAAATAATATACTGTATTTTTATTTCCTCACTTTCACGAAATTGGTTTCGCTCACACCACAATATAAGAAGAACAAGAACGCCCTAGTAACGACCTCACCGTTTTTTTTATATTTAAAATAGGATGAACGTTGCATAAATTTATTGTTTAGGTTCGTTTATGCTAGACTACTTGGACTTACGGGCAAAGTGTGAAGATGGGTCAATGAATCAGAGACAAAATTGGAAAATAAGATACAGTTTGACATGACCAAAAAAAAATAAAAAATAAATAAATAGAATTATAAAGTGTCCTCAGGCTACACAAAAAAATAAGCAAACATTCATAAAACCACTGAACGGATCCATACAGATCACTAAAACAAAAACAAAAAAAACAAGAAATAATTAATGAACTTGACCATTGTAAAGTGTAAAAGTTTAATAAATTACACAGTACAAAAGTCAAACACCAAAAAACTAACCAGTGCTCAAAGCATATACTAATAAAAGATCAGAAACAAAGAATAAACAGTTAACACCAAGTCAGGCCATTGTACTTAAAGTACAGACAAATACCCTTTTGCACATGAGTGCAAAAGAAAAACTAATGCATAAACATTAAGAAAGATCACTAGTACGGTTGACTAAATGGAAAACATCAGAAGTAAGATACTTCTGAGGAAAATAACCACAAAAATATGGTTGTACTAATGTATGAACATTAGGAAGTAACCATTAAATAATAGTTATTAATTAAAATACAAAATGAATAAAAAATAAGATATAATAAACAACAATAATAATTAAAAAAATAATAGATAAAATCAAAATCAAAATAACCATTAGTACGAATGACTAAGTGGGAAATATCAGAACTGTAGAACATCAGGAAATTCATTAATAGTGAAAGGAAAACAATATAAATTGTGCATAAAACACAATTAAAAAGGAAATATTCTGTGCATAAAACACAGGGAATAAATATAACATCTTCATAGTATGAAAATTAAGCAAGGGCATTCAGATCCAAAAGACTTCTATCAGAAGCAGAAAATAGAAGGGAAAGAAATGACCCAACAATAAGAAATTCATCAAACCCACTAGTCCTGAGGAACACTAAAAAGATAAAAAACAAAGATTGATTAATAAAAAACAAAAAGAGTTTTGTAAATAGAAATACAAATAGAATAAATTAAGTAAAAAAATGTTCAATGGAACAGCAGCAGCACAACTTGGCAGGAAATAATTTAAAAGCAGTTGCAGAAGAAAACTAAGTCCGGTGGAAATAAATTGCGATGAATAACTTAGAAGAATTGGTGAATTTCCAAGGAGAAGTAATATCATGGAAGGACGCTCAAATTGAAGAAGTAACTTAAGTGTTGACTGGAGATGCAGAAATTTTGGTTATCTTCAGCACACAAGGAAAAAAATATATAGAGACTAAATCCCTAGTGCAGGCTACGTCTCTGGCATGATAAAAGAAACACAAGATGATCGATGAGAAGAAGCAAGAACTTTCTTCTGCTGCTGCATTCCAAAGAGTACTGAAAATTCTAGGCAACAAGGGAAATAAGGAAATTTCTAAGGCCCGTTTCAGACGCTCCGGTTTTCACAAGTGAATACATGCCGTCTACAATAGTCATTGACACGGTTTTAAGCCGTGTTGTTCTCCACATCCCGCCAATTTCATTCTTGCCGCTATGCAAAATCAAGAGAAGCTTCTGTGCTGGTACTATTTGTATCTAAAAAAGAAGAGTTCTCGAGTGAAGAAGAGGAGATGGGTTCATTATTAGTAATTCAATGTCTTCCATAGCGCAAAACTTTATTGATAACAAGATACAAATTAAGTATGTTCAATGTTTAACGTTCATTAGTTAATACAATTCCAATGTTTTTACCCCCAGTCTAGTCGTTCTTAACTCTGGTCGGTTGCTGCCTCTTGATTGTCTCTTGCTGCTTGGCACCCGTTCTTTCTCTACGTTTCCGCCAGAGACGTTTGTAAAACAGAGACCGTTAAAGTAAGGAGAACTAGCATTTCCTCATTTTTCCCATTCAAACGTATGTAATGAGAAATTCGTGTAGAATTCAGTTTACAATTCAAACCTTCAGTTTCCCATTCAAACTTCGATCGTCACACCATCTGGTTCAATGTTAGCACATCTACAAAGACAATTCGTACTTGACGTCAACGTGCATTAACGGATTGTTATTATATGATGTCATACTAATAAACCCAAATGTCCCCCCTTCACTTCTTTCTTTTCCTTTCTTATCCCTGATACACAATAATATTAAAAAAACGACGTATTTTTTTTCTCCCCGGCAATTTCGGCATAATTTAGCGTCACATATCGAACGCGGGATGACATTCAATACACGAAAATAAATTGTTCTGCTCGAAAATGAAATTGACAAAAAACAACTATCGGCGATACGAAAGTGCAAAGTTTACCTCGATGCTTGTATCTGTCATATCCATTTACTAGCATTCTGTTGTAAACGTCTCTGTTGTAAAAGGCGACCTGGCAATAGCTCAAAAATGTGTAAAAGAGTCTATTACTTTATCCGTGCTTTCGGATTCGAAGATGTGCTAATATTGACTCAGAGGGCGCTGCGTTAGTTTCGGTTTGAATGTTTTGGTTTCGCTTTTTCAAGTCACGTGTGTTGCAAACGTCGAATTGACGGCGTCGATGAAATCAGACTTAACCGTATTTCTTTACTCTCTCTGGATTCAAGCGTACTTTGCTTTGCCGTGCAAATCTCCCCGACGAATTCGGCATAATTCATCATCACAGCATCGAACGCGGGACGACATTCAATGCACGAAAAGGAATGCTAGTAAATGGATATGACAGATACAAGCATCGAGGTAAACTTTGCTTTAACATAAAGCTTAAGACGGTGTTGAAACTCTCCAGTGAAGACCTTATAATCTGTATTAAGCAGAGTTATCGGTCTCCACTGGTTTACGAGTTTCGAAACCGGACCTTGGGAAGAAAAACAATCTTTCCGACGGAAAAATCTTTTATGATAAAGGAGGGGTCGGTCAAGATGGAATTAAAGACCCGGACCAGGAAAGGCCTCAGCAGTTTCCATGTGGCCGTATAGAAGGCATATGGTATGCCACCCATGCCTGGGCTGGAAAACTGACTTCCCAGCCGATAGAAACTGCTTAACTTCGTCCTCGGAGAAGGGACGGGAGATGACCTTGTGCACATCCTCAGAAAAAGGCTTCAGCGCCTTAACCCACTGCTCCGTGGCCGATGAGAGATCAACAGGATTGCTGAAGAAAAACGAAAAGTAAGATAGAAAGCCGAAAGGATATCACGGTCACCCTTCACTTCCCCACTATCCGTCACCAGGCGATGGCACCTCTTCTTGTTGGCACGCCGCCTCTCCTCTGCAAAGACCGCCGACGACATGCAGCGAATATCAGACGCCCAGGTGGTCTTGGCCCTAGGCGCCGAGCCGGCCGCTTTCCGCTTCATAAGAGCGTTGATCTCGCTCTTAATTTGACGAATATCCGTTATAAAGTCCTCCTTCGGGGTAGAATTTCGAAGAAGCGACAAAATGTTTTGCAGAACAAGGAGAGATCGACGCCAACGTCTTGCAGCAATCATGCTGATCTAGAAGAAACACTAAATCTTCTTTTTTAGAACAAGCCACGACGCAAGTGTAGGGGGCAAAGAATGTAGTTGTTTTTCGATAAACTGGATGAACATTCCCTTGTACTCGTAATTATCCAGCAGAGAAACGTTTAGAAATCAGTTCTTGTGACGGGAGCAACCTGCGGTAAGAGTGTTGACGGGGGATTCCACACCCAATCGATGGCGCTGTGGTCTGAAAAGGAACAAGGAATCACCGACATTGTCCCTGATGAGCCAACAAAGGCACTATCCACCAAAAAAAGGTCGAGCCGAGATGACACAGCAAGCTCTGTGAGTTCCTTTGTGGAGAGTTTATCCAAAGGTCGAATAGGGCATTTTGTTGGCATAACTGGAACACATACCCGGACGAAAAAATGTTATTTTCATCAGGATGACAGTTGAAGTCGCCATCCACCACCACCACAGGCAACGAAGAACACAAGAAGCACTCGATGTCATTGAAGAAAGTTCTTTTCTCTGCTGGATCACACGGAGCGTATATGTTAAGCAGCCGAAAACTGACATCCGGTGTTGAAATGTCTAACGAAATTGCCCTGTAAAACTGTCGTACATACACTCCCCAACCTGGATGGAGGGGTCCAGAATGATGGAAGCAACCCCTCGGCCCACTGGAGACATGGAATTTATGAAGAAACGCCCATTTGGGAGCTGTACGCAGGCCAGGAAGATTGAAGCATTTCTGAGAGGGGGCCAGCTTGACCTCCTGCAACAGCAAAATGTCTGGCCTGTGCAGGGCAATAAAGCACGAGATGATCGACTGCTTAAATGACGAGCCTAGGGAACGAACATTCAGCGATATTATCTTCATTCTGATGATTTCGGTGGCAGACGCTGACCCGTATCCGAAGGAGTCGATGTCCTCTGGGATGTAGATGGAGACTTCGTAGACTTTTGGATGCTACTGTCTCTACCGGACGAGGAGGTGCGTGACCCATCCCTTCTGCTCTTATATTTTGGCTTTTTCGAGGGCTCTTAGACGATTCCGACCCGCTAGATATCACAGACGTGGAGATATTTTTGCCTACTGAGGATGACAGCGCCTCGCCAAGATGAGCGAGTCTCTCCTGATCCTGTTGGATGCGACGACGGACGAGTTGGCGGTTGAAGCGCAGGGAAATCTTCCACGGTGAAAACCGAACCGCAGTCCAGCAAACCAGAATCAACCTCTTCCACCAAACTAGCATCTTCTGACATCACGATACCCGATGATGGTTAAAGTGACGGTAAGTTCACTTCAACAGATGCTGGAGGCGAAGCGGGGGAGTTCACAGCACTCCGCTTGGGGTTCTCCAGATGGAAGAGGAGTTGATGACGTCGCATTACCCTTTGACGAGTGAGGCGAAAGCGCAAGCGGAGGTAGAGCCATAGTAATAGAAAAGAGCTATTACTATGGTAGAGCTAACGGATCCGCGCCATCTTGCAACGTCATCTTCGGCGGTCGCTGAGTCAGAGGCGAGGATGCTGCTTGTGTATTCCAAGGTCCCTCGGAGCAACGATGGTATTTGCCAATTACCTTGGAACAGAAGTCGCACTTTTTCAGAAAGGGGCACTCCTTTCTCACGTGCGTCGGCTTCTTGCAATACAAGCAGCATTGCCTCTGTCCCTTGTACGACACGAAAACTGTCTTCCCGTGCAATGCAAGAGAGTCGGGGATGTCTGATTCAAGATGCATATCGAAAATTACATACCCCGTCTGAAGACTCGGCGCATCGGGGTACACGGGACGAGAAATGCCAAGCACTTCATCGTACCCGGACATAAACTTTGTAATACACGCTGATGAAAGCAACGGCGATATTCCCCTGACCATGATGTTCAAGTGGCCAGGATCAGCATGATAGAAGTGGACGGTGGTGTTGCCCACTTTCACGCTCTCCACGTCCATGACGCGCTCAGCAATTGTTCTCTGACGACAGAGCAATTGCCACTCGGTGTTCGACACCCTCTGTAAGACTTGAAACGCTGGGTCCTCCGATGCGAGCACCGGAAGAACACCAGTCTTATCATAAATTACTTTCATAAGCTCGCCAACGGAGGGGAAAAAAAGTCACAGGTGAGGGGATGGGGGAGACGATACTTCCCCCCGCTGCCCCCCGGGCGGGGGGGGGGGGGGAGACCAATCCACTCGAAAAAATTTCTAAAGGAGCGCTAGGTTACTTAAAATTAAGCTTACACACTCAGTCAATTTTCTTATCTTAAAAGATCGTGCTCTTTATTCCTTCGCTCGCCATCGTCTCCAAACGCTCTCTGCTTCTTTTTTACTCGGGCCCACCTTTTATTCCGTTCTTTAATGAGCCGTTCTTGCATACACCTTTTTGGTCCAATGAACGGCTCGCCTCATCTTTCTTGAATTTTCTGTTCATTCTATTCTTCCTAACGGGTGGCGGGTAGCTAAAATTCTTCTTTCTTGCCTGCTTCTTCTGTTTTCTTCTTCCTCTCCCTTTTCATTGATGCCGAGTCGGATCGTCGATTATTTTTTTTTCTTCTTTCTCCGCTCGCGATCGACGATCTGACACTTGCAGAGCATGAAATTCTGAACATTTAAAAAAAAGTCCATCAAAATCAAAAATTGCCCCACGAATCTCTCATCCTCATCATTATAATTTTAGATTTGCCAAACTAACGGCTCCTGTGGAACTCACCTCTTTAGATTTCTTTCTTTGGAGACATGTAAAAGCTATTGTCTATAAAAATCCAACAACAATACTAGAAGATCTCAAGAACCGCATCAGATTGGCATGTGCGGACATCGATCTTGATAGCAGTGTAAAAGTCTATCTAAATTCGTGTCCAAATGCCTTGGTGCAAATGGAAGACATTGTAAACATATCATCAGTAGGTTCGTATGTGACGCATTTAGTTTGTTTCTTTCAGTCATTTTCATTTTTCAGTTCATTTACAGTCATTTATGAAATCGGTTTTGCATTTACAATTATTGTTTTAATACAATATTGTAGTTAGTTATTGGACTTTAGCCTGGGAATAAAATGAGTACTTTTATCCTAGGCTACGACGTCTTAATTGAACTTTATTTCTTTGAAAATCTGTTCAATTTCAAATTTCTGACAGTGATTCATAATAACGTTACCTTCCACACCAGGACATGTAAATTGATACTGAAGAGCTTGTTTCTTTTTTTTTTAATTTTCTAGTGAACCGTTCATTTAATTTTGATGAACGTTTTTTTCCTAAGTGCTCTACAATTTTGCAATTAAACTTTTTATTCTATCTGTTACGGTTTGCAAGATACTATTTGACATCACATAGAACACCCACCATTCACCATTGCCTATTAGTCTGCATTGACAGTTTTCAGATACCCGTCCTCATTCTTGAGTAATTTGAGGAGGACCAGACTTTCCCTTCCACCCTGTATTTCAGTTGCCTGCACAGTTTCCACATTTGCGCATTTCAGTTTTATGGAGAGTTTCAACTCAAAAACATTCATTTAATAGGAGTCCAAATCAAAAAAAATTCGAGTTAAGCGAAAATACTAGGTAACCACAAAAGTTCTTGCCGTTTTTAATTCCGGAAAACAAAATGATATACACAAAAAGTTGCGTATCGCTAGTCTCCAAAGTAATCCCCATTGGCATCTAGCCCTTCTGCCAACGTGTCTCCAGTTGATCAATCCCCTGGCTGTAAAACTTGCGGGTCTTGGACTCAAAGAAGTCCGTGAGTGCCTTTTGCAGGTCTGTATCATTGGTGTAGGATTTTCCACGAAGATGATTGACCAGAGAATGGAAAAGGTGATAATCCGTTCGAGCAAGATCTGGTGAGAGCCAAGGATGAGCTCTATGGTTTCCCTGGCTACCCCTTTGCGATTCACCAATGCTGGCTCCTTCTGCTGCAATGCCTGTTGCACACGTTCCAACTGCTGGGAGTACAGGTCCACAGTGATGGTTTGGCCAGTTGAAAGCAGCTCGTAGTTTACCATTTGGCGTCTAGTCTACCAGACGCACTAGACTACTGAGTTCACCATAAATGGCAAATTCTCCCGACCTGAATTTCTGGAACCAATGCCTTGTGGTGCGTTCATTCACAGCATCATCCCCAAACGCAAGACACATTCGGCGACTTGAAGCTGCTGCTGACAAGCACACCTTGAAGTCATAAAGCAAACAACACCTAACCATCTCCTTCGATATCTCCATTTCTCTTCACTTCTGCACGAGATGTGATTGATGTGAATCCCCAACAGCCCTGTATTTATACAGGCTAACTTCCTGCTTCCCCCTGACAGATTTTGAACCACACTGTACACTCATTTGCATATCTTCTATCATTCCTTTTATGGCAACATAAAAACGGCAAGAACTTTTGTGGTTACCTAGTACTTTTGTAAAGAAATAATCAATCAGTTTTGGGGGTTTATTTTTAAAAAATACTGATCGTCGCCTGTTGCTCGGTTGATACTTATTAGTTATTTCAACCGTCTATTCTGTTGTCGAAAATATCTTGATTCTGTTTTGTTGTTTATTACTTTTGTTGAATTTTTAATGAAGTTTATTTTCGGATTTGCCTCGGATCAAGACATTTCTTTTATTTACTGTATATCTATCTATCTATCTATCTATCTATCTATCTATCTATCTACCGGGTGTCCCAAAAATGACTGATGGATTTTGAAAATCAATAAAAAAAAAGACGGAATGCGATCGATAATGTATCGTTTGCAGCCTTATGCTTAGGAAATCAGGGAATTTTATCCCACCAAATTTCAAATTTAGTTAACATTTTCACCCACAGGTGGCGCTGAAAACTATGAAAAAATAAAAACCGGTATGAAAATGTTGCAAGGACTGTTGCAAAAAACTAAACAATGACATTTTCAATGTAACCCCCATTTGCTGCAACAACGTGGCGCAGTCTCAGGCAAAAATTTGCCAAACATGTCACGTGGAATTGTCTCACATGCAGTACAGATAGAGAGCCTTTATAATCATGCCTTTACAATATGATTATAAAGGCTCTCTAAGTACAGATCGCCTGCAGCGCCATCTCTTGGTAGAAATGTTAGCTAAATTTGAAATTTGGTGGGATAAATTTCTCTGATTTCCTAAGCATAAGGCTGCAAACGATACATATCTATCGCATTCCGTCTTTTTTTTATTGATTTTCAAAATCCATCAGTCATTTTTGGGACACCCGGTATCTATCTCATGTTACCAATTACATTACTACCATCGAAAGAAAGCATTATCAGAAATATGCAATTACCTTAAGTTCTGTAGAATTTTTTATTTTATTCATTTACGCATTCAAAAAGCAATATTTAAAAACTGGATATCATAAAACAAACACATATGTGTATTATAAAAAAATATTTCCCTAAGGTAAATTTTCAAATTTATTTCGTGATCGCCATGCTATATTTACGATCCCACCCTATATTTGCTTTTCAACGTACCTGATAAGCGAAGCAAATATGTGCGAGGAAAAAACTTTAAACTTAAATGAAGCAACACACAAAATGGAAATTTTATTTTTTTGGAAAAGAAATCTACCTTACAAATTTATTGCAAATGTTAAGTTTCAATATAAGAGAATGAGACTGTAATTACTCTTAAATACTCTCAACGCAACATAACAGTATCTAGTATAAATAAAAAGGGGCTGATGCCAAGATCTCCATAGAAATCTTCTTCCTCTTGTGATGTCAATAGCAACCGCCTACATATGTTGACACTGTTTGATTGATGACTATTTATAGCAGAAGAATTGATACAACATGGGAGGTGGGAACCACTGCTCGAAAACATCGGATTTGCTTTACTCTTTCACAGAAAAGCAAATATGTGATTTACAGCCATTTTTTAAATTAGCGCCTGGAAGTTAACGTCCCTCATAAATTAGCCATTTTTTAAATTTATTTTTTTCCCCAAATAAATCGGGAATTATTTTATTATCACATAAATGAGTCGGTGAGGTTTAGCAAGAAAATTACACAAATGCGATTACATAATTTACAATAACAAATACGATAAAAATAACACAATGACTTCCAAGCTTTTCTAACATTTTAAAATCTCATAAGATTTCTTTCTCATCTTTAAATTAAAAAAAAAAAGTTAACGAGGTTTTAATTATCCGAATGCAAGCTTTATAAAGGCACAATATCGGTGACAACAAATGGAACCCACAAAATAAACAAAGAGGAAAAAAAATTCTTGAGAATTTTTAGTCTTTGCTGGACTATGAAATATTAAAAATCGGTGCTGTTAACAATAAGCATTTTTATAACTTATTTATTCTCCACGTTGGTAAATGAGAAAATATTTAACGGTGCCATTTCCGTACATTATTATAAGTAACTCGGCCAGTAATTTTTATTTGACTCTATCGTTTTCTTGAAAGTCAGACAAGAGAAAGGCTTTTTCCTACAAGGTAATTTTGTTTTAGTAAAGGAAATAGATAGATATAATATGGTTAATGAACACAATAATTTCCAATTTTCAACTAACCCATTATTTTTTTTAAACAAATTTGAAGAAATTACCTTTTATGGAAAAATATTTCTCAGATAAGCAATATATCTCCCCACCATTCCGTATGAATAGAAACAACAACAAAACAAATAAAAATTTACTAGTAATTCTGCTAGAGCTGATGATAAGCGATTATTGGGTTGTTCAAAATATGATTGCGTTTTTTTCCCAGTGATCAATGATTTAGCACTTATTTTGTTAGATTATCCTCTGCCTTTACTTTCAGTAAGTTTCTTGATCTCATTCGAGAAAAACTGCCTCTCTGTATTAGCGATGAACAAAACAACGTGTCTTTCGATAGCGTCATCTTAGGCGAACATTTTTCCACTCTGAATTTTGCAAGGAGCCTAAACAAATGGAAATCTGATGGAACAAGCTCTGGAGAATCTGGTGGGTGAGGCAATACATCCCAACCAAGCTCCAAGAATTTCCGCGAATCATCAAACTTGAGTGTGGTGCGCATTATCATGATGGAAGACCAATCGTTTCCGAATTTTTCAATTCTGGCTACTTTTCTGCTATGCTTCGTTCAATTTGGCGAACTTTTGGCAGTAAACGACCGACTTGATCAATAACATTCCTTGGTAAGAGCTCGAAACACGCCACACCCTTCCAATCCCACCATATTGTGAACATCACAGTGAGAGCTCTATTCACCAAAACGGAAACGAGCAAACCAATATTGACATTGACGTTCTTTAAGGGCTTTGCCACCTTTCCGTAACTTTTCACAAGTCTACGCAGCGAAAAGTACGTACAACTATTTTGGCGAAAATACTCATGTTGACTCGCCATTTCCACAACGTTAATAGAAAAAAATAATTGTTGATTGAACCCCATACCTTTTTTTCGATGGAATCTAGAAGTGTCAGCTATCAAATGCGCATGGGCATTTGATATGAATTTACAGCTGCGTTCAGTATATTAAATTTACAACTATCATAGGGAAAAAAACGCAATGACTTTTTGAGTATTTTATTGGATTCCCTTTGGCCTGAATTATAAGAACACCGGACAAAAAAATTAGTCACTTGAGAGTTTTACGACGCTTCTATGTAAAATAGTTTGAATATAAATGAATGCGCATGAGAATCGTCATCCGACTAACATCGCCGACCTGCGGGATAAATTGTATGCAGCATGGTTGGAGTTGGTTAAGGACTATCTAAAGACACTCGTACAATCAATGCCCAAGCGCATTAAAGCTGTAATTAAAACGTGAAGGGATATGCAACGCATTGTTAACAGCTGCTGACTAATGAAAACCAAGAACCCTCTTGTCCACAACGATTAATCGTTGTGGACAAGAGGTTCTTGATTTTCATTATGTCATTATCCACAATAAACACACTCTTTTCACCAGGTGACTAATTTTTTATCATATGTGCTTAGCATATATGAAGGTTTCAATAAGGTGTTGAAACCCTTGTAAGTCAATGGAAGACCAGGCGCTCATCAGACACCTTGCTTTCACAGATTTATTGGAAGGAAATCTTGTTATCGGATATGTCGTTCAAATACTCGAAAACTTTCTATACGGAGACAGATCTGGGATCTGGAACGACCAGGATAAATGATGAAAGTCATCTTACTGCTCGCTAACCACTGCTAAACGAACCGTCACATGCTGGATGATCTTGGTCGGCAACCGACCTTTCATGAATATTAGGAGACAATTCTACAGCAGAGAGAAAGCTCCCTATCATGACACCACCACCACTAGAATCTTCGGTTGTCTTGATAAGAATGCTGGGCCTCCAGCCAAACTCTCTGCCTACCGTCAATACAAAACAACAGTATTGTCAGACCACAAAATCTTCTTCCAGACTTCACGTGTCCAGCAAAACATTCCAAACGCCACTGTAGACGAAAAATTACGGGCATGCGATTGTAGATTTGGATCGCTTCAATTTCCGACGCATGGTTCTGCCGGATATCGGTCGAGAACAGGCTTGATTAATATTCATTTGTCAACAGCTACACAGTTTTAAGCGACGGCGGTTTCGCTCATGATTAAATCGTCTTTAAGTCACAGTCACCCTTTTAGACAAAGACCGCAGATCATATTATAGTGAATGGGTTGCTTCGTTCTGAAATGCAGTATCACTCCCAAGTTAAATAGCGCTATGGCCAAATTTCTAATAACGGAATGACAAAATTGTTTTCCTATGTTTTAAATGTGCATAAATTTTATGCACTGTTGACATTTAATCCAGAATTCGCCTAGGAATGGAAGCATATAAATCTTAGATGGTGGTTAGTGGAAGTTTATACTAATAGTAATGTAGTAGCTGTTCAAGTTCCTTGAAAGATGCAAGAGAGGAGTATCGATTTCTGTTTTCCAAAACAGACCACCTCAGACTGAGGTCTGGTGATTGCGCTACTCTTCATATCAAAATTACGAGATGGAAAACGTCATCGCCTGCACCATGGGGGTGATTGCTCAAAATGTGTCCATAATCTTTACCTCCCCACGCTTCATCACTAGAACGAGAACCCGAATCGTGAAGTTCGTAAGGCGTTCTCCACACGTTTGATGACTCGTCGAACCACATGACATGGTTCTATTCTTCAGCAAATCATGATTTGTACCCAATGCAACGCCAGGAGTATATGAATAGCAACCCTTTATCCCGTGTTGCATTCATCTTGGTTATCAAGGACTTGGTGGCCATGAATATTTATGAAGCTCCTACTGCACAGTTTTGTTACAAACGGGATCACTAAGATGAAGATTCAGCTAAGCAGTCAATGTTACAGCATCTAGCTTTTTCTTAGACCATAATCCTCATTTGTGTCCGTTAATCAGCATACATTTCCGTCCAGTTTTAGCGCTTAGCAGGACCTATTTTACTTTCAACAGCATATTCCATCATCTATATGTAATACTGTCGCTCTAAATCTCTAGTTTGTCTAAATTTTTAACTTCGTCAATGGTAGTTTGACATAGGTAGATCCTTTTCCTGGTGGATACATTCCATATAAAGCCAACGCGATGAAAGAAATTTCATCTATGGTAGGTTAAATGGACATCAGCGTTGGCTGGGACTGGAATAAGGCCGAGTCTGTCTTGGTAAAGAAATTCCAGCTACATTCTTGAATCCAAATGGGAGACTTTCTCCACACTCATTGAATGACAGCCGAGACGAGACGCCTTCAGATTGCCAGAAAATTGTTCTAGACTGGTTGAACTTGACAAGATAGCTATATAACTCGTAAAAAGTTAAGATGTCTACCTAGCCGTATTTAGTTAAATGATGTTCGTAGGATTTCACATTCCTTTCCTGAATGCATTTCAAAACTTCGTGATGCCTATTTAACTGAAGATCATGAAAGACAGCTACAGCACAGCTATAGTTCTCTTTATTCTCTTCAACCTGCACTGCCTATACGATTTACGCAGGGCCGGACTAGTACCTTTAGGGGCCCTAAGCACTGCACACCTTCCTCAGTATAAATTCCGTTTTTCTGAGGATTCGGGGGCCCCTATTCACATGCTTATGTCTAACGGGGCCCTAAGCACGTGCTTAGTCTGCTTATGTATAAGTCCAGCGCTGGACTTACGGGTATCACATATCCCAGCATGTTATGGCCGCCAACCACTGATAACCCAAATGATTAAGTTTCCACAGTGAATGGAATTTTATTTTTTTTTACCGAAGTATAAAAGCATGAGAGGGCCTGGAAACACGGTGCAGATATAATGGGCAAAAGCAGGAATACTCTTTTATCTAATAGTAGCAGTATGAGAGCAGATCACAATTTTTGCAAGTGATGCAAGAGTATGCAATTACTGGTTGCTATCATGTCTCTGTACGAAAGCTCTGAGATGTATGTCCGGATAAATGGCATTAAGTCAAGACCGTTCACCGTGGGTGTTGGTGTTGATAATGATCTTTATGGACTGGATAGACAGGGGCAGCCGAGGCGATGAGCGTGTTTGTGTGGGCGACTGCCTGGTGGAGAGGTTGCTCTTTGCTGACGACCTTGTCCTCCTTGGATCTTCTCGCATGAACCTTCAGCATGCACTAGGCCAGTTTGCAGCCAAATGTGAAGAAGCTGGGATGAAGATCAGTGTGGCTAAAACTGAGGTTCTGGTCCTTTCAAGACAGTCTGCTCAGTGCACTCTCCATGTTAGGGGAGCCTCATTGAGACAGGTGGAGAAATTCAAGTATCTCGGGATTGCATTCACGAGTGATGGACGGCAGGAGAAAGAATTGGATGCTCGGATCGGTGCAGCATGCTGTGTCAGACGTGAACTGTGGCGATCCGTGATAACGAAACGCGAGCTGGGTAACAAAGCCAAGCTCTCCGTCTTCAAATCTATCTTTGTCCCCATTCTCACCCATGGTCATGAGGCTTGGGTAATGACCGAAAGAGTGCGATCGCGGGCACAAGCGGCCGAAATGAGATTTCTGAGAGGTGTGGCAGGTGTTACCCTACTAGATAGAGTGTACAACAGCACAATAAGGGAATCTTTAGGTGTTGAGCCGCTACTTCTCCGCATTGAGAGATCTCAGTTCCGCTGGTATGGCCACGTGATACGGATGCCGCAACCTGGTCTTCCTAGGCAGTTATTTTCCAAGCTGGTGGGTAAGAGACCAAGGGGCCGGCCTAGAACCAGGTGGCTAGACTACATGGAGAATCTGGGTTCGAGTCGCTTGGGTATTACCAGGGAGGACATGCACCTGATGGCGGAAGATCGCGATCGCTGGAGATCCTCCATAGGGCTGCTGCCCCCGCGACCCTAACGGATAAGCGGGTTTGAAAAGTAAGTAAGTATATATTTTTAATTAAGTGATCACGATACCATTAAATATTTCTTAAAAGCTACTTATAAGAATGCACACTTGGTCTGTACGTTTATCCGGCCGGCCGCCGTTTGAACGATAACTTGTAAACGAATTAACCCTTTTCAAATTCTGACAAAAGGATCAAAGTTTTAGCTCGGCTGTATCAACTTTTCAGGCATTTTCGTGGATCCCTTTAAGTCGATTGCACGTGCTAAAACAGTGACCGTTAAGAATACCAAGATAACAATCGATTCGTCAAGAATGAATACAGTTATTTTCTGTTATCTTTTAAGCATTGTTGATATGGCGACGCGGACGTGACGACCGCTTTTTCGCAGCTCAAGCTCCTTCTTGGAATGTTTGCAAGATTTTATTGTAGTTACAAATCACACATAGTCATAATGTCTAATATATATAACAATATAGTTAACTGTAGACAAATTACCAAAATATGAACAAAGTATAAAGAAACCACAAATCCACGTAGAATGTGGTTTTTATTGTTTCGATGCGTTTATTTCCTTGTACTTTATTCACATTTTGATACGGTGTCTGATTGTTATTTCAGTAGCAGCATTGCTCTCTATGCTCTAATGAACTTTGCCATAGTAACCCATTATGTGATTTCAATTCCAAGTTCCATATGTAGTATCTTCTGTCGATTATTTCTGAAGAGCCTTTATGAAAACAAACGCCAGAACATAACATATTACCACAGGAGTTCATTGAGTTGAAACATCAGGTACAGAGTAATGCATGAAATGTCTTACACTGAAATTGGGTTTTAAAATTTTTAATAAACCGAATATTCCACAACACTTGGTATTACAATAATTACTGAAATGTGGGAGTTTGGAGTTATTTAAGATGTGGTTAAAACGTCCATCTTATTGGCGTACGTCTTCGAGACGAAACCTGCTCTTCGTGACCCTTTACGACACAATTTCTGTCAATTTCCGGGGAAAAAGTCACGACGGTCGCTCGCAGGTGCATTATACTTTCTAGTTTACTGGCAAGTATGAGGGTCACTCCTAAAGTAATGGACAATTTTTTTTAAATTTATTTTTTATTCTACACCCTTACAACTTATGGAGGTCATAGATACATCCTTTAGGAACAACATGTCATTTTTCCACATAATTCCCGTCCCTTTCAACTGCCTTACGCCACCTTGAAACGACGAAAGTGTTCAGTGTTATATCCATCAATACCAAACTTTTAACGCAGCCCGATATCGATCTTTAATATAATGGAATTATACTTTTCTTATGAGAAGGTCTATCGCAACAAAACCAGAAAATGTAATGCAAAAACGGCTGGCCCTCGTGACGTTTTCCAGAAATTGACAGAAGAATTGTGTCGTAAAGTACATACAAACATGAGGGTTCATCTGAATACACCACCAAGATAGGAATACTTTGAATATTAGGGTGAATGTCTGCAAACTTGAAGAATTGATACCAACTATTAAGGAGTATTTAGAATATCAAAATTTAAATAGTGGATTTAAAATTCACATAATACCACTATTCATGTGGAATAGTGGTTTCGTTTCTTCCTTTTGTAAGCCAATTTCTTGGACCAACCTTATATGACTCAAGTTAAAAGAAAAAAAAAACAACAAAAAAAAAACAAAACAAAAACCTTTATAAAATAAACATTCAAGGTTTTAATTTTGAAAATACACTGCAGTAATCATCCAATTTTTCCTACAGACAAGATTACTGTGCCTGAAAACCAATATGAAAGACCTTAAAGCAAATTCGCTGGGGAGTTTCTCGGAGGTCCCTTACAGTAAATATACAAAATAAATTTTATTGATCCTCATTTTTGACAGATCAACCTAATAATATAATAGAAGAGTAAAAGCACATAGAATTTTTAATTTTTGGCAATCAAAGAAATTCACATGAATAAATGAAAAGTCACTGAATCAAAATGAGGCATATAAATTTAAAGAATAAACAATTACGAATTCTTACGAAAATACAATAATCAAACTAAGATAAATACGAGTATATATATTATGAAACGGTCATAAGAGATCATCTAACACAAGGGTTGCTAAAATTAATTCAGCAACATTTCCATTTTAACAAATTAAATATCATTCAGTGACCAAATTTCAGTTTCATGATTTTAAATGCCACTTTTTAAAAGTATTCAGTGTTCCATTTCTGGAAACGTACATGGTTGCAATTTTCGAGTGGCGAAACTGCTATAGAAATGCCACGCAACAAAAATACGTAGATACCAATTACACCACAGGTTATTTTCATACCTCAGAGAAAATAGTATCTCCTTTCCCGTTTCACACGTCTGTACAATGAGACGAACAGAGAGCCTTGTATTAGCTGGTAAACAACTATAGTGTAGTCACAATGTTCTGGAAACAGAAAGAGTGTAATTGGATAAAGACTGCATCTCCTAAGACAATGTTTTGGCCCATACATTTCAAGCTGTGGCTGAAGCTGCTTTCTTCTACTGATAGAGCTGGGAAGTGCTCTATCATATTCTTCAAATTTAAGATTGGACTGCAACTTTGACCCGATTCTCAAGATGAAGAGACACTTCCTAGAATTGATCTGGAGATTCTTCGGGTAGTAGACTGTTCCATTTGAACTATCAACAAAACAGGCACAGCCAATGATAGCCTACGACTTCCACATTTTACACTACTGGTAATTACATTGAAATGCAGTGAAACTTTGAAACAGCTATCTATTCTGAATCAGTTGTAAATAAATAATTGTCACTATGTTACGTAATACAAAGTAAAAATTTTAAGCAATCTCTCAGGAGATATGCTACTTAACTAGCATGATTTGAATAACACTAAGTACCTACAATACATTCAGGTGAAAAATTAAACACAGAAGTTGTTTCCTAAGTCATGGCAACCACTTTAGTTCTTATTTATAAATTTCAAAGCCAAAGTTTTATTAATTTTTTATGCCAAACAGGTGGTAACATAGCACATTTGTATATACATTTGAAAGCGTTTTATAAGTATTATAATACCACCACCAGATCCCTAAATTGAAGTTGTGTTGAACTGCTTTGTAAACAAACCAGACATCCTATTGCTGTTTTGATAATAGATGAAACATTAACGAAATGCATACAGCTGATAGAATACACAACCTTCTTTACCACTGATAAAGAACTGTGGTCAATCTGTGAGATTTCTTTGAAGGGTGTTGGGATACTTCGGCTATGTACTTACTCATGTGTTCATTTCTGTTATTTTGGGTATTTTCTGATTAAATGATACTCTCATTTACATGTTCCCCTACTAACATTGGCTTTTAACTCCAGATATGATGAGATGGCACTATTTTTAAGTACTTAGGACAGACTTTTAAATGTATAGTGTTACCAGCTGTTTAGAAGAGATAAAATAGTTGGCATGACTTATAACTAGATCCTTGTAGAAATTATACCAGATAGGGGTAAGCATTCATAATAGCAACAAACTGAAACATCATTAATAATTAACGTTAGCAATTATTCTATTATAGCCTTTAAAATTTGTGAAATTATTCCAATAGAGGGCTTTTTCATAGAGTTCATGAAATACTGACTTCACAAATGTGGAATTCTTCATCTTTTTACTATAGTTTACTATTATTACAAGAATTCCTTCTCCCATTTTAGGATATCATGATTCCTAGTTAATGAGAAACCTATATCCACACATGACTACACTATCTACATATAACATTGTGATAATTTGAGACGAAAGTTAAATTACAGTATCTGACAGAAACAACAAAAAATGCATGTTTATGCTTATGTGGAACAAGGAGGAAAGAATCAGTCCCACAAACAAATTTTAATGCTTGATGAACAGTTTTATTGAACTTTGGACAAAACAATATAACGAAGCAGTTGATTAAGAGACCTGAGGGTAATTCACATAATTACATTGTTGCAAGTTGTTTTTTTGGCTGGTATTTTTTTTTTTTTTTTTAATTTCTTGTTTTCTTTCTTTTCTTTTTTTTTTTTAAAGATTCAATGCTCTATTTACTAATGTAAATTTCAAATACAAAAAATATCACATGTAACAGATTTGTATAGTTATATATATGGATATATATATATATGTATACTGTATATTTTACGAATATATAATCTCAGAAATTAGCTACAAGATGATTTTTTTTTTTTTTACCATATACATTGGGATTATTTGCACTAGAATATTGAACATGTTTATAACAAATAGCTGCTCAAGTAGTTTTGGGTTTGATACCCATGGAATTATGAACACTCCCAACTGCGTTTGTTATCCCTTGTCAAAGTTATATAAAAAATTAAATACATGTACATTCTTCCAAGTAAAATGACGATGTTCAGACTTAAAGGAAAAAAAAAACAAAAACATAAACCTGAAAGTAATTTTATACAAGAGGTGCTTTTACAAAAGTATTTTTCAACCCCTTTTTTTATCCCTTGATCATTACAACTGGAATTTAACGCATTTCCTACTACCAAACCCCTTATAGATTTTTAAAAGTTTTCAAGATTCAAAATCCATTCTGAAACTAAGTTTGTAAAGGAAGTACAGTTTCCTAGGTAAAGACTTAAACCATTCAACAGATTTCTTTATCAAGGTAGAATTCTGGTTGAAAAATCAACGATTTAAACACTAGATCATTTCTTTAATTGACAAAAATGAATAAAGCTTACGTTTATCCTCAATGAATGAGAAAATGAAATGATTAATAATTCACAATGTGCATGTTTTAATGATGACTTATTTTGTGGCACATTCTTATCACAGTTATCATGCATAACAATTACTAATTAACAAGTGCAATCCATGGCTATCTTCTCCAAAGTTGTGTTTATGAATAATGGAAAGTACAAAACAACCTCCTAATTTTTTATTTTGTGCCAAGCCCTAATCTTATTTGTACGTATTCAATTTAAAATAGATGAATGTTGAGCACATTCAGTCCAGATAGCTGCAATAAATTTTGTACGAATTATTCTTTTCACCTGAATAGCAACAGCAGAAAGTGGGAAAATCATGCAACCTCTAATAAATGTCCAATTTTTTTCCATTCATGCTAAAAATTTTTGTAAAAACAGACAAAATTTATGTTACTAAACATGTAAATTTTAAACAGAATCAGATTTGAGAATGCTGCAACCATACAGATTAAATCTTAACAAAAATACAAAAACTAACTAACTAAAAAAATTATCAAATATTCTTCAGATAAAAGAAGGTTGAAACTGAAGAACACAGTAATCCCTTGGTATCTGTGAAGAAAAGCAACACTACTAAGACTTTGAATACTGGGCAATGTAGATTCTTATACAATACATACAAACATACTTATTATTGTCATAAATTTTTGTTCTATTTCTTTGTAAAATTTTAAAATTATATTAATTACATAGGAATTTTGAAATTTTACAAGAATTTTTTGAAACTAGAAAAAGAAATCTATCTAGGAATACACAAATACCAAGAGACTAGAGTATAAATGATAAAAACAATTCTAAGTTTTTCTCTAGTGAAATCCCTTTTAATACTTCAAATGTAGGAGCTAAATTCTGAAATTTCGGGTTATCCAAATGGCAAACAAACTTAACTATAACACAATTTTAAGACTTGAAGAACCCCTTAGTCTATTGGTTGCAATAATGGAGTGACATTAGGAAACAGGAACAACTGATTTTTTAACTGTATTAGTTCTGTAGGGTGTAAATCACAATGTATTTAGGGAATACAAGCATAAATAGTACAATTAGAAATCTGATAATCTGAACAGGGAAAATAGACCTCAAGTAGTTCGGATTAGTGAGGTTCTACTTAGTATGATAAATAATCAGAAATACACACGCCCTGATAATAAGGAGAAAGGCAATGGTTTTTTTTTTTTGTTTGTTTTTGCATATGGGTTCAGCAGTTTATGCTGTCTAAATACTAATAAGCCCCTCCCCCATAAATCCAACACACTAACTTGATGGAAGGGATTGCATAATATTTCATTAGGGCATGCTAGCCAATTAATCTAACCTTAATTAAAAAAATTAACAAGTATACCTAACTGCAAATACTTTTGTCACAGTATTCCCCATGCATACTTGGCACTTAGCTGATGTATTGTAGAGTAAAAATAAATATATAATTTCTTTTTATTTCTTTATATTGGCAGTTTTAACAATGATTTGCTGGACTAAAGGAGCTCAACTGTAAATGATTAGTATATAGGGGAAGGGAGAAAATTTAAACAGACATAGGTTACTACTATAATAAAAATTAAAGATGTAAAATTTAAAAAAAAAGCAGCCATGCTTTTTTTTTTCCATTTGAGCTTTTACTTTTATTTTCTGAATAACCTTAACATTATATAGAATAAAACATGTATTGTCTCAATGAGAATTTTTAATTTGATTTGTATCATTAAATAAACAGATATATTTTATATGTTAAATAGAAAATTTGGTTTTTCATTTACATTTCTGGGAATTCAAAAATATAAGTGGAAGATATGTGGACATGTTGTCTTCCTTGGAATATTTTGGCTTATTTACATTGTCACATGTGATGCTGCTTTATTTTGCATGAATCCAACTTTGATTTAGGTTCATACAATGGCATCAATTAATAAATGGAATCTTTTGATGATTTTACAAATTGTGAACATTTTAAGGATATGGGCAATTTTTCTAAACCAAACAGATTAAGGATATGCAGAAACAAGAATTCTAAAAATTCTATTATCTCAGCTAAGAATCGTAAGGCCCAAACAAAACTAAAAAGCAACGGATAAAATAAGCAAGAATGTTACGACAACAATGAAACTTGTTAAACAAATTAATAGTGAACTATGCACAGTTGATTTTTGTGAACAAAATTTTTTTACAAATGTTAAACTTTTGTTGCATTTATATTGTTTTTTTTTCTTTAACCTCTTACTATAATTAGGTTTCTTTCAAAAACTGACATAAAAACATTCAAATTTAGTTAGAATATTAAAAAAAATAATCTTTTTCTCTTTTTCTTTTCTTTTTTTAACTATTATAGAAAGTTATCATTTAATTTAAAATTGAATTAGAAAGTTTTAAACTTTAAAGGATAACAATTAAATTAACTACTTTTTTTGAGCATTAACCTAATAGAATTATTTTAGTTTTTTTTTTCTCAATAATATATTTAGAATAATTCCATATAAAACCATTTTTTATGCATGTACTTATCTCTTTACATGTTAAGATCAAACACCTGAAAGTATTTTAACAACCATTTCCATTTTTCTATCAAGATAAATTTGTATTTATAAAAAACTAGAGTAATAAAATTTTAATTATTAACATTTTTAATATATATATATGGATATATTTATATATATATATATATATTTTGAATATTTTTTTTCATCTGCATTTCATCTTGTGTTCAGAAATTGGCAAAAGGCCCTTCTAAGCTATTTTTGATAATAAACAAACACATTCAATCTTCAAACATATTTTGGAATAATATGAAACTGCTTAAAAAAATTTTGTATCTATGGACCCTAAATAAACTTTTGAATTTAAATTAAAATTTTTAGCTTAAAAAACAGATTCATGTAATTATTTTATGGTGTTGCCTTTCAATTTATTACTTAAGACCTTTATAAGACAGGCCCATTCCTATACCCCTACCATATAAGATAAGAATAAATGTTTCATTAACCTCTAGTAAGTATAAGAGCTCATCTTCTCTTAAGTTTGTTTTTTGACTGTAAAACGTAAATAAAACATCTATATTTCAATTCTAGGTACTATGGAAATGGAAAAGTTTCAGAATAAACATAGAATTCAGGAGTCTATACATTTTTTTCTGGAAGAAAAAAAAAATCTAACCTGGTTTAGGAATAAGCCTGCTTCAGAGTGTATTTTTTTTTTTTTTTTGTATGTAATTTAGAAATTAGAATAGCCTAAATTTAACTTTTTTTGAAATGAGACTCAATTTTCCACTTTAAGATTCAATTGATACACAACTATATTCTAATGAATTAAAATGAATCCTGCATATCATTTTGCCGATTACTGGAATTGCCTTAGCAATGTTGATGGCATTAAGATTTCGAAGTCTTTCTCCTTTAACAAGAGCAAAATTAAAATGAAGAGTAAAACCGGTGACTACACCATTAAATAATTGGTTGTGAATTGTAACCTTCACATCAATTAAATACAAGAGCTCTTTTTACTTTAATCAAGAATAACTTCAAATTAATTTATCAAAATCTTAGCTGAATATTTAAAAAGAACATTAAAAATATTAAAAAGAACTTTTTTTTTTTCAAAATAAATAATAAAAAGAAAACATAAATAAAATAACAAAATCTTTAATATATAAACTATATTATATAATTTGCTGCCTTGCATCTGTTTATTTAAGTTTTTAACATAAAATTCTTCTGTAAAGAATGTACATAATTAAATTGAGATGTCATATTGTAAGTTAAGCACTTAAATATTTGTTACTTAAAACTTTAAAAAGAAACCTAAAATATAAAATAATATCCCTTGATTTCTCCTACTCAAGTGTAGTACAAATAAAACATTACAATATTTAATAGATGAATTATAAAGGCAACAGGAATGTGTGAAATCAAATAAAACTCGAGGTAAAAATATTAGGAAGGAAAAAAATAAATAAATAAATAAATAAATAATAAAAAGCTTTTCCACAGTAAGGAAGATTTATAATCATTTCAGTTTTTTAACTGTTTGAGCAAAGGTCTAGAAGAGTTTCATAATAAAATACTTATTTCTAGCAACTAAATCTCATCCATAAAAAGCAAAGAGTTTTGTTTTATAAAGACAATAAAAAATACAATGGACAAAACCGTGGATTGTATGTACACTCACATATAAAATAGAATACAAACACAATCTTTACAATGTCAATAACGTGATATAATCATTGAAAAAACTGAGGTACGTTTTAAGATTTTCAGCGTCAGGGTGGAACATGCAATGGTAAAAAATAAATTAAATTAACTGAATAGAACGAAAGAAAAATTATTGTTTGGAATTAATACTTTTTATCTCTTGGAAGGAATGGCAATTTCCATGAGGTCCTCTGCACCAATTACAGAACATTCGCTATGAATATATGCACGTGCTTCTTCTAGTAAGTGCTCTACAGAATCTTCCTCAGGAACATTGTTGATCTGACCATTCATATGCTAGTTAAATAATAAACAGGAAAAAAATTCTGCAAATTCTGAATGCACAAATTCTAATGGAAATCAGTTATGATCAAAATCTCTGTTCATATCAGATTAAGTTTTAAGTTGCATGATGTTCAACATTGCATAAAATACACATTAAGAGAGGCAATTTTGGAATAGCAAATGGTAGAATTTATTTTCAGTGATGCATTTTGATATATGTAATCATCCTAATAAGAAACTACAAACTACAGACATTAAAGATAAATAAGCTTTGCTTAAAACAAAAGATGAAAGCATCAATAATCACTAAGCATTTATATAAAAACATTTCAATTTGAACTCTAAATTAATAAAATATGCAAAAATTTTTCATTCTTCCCCTCCTCCTGAGATCAAGACAGATGTTATTTTTCAGGTCATTGTGACATCACAAGGTAATCACAAGTGTGAAGGAGCTTCAGACCCTAAATTGCAGTGCCTAAGTTTCTATTAGTTTCTGTGTATACACACCCAAACACAGTTCTGTATGGAAAACAGAGGTGGGTTCTTTACCTTAGCCAGCTTTACCAGCCAGCTGGTAGAGACACCCACTGATGACATCATTGGATGGAAAATCAAGAAGAACGCTAGGCTGAAACAATGATATGACATCGCCTGTGTCAATGTCAGCCGGCTGATGAAGCCGCTAAGATAAAGAACCTGCCTCTGATTAACAAAATCTTGCAATATGTAGAGTAGTCGTTCAAGACTAGAATTGAAAGAGCTTCTCTCAGTTATGATATTCCCACTAGGCTTTTGCAGCAGGAACTGTTGTCATGTTTCGCTGATTTCCTCTAGAGCAGGAAGGGGAGAACCAGGGAAAAATTCTGCTGCATTTTTCTTAATGAGATATGTATTAGGTAAAATCAAAAAAAAATTTTGATTGACACAAAATAAAATCTTTATTACTCTTAATTAATTTTATGGTGAAAAAAAAAAAAAAATTTGAATTTTCCATAGCCAATAAATATATGAATACACAAAGAAGATATTAAGAGCACTGATCAATAGAATTACAGCAGAAGGTGAACAGAATAAACCAGATTGGAAGGAATAACTGAATAGTTTTTAAAGTCAAAAAAAATAAATGATAATAAAAGCATAAAAAACATACTTTCAGCATTCGTGGCACCTGATTGGGGATATTACTTCTTTGTGTATTTACATGTTTAGTGACGTAACGCCTGCAGTTTGTAATTTCTTATTGGCAGTGATGATGGCAATCAGACTGAAAAGAAATTCTACCATATTGTTATTACAAGAAGTATCTCTTTATGTCATGTCAGATTTTACTTGCAAATAGAAAGCTTTTCATATACATTTAATATAGGAGGAGGAAAAAAAAAATTATCAAAAGCAGTTTTGGAAATTTAAGAAATGAGCTGCCCACATGCAAGAAAAACTATTCAGGTCCATTTAAATTCTTAATTTCAAGTCTTATATACTGTTGCAATAAAAATTAAATAGCATCTTACCAACTGAAATTAAAACTTAACTGAACCTGCCTAGTCTTTATTTCATTTAGTCTTCCTGCCTCAAAATGCATGACTCACGATCTAAAGCAATCTTTGGAATATTTCTGTTATGTAGGGACTATGTACTCTTGGATAGGTATAGCGACCTCAGGGGATCTATTAATATACAGTGTCCCACAAAGGAGACTCTTATTTCCGGTAAATATCTCAGAAACTGAGATCGATAGATGAATGAAACAAGTGGTATGTTACAATTGAAAAGAGAACCAAGAAACTGTGGTCACTACTATCAACCAGCGAAAGCAACGAAACCACAATACATAATTTTTAATGCCTCAGATGTACATTTCGGGGTCTATGATCCCTTCAACAGTGAGTGATTAACAATCCAAGAACACGGAATTTATAAGGAAATACAGCATAGACAAACCAATTACAAAATTACAACATTCAATCTCAATAGAAAGCAACCAATCCAGCTATTCCAGAGTGAATATGCAAAACGAACACAACAAGAATAAAAAAAAATAAAAATAAAAAAAATTAAAAACAAACCCTACAGTTATAAGAGTACACTCCGCATATAGGAGCCCCATTAATTAACAATAAACTTTGAGAGAGGTAGCCAATCTGTTATGTCATCGGTTCGTCATCACTGCTCAATATCTAATTAGTTGCCTTGTTTTTCCACAATTTCCATAAACTCTAAAAAATTTAACAATCTGGTATTTTTACACATGTGAATAACTTGAAATAGATCAGACGTATAATTAGGTTTCTCTTCCAATATGTGATCTGCAAAAGATGAAACACCTATTTTTTGCATTTTTTTGCAGGAAATGTGTTCAGTCTTCCATTGAGTGACACCTGTGAAGTGCCCAAATAAAAACGGCCATACGTGGCACATCCAAACTTGTAAACACCTGCATGTTCCACAGGCCACTCTTGAATGCCACTTTTACATTGAAGTTCATGCACAGTTTTTTGAGTCCTCTATTCAAATTTTATGTTGTATGGCAACACTAACACATTTTTGTAGTCTTCCTTTCCTTTACACAGTGCAGTAACATCTTCTATCTTCAGGTGCTTTTTTATTTTTCCAGCTATCCTGTCCACCATTTTACTTTCAAAACCACAGGTTATTTTTATTCTTGTTGTGTTCGTTTTGCATATTCAGTCTGGAATAGCTGGATTGGTTGCTTTCTTTTCTGAGTTTGGTTGTTGCAATTTTGTAATTGGTTTTTCTATGCTGTATTTCCTTATAAATTCCGTGTTCTTGGATTGGTAATCACTCACTGATGAAGGGATCGTAGACTCCGAAATGTACATCTGAGGCATTAAAAATTATGTATTGTGGATTTGTGATTTCGTTACTTTTGCTGGTTGATAAGTAGCATGTTAATTTGAAAGCTGTAAAAATCTGATACGGAGGTTTCAAAATTAGTTACAATTACTCACAAATATTGCTGACAGGTGGCGCTGTACTGAAGGAAGTGGATGAAGTCATGTATTTTGTGGAGCAATGTGTTTTTCTGACACAGGAGTACCATCAGTTTTGCAGTCAGCAACAAGGTGCAGTTTTCAATACTGATGTGAAAACAGTCCACCAGCTTTTTGACAAATTTCAATGGAAAGGTAGCATGGATGGAAAATGTTGGCCCCAGGCAATCTGTAGTTACTCCTGAAAATGCCGTGACAGTTTCTCCACGGAATACATCATTTCATCCAATTCCTTCAGCACTCAACATTTGTACTAATTTGTAACTAATTTTGAAACTTTAATATCAGATTTTTAAGAGTTTTGAAATAAATATATGACTTGTTTCATTCTTATATTGATCTCAGTTTCCGAGATAATTACTCTTCGAATCATAGACTCCTTTGTGGGACACCCTGTATTTAGTCATCAGGTATATGAAAATAAGACTGTCAAAAATATTTGAAACTGATGGGTTTCAATAAGAATATCTCAAAACACTCAGTAAAACCAAAGAAAATTTATATGGGTAGGCTTGCTTGATTTTTTTTGGTTTTCTTGTTTTATTGGGTATTTTAAGATAGTCTTATTGAAACCTGTCGAGTTTGAAATATTTTTTATAACTGTCTTAGAATATAACATATCTGTTTTTCCATATAAATTTCATTAAAGTTCTGTTTACTTAGTAGTTATTTATGATTACTAAGAATCGAAATTGTGGATAAACAATAATACGAAGCTCATTTTTAAAGTAAGAACCGTTTTGTAATAAAAACAAAACTACTATATATATTTTCAAAATTTTTGCTTTACCAGATTCTATGTACCTTAAACTATTTTTCCACATAGTTTCCAAGTTTATTTAAGCACTTGACATAGCGCTCAATGTACTTCCGCATGATCACTTCATAAAAGCTGCTGCCGGTGAAGAAAATTACGCAGTTTTCACTTCTTCATCGTCACTGAAAAGCAGGCTGCAGATGAACTCCTTTAGATCCCGGGACAGGTGGACGTGAGGTCCGGAGTGTAAGGTGATGGTCAAGTTGTTCCCAAACAAAAAATCTGATCAGTTGGGAACAACTTGATCATGCAGAAGTACATTGAGTGCTATGACAAGTACTTAAATAAACTTGGAAACTGTGTGGAAAAATAGTTTAAGGTACATAAAATCTGGTAAAGAAAAAAATTTTGAAAATACGAGGGCGGTCCGGTATACTACAAAGGTTTGTTTATTTTTCAACATAGTCGCCGCGAACATTTAAGCATTTGTCATCATACAAAAATCTCACTCCAGCACGCAATTGTCCTGGTCACTTTCGACGAATGGCTTCTCGCAATTTTTCCACTGTTTCGCAGTATCTGTTGCTGTTAATGGTTGGTTTTGGGGGAGAAAATCACAAAGTAAGACTTTTACATATTTGTCGATAACACCGGTCATTTTGTCAATTTGCTGTACGCCAGGTATTGACTCAACGAACGAACCGTTTCAGTGGTAACTACTACTGACTTGTACTCATTATGTATGCATGTGATGTAGTAGCTGCGCACGCAGGTCTCGTATGCCCGTCCCCTGTACCTTTATTACCGGACCACCTCGTATATATAGTAGTTTTGTTTTTATTACAAAACCGTTCTTACTTTGAAAATGACCGTCTTAATATAATGGTATGTAATATCTCTAAATGTTCTATTAGATTGATTGTTCATCTACTTTTTGCGCTGTTTTGTCTGTTTTTGTTCTGAACTGAAGATCTCAGAAAAAGAAGAGAATTCAACTCAAAATCAAGTTTTTGGTAGTTTTGCATGGAAAAAACACACTAATTCAGCCTTCAAATTGAAATATTAGTCCATTATTGGGCCTACCTTGCCACTACAGTACCACACACCAAATTTCATGGTCACAATTTAAAAGGTTCTTTTACTCTTTTGTCTGTAATAAGTAATACCGAAATGCATCTGCATTAAAAACAGTTTACTGTATCACTTATTCTTTTAATATTCATGTTAGTAGCTACGAGGTCATTCATAAAGTAAGGACCGTTTTGCAATAAAAACAAAACTACTATATATATTTTCAAAATTTTTTCTTTACCAGATTCTATGTACCTTTAACTATTTTTTCACATAGTTTTCAGTTTATTTAAGCACTTTGTCATAGCACTCAATGTACTTCATAGAAGCTGCCGCCGGTGAAGAAAATCACGCAGTTTTCACTTGTTCATCGCAGCTGAAATGCAGGCAGCCAATGATCTCCTTTAACTCCCGGAACAGGTGGTAGCCAATGGACACGAAGTCCGGATTGTAAAGCTGGTGGTCAAGTTCTTCCCAACTAATCAGATCTTTTGTTTGGGAACAACTTGACCATCCATTGTCTTGCAATTCGAACCTCGCATCCAGTGGCTACCACCTGTTCCAGAATCTAAAGGAGATCATCGGCAGCCTGCATTTCATTGACGATGAATAAGTGAAACTGCGTGACTTTCTTCACCAGCGACAGCTTTTATGAAGGTTATCGTTGATTTTTGAATTTAGTGTTTTTAGCAATAATTTTTTAAAATGAAATCGTCAACTGAAGCCTAGCAGCATCCCAATGTTTTCATATTATAATTTAGTTTTTAATTAAACTTTAAATGTTTAGCATTTGTTTATGTTTTATTCTATATGAACAACCTGGTGTCCATTTTAGTGTATCTCTTTTTCCTATCAAACCCATGATGAATGACAGGTTGCATGATAAAATGATCACCCTATACATGTATAATGAAAATGCTTATGCAAATATTCATCTGATGCAAAATCTTTCACTGGGATAATAAAATTGTGAACCTGCAGAAAAATGGCTTTTTGAGGGTTTATCATTTGTTTCAAGACTCAATTTATTTATTACTTACCTGATAATTATTCTCTGCTGGAGTTACTGACATTGTTTTGTAACGCTGACTGAAATGGGTTAGAACCAGAGTTCCAGCATGAACTAGATTGGCGAATGTTGCAGCCATAACTAAATAAGAGAATAACGTATGAGAATTATGATGAGATGTATTTTTTAATATAAAATTATGCACAATTAAATTACCATGGAAACATTTTCAAGATTTCAGAAAACAAACTATAAGATAAATAAATAAATAAATAAATAAATAAATAAATAAATAAATACAAAGATGGTTCAATCAGTAAGGTAACAAAACCTCACACAGGTGTAATATTCCCTAACAATCAAGAAGTGACAAATGAGAAAATAATTTCAAAGAAGTATCGAAATTATTGTATCAAAATTAACTACAATGGAGAGAACCCTAATTGTTTCATTATTGTTAAAGAATAAAGGATTTGCCAAAAAAGGTTTTGAGATAATCTTTGGAATATAATTTTATAAAAAGTCATAAAATTGTGAGCCTATCTTGAGTAACTGTCGATACTTGCATTTTTACCTCCTGAAGAAATTCATGATACATTTATAGCTTTGTCAAACAAGTGTTCTGAATGAAGCTAAACCAGTCTACAAACATTTTGAAGATACTTATGTGTTAGGAAGACCAATTATTGCACATGAAGGAAGACCACTAAATTAAAGAAATTAAGAAATCACGGTCATCATTCACCACAATTTTCCCTAACTCTGTGGAGTACCCATTTAAGCCTACAACCTTCCACGAACAAATAATACGAGGTCTGTTCAAAAAATACGTAGACTGACGTCATAAAACAAAATATACTTTATTCAGAAGTTACACATCTGGGTCCCCTTCAAAGTACTCTCCTCCCCGACGCACACACTTATCCCAACGGTGTTTCCTCTTTTGGAAACAGTCCTGGAACGCTTCTTTTGTGATGTCCTTCAGCGCCTTCGTCGCATTTGCCTTTATGTCGGGAATCGTCTCAAATCTCCTTCCTTTCAAAGGTCTTTTGAGTTTGGGAAACAAGAAGAAGTCACAAGAAGCGTTTTCATCTTCTTCTGAGCGTTCAAGCAATTCCTGACAAACCTGGACGCGATGGGCTTTTTGGTCGTCCGTCATCAGGCGTGGAACAAACTTCGCAGCAAGGCGGTGCATCTTCAATTTTTCGGTCAAAATCTCGTGACATGATCCAACTGCTATCCCACACTCTTCATTTAACACAAAATTTCACAGCAGCTCTTTGCTCGTTCAAGTCACTCATTCTAAAAATCCGCCAAACGAAAAAAACACACTTCACAAACAACCACGTAGCTAATCAACCAATACTGATATTTGCAATCAAAAAACTGCCTTGTAATCAGCGGATCTGTCAGAAGATGGCGACACCAAACGATTTTGATTGGGACCAACAGGGCCCGCGCAATTCAAACAGTCTACGTATTTTTTGAACAGACCTCGTACAGTAACTTGAAAGCTTGGCACAGACAATTCGAGACAGCAGTTGAGCATTAGGTAGGTTAGGAATGTATTCTGCAATAAAAGAGTTTAAAAAAGACCATCATATGCCGTCAAGAGGTGAAGCAATTAATGCAGGGAAATTTCCAACAAAGAGGAAAAAACAAATCCAGAGAGCAAATGTTTTGAGGACACATGGAACCATGAATACCACCAAAGGAATGCACAGAATTTACATCTGAGTTCAAGCAATGAGTTAAACAATTTATTAATTAATAACAACTGTAATAACCATTATTAGATTTAATAAAATTTTGATAATTGTTCTTCTTGCACTCCTTTGAATTTTTATTTAATCTTTGTAGATTAAACCTTAAATTAAATCTTGCACTTTTTTTTGAGCCAGATCTCAGAACCAGAAAGTTTAACTTAACCCTTTTGCTATGTAAAGCGGATGTGTCCACACAAAATTTCATTCCCCAGTTAAAGTGTTTTCAAACCACTGTGGATTGTTTTGCATTGTTCCAAATTTTAATATCAAGCAAAGTTTTTTGTAATGCAAACAAATCAAAATAGTTTGTTAATATCACTCTGACATCTTTTGGTTAATTATACCCATCCTTTGTAATATTTTACCGAAAAATTATTTTCGAAAATATAATGAAGTGTATAAAAGTGACTGTTGAAAATAAAATCAAAATGAAAACTGCGAATATTTGGATGTAAACAGTAAATGTCTATGGGAATAAATCTATTTTAAAGGATTGTCATTTTTTTGGTTTTTTGATTATTTTTTTTTTTTAGCTTTAAAGTATGTTATATAATTTAGAGCCATTTATATTTTGGTTTTGTTATTTTTGTAAATAAGCAATTAATCATTAGTTTTCATTACAATATAATTTATCCTGAGGAATTAGTTAATATATAAATATTAAATATCAATAATTTTATAACCTCAAAATTAACAAAAATAATGAAAACATTAACAATTGGTTGATTTGTTACAAGAATAATAAATTTAAACATTTCTATAAATATGCTATTTTTTTTTATATATAAATCTTCAAGAAAATATATTCCTTTAAAATCTTAAAAAATCACTATAATACATTTTTTACTTGACATATAGACATTTTTTTTTAATTCAAATCATATTTAGAAGAACTCTAATAGAAAATAATTTTCAGTGATGAAACAAAATAGAATTCCAATAGTTCAATCTTTCCACCTAAGGTATTATAATGACTTTGATGAGACATTTTAAAGATCGTAGAAGTATATTTTATATAGATTTACTGGCATTTTAAAGGATTCTATTTTCATATAATTTATTTAAAAAAAGAATAGCATATTAATATAAATTTATAGACATTTTAAGGTTTATAATTCTTGTAACCAAGAAACCCTGTTTGGTGGAACCATTATGGTTTATTGGAAATTTCATTGCCAAAATATGGCATGTAATATATCAAACGACTTGGAATGAGGTGTCATGAATGAATATAATGTTGAAATAATGATAGTCCAAATCAACCAAATGTAATGTTTAATTTTATTTTCTTCATTAAATCTGAGGTTATAAAATTATTGATGTTTAGTATTTATATAATCATTTGTTTATAAATCTGTGAGCACCTGTCTATCTATCTAGGCCACCTCATTTTGGAGGCTATTTTTCACAGCTATTTCAGATGTGAGCTGGCCCAACACCTCCAACTACAGTTGGCTGGTCTGATTCTGTGTGGAAGAGTTAACAGACAGGTGAAATTTCTACAGGATTCAAACAATGGGTAATGGAGTTAATCCATCTTTAGAATTCCATCACTCTTATTATTCCCTCTGCTAACTTCCTTGTTCACATGAAAGGAGTGAAGAAGGAAATATTTCCAAGATGCTCACCAAGGCAGGAGAAGCAACCCATAGCTGATACATGTAATACATTTTTAATTATTCTGAAACTGTTTATATGATCACAATAATGATGGATATTTTTTTTCAATAGAAAATATTCAACTCTCCTGGATTTTGTTTATAGAAATCACAAAATTCAAGGACTATTTCTTAATTTTGAGTTTTTTCAAGGTTTTCAAGCACTTGAAAATGAAACTATTTTTCAAGCAGTTTTCAAGGTTTTTTAAAAGCGTACGAACCATGCTTTACCTGTGAAAATCTGATTCATCCCACGGGGTTTAAAAAATTTCTTGTTATGCTGCTGTAAGTGGATGATTCCATCTTCTCAGGAATGAAATGAAATTTAATTATGCAGTCAAAAGGATTAAACCATCATTTCGGCCATGTTCTCAAATAGATATTACATGCATAACTTTTACTAATTTGTTAATGCTCTATCCAAATCTGAAGTCAAATTCAAAAGATTTGAAAAAAAATTGGCAAAGAACAACAGACTTTGTGGATATAATAACGACAATGAAAAATTTTGTGTTGCTTTTCCCCATACCATCCATATAAACAGTTTACAAAGCTAGGCAAACTATAAGTCCAAAATGGTAGCCTATCATTACTCGTTTTACTTATAGGAGTTCTAGTGATCTCTCCCAACATCTCTTATAAGAACCACAACTATATATCTTATAAAAGGTGGCGTTTACAGAAAAATGGTCAAATGTCGAAATACATAATACTGTAGTTCAGTTTTTTATGACTGAAACTGAACATCAGCAACTCTTTTAGGTTGCTAAATGACAATACCAGGCCAAAATTGACCAGTAATATTTTTTGATATGTTATGTGCTATCAGTAGGAGGTATTGGTTATCCTCCCTATAGCCTTGACTTAGCATCCAGTCAAGTTTCCTCCGAGTGGTAGACAATTCACCACTGACAAGGTAGTTTAGCAAGCCATCATGTGGTTTCTGCACTTGAAATGGATTTCTTTAGTGCTAGCATAGCTGCCTTAGCATTCTAATGATAAAAATGTCTAGACAAGCATAAAAAGTACATGGAAAAATAAACTGTATAGAGGCCTACTATTATTCATAAGTATAAGCAAAAGATGAATAAATGTTATATACAAATATAAACAAATATTTATAAATAGCTAATAAATGTTAGATTACAGATTTGCTGATACAGATTATGATAACTGGGATTTACAGTTTCGTGCACACTTTTGGCAAACGTTCACGATTTTCACCGAAAGTCATCCAAATGGGTGGATTTACTGTTTTGTGTACATTTTATGCCAAACTTTCATGATTTTCACCAAAAGTCACCCAAATGATCCTTTTTTATTAGGTACTATAAAAATAAATTAATACTTTAACTTACACGGAGTAGAATGGCCATTTTCAATAGCTTTTTCTTTCATGCTATCATCCAATGTTGCTTCATGCACTACGATATCTGCATCTTTTGCCAGAGGAGCAATGGAAGAAGGATCACAAGTATCACCTAAAATCACAATCTTTCGTCCTGGACGTGGTGGTCCTACAACTTCTTCAGGATGAATCTTACAAGAATTGAGGATAATTTTATTTTCTTTATATAAGAAGTACAGAAATAGTTTAAATGAGATAAACTTTTTAAACAATACAATAACTTGGTGGCTGAGACAGCTAAGGCACAGGTCTTATTGCTCTCAAAATCAATGAGCCGTGTCAACTCCTGCTGGAAGAATGGATGTTAGTGCTTGTCCTTTGCTAACAGCCTTGTTTTGGGCTTCTGACTATTGGGACGGCCCAGGAATTGAATCTATTATTAATTTATCTTATTTATCTTAACAGCTGTATTACGAAAGGTATAAGATTTCTCAACTTAGAATTTACATATACATGTATATTAAATTAAGTTTGCAAAAACATATAAATTTACTTATAGTGTATGAAATATATTTAAAATAGTTAATTTTACTAAAAATATATATATTAAAATTATATAGAATCTAAAATTAAAATCTAAAACATGTATATGAGGGGTAGTCAAAAAGTTCCCGGATACTTACTTAAATGATACGACCTACACCAACACTTAATTAATCTCCTTGTGAGCACACACTTGCTCTATCGAATCTGACATTCTTGGAAGCAATGATGGAAGACTTCTTATGAAATTTTATGGAACTTGGCTGTCGCATTTGACTTGATGTCCTCCATGGATGCGAAACATGTCCCCTTGAGGCTCATTTTCAGGCCCATATTCCCTTGTTTCCCCTTGAGGGATGACAGGAATGTTTTGTTAGTGAGGAATTGCTGCACCACAAGTGATGCGTGGCTTGGTGCGTTATCGTGATGCAGAAACCACTGTCCCTGCCAATTGTCGTGCCACTTCCTCTACTTGGTCAATAGCATCTCTAAAGCAGATTATCCCAATGTGAATATGAACTTGATGTTCGAACTGCAACACTGCAATGAACAACCAATCCTCACGTCTACTTCAAACGAAAGAGTAACGAAACAGCGCAATATTGCTAGCAGAGATGCTGTTCTCCCCTCCACAAAAGTGGGATTGCTATCTTATCGCTCGTTCAATCTGTTGAGGAATTCTGGAAACCTTTTTTACTGCCCCTCACATACTTTTTAAAATACATCAAAAATATACATTTTCAAAAAATAAGTATCTACGAAGGGGCGTTCAAATTTGACCCAATTTTTTTTATCAGATAAGGCAACTTCCCTGTCATATCGCTGCAGCAGCAGGAAACAGATTTCCACCCGGGTGGTTTTGTGATCCTCAGAGTTAGTTGCTTAGGACCCATCTGACACAGATCTTGTTGAATTTCTGCTTATCATGGATGATGGTCTCCACACTGCCAGTGCTGATGTTCAGTACTGAAGCCAATTATCAGACATGAATCCGCCTGTTGTCCCTTATTAGCTCATTTTTCATGCAATGATGCCATCATTGACAGCAGTTGCTGGCCTTGCCTTATGAGATTCATTGCCAGTGGAATCTCGCCCTCTTTCAAACTTTTGGCACCAAGCAAAGATGGATGATCGAGATAAACATGACTGTGAACTGTCTCTAAAGTCTCTGATGAATTTCATCTTTGTTGTGGAGAAATTTGATGATTATTCGTTGTACCACTTTGATCAACACATCACAGTCTGCCATTTTGTTTAAACAAACAACCGGTTGTCATGGAACCGGATGAGTGGTGCTGCATTTGCATGACAGGCATTAGTTGCCATCAATGAAAATTTAGATTTTTACAACAATGAAATTTACAAAAAATAAGGTCCAGGTCCTCGTATATTTAAATATGCCTCAAAAATAAATTATTTTATTTTCTTTTTGTATCCATTTACATTGATGTTATCACTTATGATTTGGTGATATTAATAAATGATTCTGATCCAATCATATCCACTGGGACCTCTAATGAGCTATCAATTCACGCTTTGTATTATATCCTGACTGTGTACAAACAGCTGCTTCCTCTTCTATCATTTGTTACCCTGAAGAAGGCAGGATTAAAAGCTGAAATCAGTTGGTTTCAATTTTCCAAATATATTATACAGTAAAACCTTGATTTATTATGAAAACATATTTCAACATTAAAATCTCAAAATATTTATCTCGATGTGCTTTTTTTTCTTGTAGTGAAGGAGATTGGGGATTGGCCCAAAATGTCCACCGAATGATTGATAAGGATGAACTTTAAAGTTTCTCAAGATATTTGTTTCCTATATTAACTTAATTCTGTTAATGATTTCCATAAATTTTATTCTCTACACTGAATTAATAGTAGAATAAAGAAGAAACAATAACTACAACATGAATTTAGAAAGAAAAAAAAAATCATCAATTAACTAGTTAGAAATCGGAATTTTTAAAAATTATTTATTGTCTGGCCTATTTCAGAACAGTTACTTTTATGCAGAGAGCCTTCATTGTATTTTCTTCAATTAAATATGCACACTAGCCAATGAATTAGAAATATCAATTTATTATCAATAAGTTAGTATAATTATATAAATTGGAGGGTTTTTTTATGTATAAATTGTAAAAAGATTTATAGATTTGACTTTTATTAAAACAAAAAATTTATGAGAGATCCTTTTTGTACAAAGATATTTTTAGATTTAATGCCAAAAAAAGACAAAAAAAACCCCAAAACTTTACAACTTTAAAAGCAAATAGAAATTAATTCAGAGGTGTCATTTTAGAGAAAAAGCATCAAGTTTGACTCGCATAGTGCTGCAGTATTAAATGTAGTCACCGGGAGCACTAGCGCCATTAGAGCTTAAAATGGCTACTTTCACTGGTGCGGTTTGGTTTCACAAAACGAACTTTGTGAATAGAGTCCAATGTAAGTTTTGTATAACAAAGGTAAGGATCCTCCAAAGGAGGCCTACAATTAAGACTTTGCAACAAACTTTGTTGATATTAGTTGTTTTGTATGCAAAATCAACAAATCACCTGTGAGCTTATATGTATGGTGGAACAACTTACGAGTTTTTTTGCCCATAGCTCAGGAGTTAAAAGGATATGAATTCTGGCACCGTTCTGATGAGATATCATGTACCCTTCTTAACTGTCCAGTTATGTTAGATTTTTGCTCTCAATATAATCAGATGTGAGCAGGACTTAATTTATGCAACAGTTGTTTGGTAGCAATTTTAATACACTTCTAATTCCAAAGATGAATTTCACTGAATAATTTGGTTTATTCAGGTTTCCTGATATTTTTAATCTCGCTATTTTCTAATTGTTCTCTCAGCACTAACTAAATTTTTTTTCTAATGGGTTTTTATCATTATTATGTTAATGATTTGTTTTTTCCTCCAGAGAATAGAGAGAGCTTTCTGAGTTTTAATAACTGCATCTATAAATCAAATTTTATACACTGAGAAGAAACATTTCAGTTTCCATAAGATTTCTTTAGATTTGTTCCCTCTTGTCAAATATTATACAGGGTGATTACAAAAGAACTTCACACTTTTAAAAATTTATGAGATCAAAGCTATTCAGAATATAGACACACCACATACGGATTCTTAAAGAAAAACTCTTGAAGTTTATTGTGACACAGTTAAAGATGTTCAATATGCCCTCCTGTAGTCGAATTCGTCCCAAACCCGCATTAACATGTCTCCATCAATCCCACATATCGCTACCGTAATGCGTTCTTTCAGCTCGTCTAGGTCACGGAGAAGGGGTAGGGTGAAGACCTTGTCCTTTACACACCCCCATAAAAAGAAATCACAGCGGTGGATTGGTCGAGCAAACAATAACCTGGAACTTACAAAGTGGCCATCGCAGAGCCCCGACCTCAAACCTTGTAATTTCTTTTTATGGGGGTGTGTAAAGGACAAGGTCTTCAC
>JAHWFO010001556.1:5440990-5458037 GCA_023313115.1 Rhysida immarginata | reverse complement strand
TTTTTATTTTATATATTTTATTTTATTTTAAATTAAGTTGAAATTGAGAAAATGTAAGGCCATGTAGCAGTTGAACATTAATTTTTATTTCCTATGAAATTGATGAATGTTACCTAAAAAATCAGTTTTTTGTGCATCAATGAAACAAAGTTTTGGGAAAATATAAAAATTTCACATGAAAAATCAACGTATACCATGTAAAAAGCGGATTATTCGCTATTTTGAGTATGGCTTCTACAGTGTAAAACGCGGCATCGTCCCACCACAAGATGGCTGCCAAGAGGTGACGTGCTTTTGAGGCCGTAAGCGCTCTGTTTACTCTGTGATGTGAACCCTGCCAGCGCCATCTATTGGCAGATTTTGGAACTATTTTTTTCCCTTCGCCAAACAAAATTCCATTGCCTCACGATTGTTCTGCTAAATATCAGGTCATTCTGACGAGTAGTTTTCAAATTATCGATTTTTGAAATCGTAACTTAATTATAATCACCCTGTATATTTAGTATAAAAAATATTTTGAACTGATGGTTTCAATAGCAATATTTTAAAAGGGGGTAATTCAAAAGTTACTTTTTATTCGGCAGAAAACACTGAAACCACTCATCTTTCCAGAAGATGTGTTCTCGAGCCCACTGCAATCGAGCTTCAATGTGAGACTCAGCCACTGCTCAGTAACTTTTGAATCACCCTGTAGTGGAATAAAGTTGGATCAGATTTTCTCAGTGCATATGACTAAAATAGTACATAGTGGCTCAAATTAAACTTGATTTCCACCACCCCAATTACAAATTTGTGCAATTCATTCTCAGTTTGAAATTGAGGCCACAACAAAAACTTAGTCTCTCTTAAGATTTTTAATTTGAGACCCTAATACGCCAAAGTGTGCACGCCTGAAGAAATCTGCACATTTTATTCGACAGCATTACACTGTGCCCAGTGTGATTTCAGTGAAAAAGTGCTGCAGCTGCAGAAACTTGCATCACTACATGAAATCCTAGTTAATGAATCGTTTGCCCCTTGAGAAATGGTACAAACAGCAAATATATGAAAGACTGAAGGCACCCAATCTAGTGAATGTGCAGGGTGAGTGGACCTCGTACCCTAGGACGTTGGCCTTCTACATGTGCAGTAGACATATGGTTGTGCTCTCCAAAAATTAGTGATGATTGTTTGTTGCTTAATTTTTGGTGCATTATAAGTTTTTGCTGAACAATCAACTGACATTTGTACAATTGAAGAAAGTGCAAGTCAGTTTTGATTGTTTGGCAAAAACTTATAATGCACCATAATCTTGACAGAAAGAGATCAGAACCTTCTGTGGGTACATGTCAGTTGTTTGCTTTGTTCAGTATTTCCTCTTTATTGAGCCACTGCACTGTTTGCTTTCTACTGTTATAAAGAATAATAGTTATTAAGTTAAAATAAAATAAATGAATCAAAATAAAAAGCCGACGTTTCGGATAGAGACTATCCATTATCAATGCAAAAAGGATAGTCTCGATCCGAAACGTCAGCTTTTTATTTTGATTCACTTATTTTTTTACTTAATAACCATTATTTATTGAATTCCAGGGTTTTTGCATCTCGTCCTTCTCTCCTATATCCATCTGCTATCACAAAGAACCTATTTTTCATCAGCCATAGGGCTTGTCGGTCTTGTGCAAGTCTTGTTACCCTGTTAAAAGACAACCCTTTTGTTCTTTAAGTAACTAATATTATAATAATTTAATAAATAAAATATTTTATAGTGATGACTGGGTTTGGACCATTATTTCAACAATCGAACATTACGATGATTATTTTTTTTTCTCCTTAACTTCACTTTGCTTTCTGAAATTCAGGTGAACCAATAGCCAACTTCTAAAATACAATGTGCAATGGAAACCCCTAATTTGAAATGTGCAAAGCTGACTTCCGTATTCGAAAATGGCGTCGGTTTATTTGGAAAGGGAATACACATAAAAACCCCCTCACATAAAAGTACAATAATTCTTCCATAGAAATACTCTATCAGATTTGTATTTTAAAAATTGGCTATTGGTTCATCCTGTATATGATATTTTACATAGTATTATATACAGATACTTACGCACACCAGGTTTTATCATTATTAGGTTGAATAGTTCTTCCTTGCTTTTCATTTGGATGGAGCTTAGAATTACTCTGATAATCACAGGCCCAATCCTGAAGGTTGAATTGAAAAATGAGAGAAACTATTGAAGTATGAAATAAAACAAAGCTTTCAACTCGATACGGTGCTCCCTCTATATAATGACATTCTACATAACACCAAATTTTTAACGGCAAATCCAAATAACGAAGTTTTTTTACGGAAAATAAAAACTTCATTATATGGACTTGCCATTATAAATTTGGCATTATATAACTCTATATAAGAGGGATCACTGTATTAAAAGGATTTACATTTTTTTACCCAGTTTCTTGGATACTGTTCAGGAATAGTGGCCAATTCATGGATGACAAATTCAATATTTAAAAACGAGTGAGATAATTCTAAGCTGATCCTAACAAATTTTCGCAGTCCTTCTGGTCCATATATTTCAATAGGTTCTGGTCTTTCAGAGTTTTGCAATCCGATTGTACATAATAATCCAGGAAGGCCAAACATCTACAAAGAATAAAAAAGAAGAAAAAAAAAACATAAATGGAAATTGTAATGCATTTTTATTGTGTATTTAAGGATTCATTTACTATTTCTTTTTATGGTATAAGCGGGTATCAGCCTGATTTGCAAGATCAATATTTGCATATTCACAGATATTTATTTCACATATAAAAAATACGCTTCAAAAAGCATTTTCGGACTTTTCTAGAAATGACTGAGTTGTCAGTTTGCATCCAGATAGTTTAATTGGGATCTTTATTGAGTTAAGTTATTTAGGTGTTCATTGGATATGTTTAGCATCCAGCTGTCAAATATTGGCAACAATTTAAACGTCCTTTTAAACAATTATTTATTAATTTATGCAGTAATTGAATAATTAATGGGACAAGAGGAGTCCAGAAACAATCCATGATGTTGGATTTAATGGTATTTAATCATGACAGGTGACTCTCAGCTATTTTGGTTTCTTAATTACCACATTCATTATACACAGAAGTGCCAAAAGCCTTAAGATACCTATTCAATATTGTTAGTACCTCCTTTTGCTGGCGAAGTGCAGCAACTTGACATGGCATGGACTCTACCAGCCAGCGGAAGTTCTCTGAAGAGATGGTCGACCATGCAGTCTTGATACAGTACATAATGGCGCGAGTGTTGCAGGTGCATGCTATTGTGCACAAATGAATCTTTCAATAATATCCTAAATCTTTTTGATGGGGTGGCCAATCTATTCTAGGTGGCCAATTCATTCATTGGAATCCTTCAGACTGCTCCTCAAACTAATCGCAAGTAATGATGGGCCAGCAACCTGGTGCAGTGTCATGGAATATTCCATCATTGTTAGGGTGCATGAAGGCCATCAAGGCAATTGGGGTCCAATGGCCTCATAGGATTTGCATCACACTCAAAAAAGATCAACTTGCATCAACTTGAATCGTGACTCATCGGACCAAGATGTGTGTTTCCAGTCACTTAAGGTACAATGAATATGATCACGAGCCCAGGCGAAATGGCACCTTTGATGGCCCGTTGTGAGTAAATGCAGTCTTGTTGATCTTCTGCTGCCATATCCTATCAGTGCCAAATTTTGCTGCACTGGCCTCAGACATGTTTCTAGAGTGCCCCTCACTGAACATGCTTGTTAATTGATGAGTGACGTGTATCTGTTACGAAGGACCATATTCTGCACAGACGTCATGAGCATTTAGGAACTGTGGTCAGCCACTACGCTATTTCCTAATGATTCCTTCGATCAACGTTGGATGTGATATCAGTAGATAACAGCAACGCGCAATAATGGTCACATTTTCTGCTTTTCATCTTCCTCTCAGAAAATGTGCACGCAAAAGCGCAATGAAAAAGGGGGGAACTGAGGGAAAGTTAAATGGGGAAATAATAATAAAAAACAACTCTGTTCTTTCATTCACTATCAGGAGGGGGGTTTGAATTATATCCAATAGTATTCAACTAACAATTTAAGGAATAGAAGAGGGAACACAGATCACAGCTTACTGATCTGTAGTGGCAATGTAGTTGTATCGTCACAGAAGCAAAAGCAAGAGACCAGTGAAATTAAGGAGATGCCTTAGTTTTTAAAAAAATCAAGTTCAAAGGTCATGAAAAATGCAAGATCGAATTTAGACCTAGGGAATCAAGAGATTTTCTAAAAAATAAGCAAATTTTATTGATATATTGAGGAGGAATTAGAAAAATTAAATGCGCCACTTATGTACGTAAAGAGTTGCACTCATTTCAACCGAAGCAGTGTATTGGAACAAGTTTTACAAGACTTAATTTTTGAGGACGCTTAATCCGTATGTTAAAGCCAACTGATTTTGGTGGTTAAGGAGGTTGTGGTCTCACCTTGTTAGATTTTTAAAAAATAAACCAAGCATTTTTTACCTAAGAGGGGAAGTCAGTAAATAAGTTACAAATGGATATAGAAATGAACAAATACAAATACTGTTTTGAAAACTACTTCTCCGCATAATCTCCCTGTACATTGAGCCACTTGTCCCATCGTTGCACAAGCCCCTCAAAATCAGTAAGATAAATTTCTTTGGGCTGCTGTCTGAACCAAGCGGTGACTTCCCTTTGTATAGCTTTATCGTTGCTTCAATTAAGATGATCAAACAACTTCATCGTAGGGAGAGTGTTCACCCGAAAGATGATATTAAGAGGGCCGAACAAATGGAAGTCACTTGAGCAAGGTCAGGGCTATATGGAAAATGTTCGATGACTTTCCACTTGAACTTTCTCAGCATCTCTGTTTCTTTTGGCAGTAAGAGATGTTGACAATCTTCTGGGATTATGAGGGCATACTGCTTATCACATAGCCCTGACTTTGCTCCTCATGACTTTCATTTTTTCAGTACTGTTAAACAATCTTTCATTTGCCGGCGATTATTTTTCCGGAAGTGACGTAGACCGAGGTAAGCCGCTGTGGTCGATTTAATGTTTTAATGCTAATTTTAATTGTCTGTAAGCTTCCACAGCGTGTTTTTTTTTTAAGTAAACAAACTAGAAAGAGTTTCCAAATATTACTTTTGGTCACAATAACATAAATTTGAATCTTTTTTTTTTTTAATGAAAATAAAATAAAATTAAATAAATAAATGAAAGTCACCAATGTAAGTTCTAATGAAGGAGGGGATTAAAAAAGGAGAAATATTATCAAACCACTTCTTTTATTATATAACAATTACTTTGGTCATTTTAAGTCATTTAGTGTACTCTATGTAAAGGAATATTTATTGAAATGTGTGTAGCTTTTAAAGCGAAGTCACGAATGGATGATTTTAAAAAATGAGACGTTACATGAATGGCACACTGAATGAATTTGGAAACCCTTTTTTAGTTTGTTTACTTAAAAAATCAAACTATGGAAGCTTACAAACAATTAATGCTAATTATTTCTCTAATTCACTATGCTGACATGGATTCAGTCTATGTAAAGTTTACAGTCATGCCCCAGCATTAAAAATTAGCTCTATCTAACTTCTCCTGATATTTTCTGACTTACTGAGTAGATATTACGACCAATCTTCCTCAATGGTAAATCGCATATTCATCATGCCTCATTCTTATGAAGTATTTAGCTGTAAGACTAGAGGTAGTGATAATAATTTATCATTTCATCAATTTCCTGAGTATAAATTAGGAAGAAGTGGATAATTTTTGGTCGAAGAGATAAGTAGCTTCCAACCGCGACTAGTCGAATCTGCTCCACTCATTTTGAAAAGTCTTGTTTTGCTATTGATCCTGTCATATTAATGTAGGTATTAATTAAGCTCACTATCTATTTGCGCAAGGCTATGTAACTAAAGAGGTATCCGGATAAAAATCAACTTGACAAAATGCAACTACCGTAAATGCCCGAATATAAGTCGCCCCCGAATATAAGTCGCACCCCCAAATTTAAGGTAAATTTTGGTACAAAATTTTTTTCCCCCTTAAAATTCAAGCCATGACATCATAATCGATAATGCTAATTACATCACTGAAAAATCAAAACAAACACACTAAATGCAATGTTGAAACTAATTTATTTACATAAAAAACAAAAAAGGTATCAAAATCCTTCAAAACTTTCATCCTCACTCTCCCCAAAAAAAAGGTAGCCATCGCATCTTTGGTCCGTTATCCATTCTGCCAACTGTTTTTCCATCTCTGGATAGACTGCTGGTTGTCCTCTTAGTGCTTTCTTGTGTCAGCGTTTAAGAAGTGAATAGCTTGGAGTAAGTGACCTGGTTTGTGTTAAACTTGAAAAATTTAGGGTTTTTATAGCAATCACTGACCAATCAATGAAATGTGAGTTTTGTTTATAGGTGCCATTTGGCTAATAGGAATATTTATTTTTAAATTATCTTATTAAAAATAAAACATATATTAAATTAATGGCAGTAATAAAGTTTGCATGATAATAGTAAAATTAAAATATCAATATTTCGATATTATCGAGGAAAATACAGCGATGTCGTTCCTATTTCGCATTTTTTTTGGCTGATTTTGTACAATTCTTTGGTTTTTTGTAAAATTCCCTGACCTCTCCCGGTCGCTAATCACCCTGTCATTAAAACTTACAATTAGAAAAATTTTAGGCTAAATTAACGTAGTAATGGGTAGAGCCGTGCGATGCTTAAAACATCGATGTTTAGCATCGATGTCAGAAAAGCTACTCGAGGTTAACGAGAAAACATCGAGGTTAACATCGATGTCAGAGACACCACTACTCCGCATAAATGAATTTATAAAATTAAAAACCCACATGTACATTTTGGAGATCTGTCTCCTTCTTCTCTTCTGTTGTTGTTAATAGCAAATAAAAGAAAGGTCTTCACTTTGAACCCAAACACCCCCACGTCTGCCGATAACAGCCGCTCTCTCCTCCTAGGCGGTGCCAGTCTCATCATAGGCGGTCGAGGCTACGCTGATAGCTTGGCTCCCGCTCTCTGCTTGCCCATTCCTGCACTCGCTCGCTCTCTCTCTCCCTTCCCGCCAAAATGTTGGGGACAAAGAGAAAAGATAAATAATATTCTGTAGTCGATTAAACAATAATAAATACATATTAATTTAATAAAATTTAAGTGCTGTGACATATACCGTAAGTTAACTTCGTTTGAAGTTTATCAGGATAAAATGCAACTCCGTGGCTGTGTTCGTTAATTTATTCAAAATGGCGGCATGCGAAGCAAAGTCGTGTTTATATCTCCTTCGAAGTTAGTTTCCTCGATATTTTACATAGATAAATAATTTTCTATAGGTGATTACTGTTAACAATAATAAATTTATCAAATAAATATCTGTTTAAGTGGAATAAAATAACTACTTGTTTGCTATTCAATCAAACATGGCAACAGCTGGTATCGAAACAAACTATATCAACATCGATAGGTAGCCCATCGACAGGTAATTTTTGCTAGGCTCGAGTAAACGTCGCACCCCTGTTTATTCACTCAAAATTTGGTACAAAATTTTGCGACTTATATTCGAGCATTTACGGTACACGTTTTGAAGTGTTCAGATGACATTCGATTGCAAATGATGAGAAACGTAAGAATATAGAGCTCATTTTCATTTCTAAATACTATATTCGAGAAAATCAATTTTTCAAAAAGTAAAAGAACTCAAGAGCTCCTGCTACTTCGTCAAGGGAAATTATTTTGTTTACCGAAGCATTTAATGGAAGCCAACCACAAATAGAAAAGGGGGTGGGGCTGCCAAAAACTTGATTATTATTTTAAGCCACCTTTTTGGTGAAAATTCACAAATAGAAAAGAGGAGGGGGGACTAGTTATTGGCCATTGCCTAAGACCCCACTAAAATGTTATTAAATAATCTAGTTAAATAAGTAAATGGTGCTAACAGTAACAAATTTTTGTTTAATGTTTTGAAGCTAAAACATTTGTCATTTAAACTGGCTAAAATAGTTTATATTAAGTGATGACTGTAAATTAAAATATACCAAGATAATAAAATATATTTGATAACCTGAAATTTAGTTCGTTTTTCCATAAATTTTTAGTTAAGATCAAATAAATAAAGAAAATTGCTTGAGAGAATTTTAATTACTTTTAATAAAATTTTACAGTATTTGAAACCACAATGTTCTTGTGAAGGAAAACGTTTTTGAATGGCTGTCACAACGCAACTGGGAAGAAATTTTCTTTTATTTCTTCCCATGTGCACCCAAATCCAATGGAGAAATTCTCTGCAACTTATATGTGCCCAAGCTGGTTGCTTTTATATGCGATGGATGGTACATCATGGTCCAGGCAGATTTTTGATAAGATGGAATTTTCAGTGATGCATGCCAAACCACTGGGCATAATCACGACAACATACGTTCTCTTGTGAAGTCGGCATATCATCACATTGTGCACTGATACCTAATTTAAAAATTAATATCATGAAATTCTTCACATTTAAATAATATATGAATTTTAATTGTACTTGCCAATTTGTTGCGGGTGGTACATTTTCCGTCGATTCAGCGACACTGGATTCCTCATCTGATGACGGTTGATCGCGCCAGAGAGGCTCGAAACTGTATGGTTTCACGCCTAAACCATCCAAATCGTTCAATTCATTATGTAGATAATTGTTAAAATAAACCTCCATATCTTCTTAAGTCTCAAAACTGATATCTGAATCACTGCTTTTATGTCCAGACATTGTGAAAGTTGTAGTGAACGCAGTACTGAGTGAATGCATAGCAGATCTAATAGTGAATGTTAAAGCTTCACTGCAAAGCTTACTGGGAGCAATCCTTGACCTATGTCACGCTTCCATCCAAAATGGATGCCTCCCAATTTCAAATCGTGCTTGGAATTTTCGTTTTTTCACAATTTAGGATTCGAATTAAAAAAATTATAACATGCTACGATGTTATTAAAGCGCTAGTTTTTCGATTTAAATAAAGTTGTATGTGACCGTAGAGTTGTCCTTTAATTATAGTTCATACTTCTAAGAAAAGGAAGGATAATACAAGCTTAAAAATTGACATAAGAATAATAAAGAATATAAAATTTACTGTAATCAAGTAGTAACTTTAAATTTTCCTGAAACAAAAATAGGTTCCATAATTCTAGATAAAGAATTGCCCCCATCACATGTTATATAGTAGTGAAGAGAAATTTAGCAAGCAGAATCAGGCTCATTATTAATGGAGACTAAAACCATTGATGATTTAGATTAACTTTTGGTATCACTACGAAGTGTAAAATATTGATTTAATTAATGTTTAATGCAAAAAATTATTTATATTTAACCCCAATTAATTCTTTATTTCATTATAATAAAATAATAATAATAATAATTATGCATTTCTTATATGGCCTTTATTTCAAATTGTGTACAATCTCAGTTTATGTCGAGCACAGAGAACATGTCTCCAATCTAAACCAAGATATGCCTATACATAGACGATATTTCTAAAACTGAAACTGGAGTAACTGCACAGAAGCTGTGCCTGCAAAACAATTTCTGTGCTTTGAAATGGTGCAAACACTACTACACATCCGGTAGAAAATGGAAGTTTTTTGCAGGCACTGCTTCTGCGCAGTTAGTCAAGTTTCTGTTTCAGAATATCGTCTATAGCCCAACAAAAAGTCATGAGAATCGCTTCTCCTGCAATGATCATATGGTCAAGACATTGGCTAAGTTCATCGACGGCTGTCTTAGTCTCGTTGCACAGGTTCTTTATTTATTGTTAATATTTCCTGTTTACCCATTAATATTTCACCACATGTTCAAGCAACATGTCAAACAAAGTACTGCAATTTTTCTGGAGAAAATTATGTTACAACGTCATTCATGGTGGACCACTAAAAAAAAGGATATTATAAAAATCATCTATGGCATATGTCCCAATTTCTTCATTCCTACATCTATTTTAAATACAACCTGTGACAATAAAGTTCGGTGAATGATGGCATATTGAGAGTGGATTGCTCGCTTACATGAAACAGCAGTTACTATCCTTCAAAGTAATCCCCGTCGATGGTAATGCACTTCTGGGAATGCCTGTACAAGTCCTGGAAACCCCTGGCATAGTCGGTTTTAGGGATAGCCTTCAGTTGGGTCGTAACATTACGTTGGATGTCTGGCCACTTCGGGGGGGCGTCTTCTACGGTGTTCTGGCCTCTCGGAACCGATTAAACCACTCATAAACACACTTCAAAGTAATAGCACTTTCTTTGTAAACTGTTGTCATCATTTCATGAGTCTCTTTCGTTCGCTGATCCATTTTAGGTTTCGACCGCGCGTACTAAGCCTTCTCTATTCAATGTCCTGTTTAAACACAATAAACACACTCGCAGCGCTGATTCTCTCAAATTTGTTTAACATGTCTCGACCTGTCTGGGGCAGGATACGACGATGGTGCACTCTTACGACCGTTAGCAATTTGACGTCATTCACCGAACTTTATTGTCACAGGTTGTATGTTGGTATGCTTGGTTATGTCCAACCTGTTCTTATACAAAGTATCATCAGCTATACAATGTTTTTGCCACATGGTTCATGTTGAATGGTCTTAAACATAGTACTCTTTTGTCCTTCACATGAAATCAGGAAATCCAATGGCAAATAGTTACACAAAGATCAGCAGCTCCTAGCATCAAAACAGATACCATATCTCTTAACTGGCAAACAAAGATTGTATAGTCTCAGTTCATACACCCCCACAAAATATGTAAGTCCAAAACATCTGAGGATACTAATATTATAAATGTGAAAGTGTGTTTGTTTGTTTGTCCTTCTTTCACGTCGATACGGAGCGACAAATTGATGTGGTTTGTCGGTATGGAGATAGTCGAAGGGCTCAAGAGTGACATAGGCTACTTTTTACCGCGGGAAAATATCTCTTTCCCATGGGAAAACACCGCTTTCCTAAGTCCTTTTGAAATTACCTGCTTTTGCTTTGTAATTCTCCTCAACAGATGGCACAGGCGAGCAAAGCTGTGGGTAACAACTAGTAATTTATATTGTAAAGCAATGAAAAATGAGATAATTTTGGTTAATGCTGAACAAATGCAAAGGTACAGTCATCAACAGGAAATAATCCACACTTGAATTTTACTCTAAGTTTTACCGTTTCAATATTAATTTATTTTTAACAATTTAATATTAAATTTAAAGTTAACATTATTAAGATTATTAAATTTAAATAATTATAATTAAAAAAGCTATTAAAACAACACATTAGCATGAAATGTAATAATAAGTATTAAACTCGTGTGGATTATTTCCTGTTGATGACTGTACAACATTTTCTCATATTGGAAATAAAAAACATTAGCTGATCTTAAAAATTTCTATTTAATGAAATAAAATTTTCAAAGCTTACGTGATCCCCATGGAGATGCGAAATAAATATTTTATTAATGCGTCCTGGTCGTATGCTGCTCTTCTGCAATTGTATTTGGGAACCTTCTCCGCAATCAAACAACCACACACTTCCATCTGAAGTAAAATTTAAATTTGATTAAGTAAGCAATGGGTGATAGCCATTAAGCTGAAAAAAATTTACTTTAAATTATCTCAACTGATAAGATACTTCCTTTATTTATTTATAAAAGATATTTCCTTTATGTATATAAAAGTAACCAAACAAATAAAAGATAGGCACTTTTTTTTTTTTTTAATGAGAAATATATCACACTTGTTATGAAACACTTAAAAACTTTTCAACATGCAAGTTGTTAACTGATCATCTTTCCTGTAAATTTTTGTGACTCAACTTTCATGTTTGTAATTCTCAGCAATATTTTAAAAGACCTACATTGCATTCATCATTGAAACAGTCAGTTCTTTACATATGTAAATAATCTGTTCTGAATCTTCTTAAGTTGGATTTGTCTTATCCTTCCATATCATTCATTATACCTTAAACCACAAATACTGAACTAAAGAACAGACATTCATTTAGTTACCATAAGCAGTTGAAATAGTTTTTAATGACATTGTTTATAACTAGATTTTTTTTTCTTAAATTTGGTTCCTGTCTAAATGACAACAAAAAATAATGATGGAGCCTTGTATAGCAGCAGACTTTGCAACTGAAATGAAGATACCCTATCGGCTATGACAACCAATTTTCATTGGTGGTGGCAGGCAGAGGGAAGGAAAGATTTCCCTGGACACGCTTTTGAGAGAGCTCTGCTGCTCTTCCCTTTCATCAGCCAGTCAGTTTCAGTGTTGCTAACTTAGCAGATATTCCGCTAAATTGGCGGACGTTACATCAAAAAATTACGGTCAGCGGATTATAGTATATTTTTAGCTCTGCTTTACCGGGAAAAAATTCCTTGAGTTGAAAAACTGACTCAGTTTTCAGCTGAGCTAGTAGAGCTCGTGTGGCTGCTGCAGTTGTGTTAACAAGTATGATTCCTAAAGAAAATCATTAACCACAGAAGATAAAACTAACATTATTTGTCAGCTGGAATCTGGTGCCAATAACCAAGGTGCATGCAGAGAATTGAATGTATCTTACTCTACGGTGTCAAAGATTTAGAAGGATAGCGAGAAAATTAAAAATGCCTTCAAATCTGACAACTTCAAATCACAATAATTAAATTTTGGTATGAACTATAAGGATTAGATAAAGATCAATATCAGTTATAACAACAACCAGAAATATTTTTTATGGTCCCTTGGACGTCGTTATAAACGATATCGACTTAATATGCAAATACTCAACGCAGAGACTTTGAAAAATCTAGTGTTGAAAAAGTTGCATCCGTGCATTATTCGAGTCAAGGTTGGGCTAATACTTACTAATATATAGAGAAAGCTAAGTTCCATGTAATAGAATATGCTGAGTACTGATATTCATGATTGGCGAAAAAATAAAATGAGTCTCCAGCAAACCAATAATAATCATTGAGCATTTTACAGACAAAAAGCTGGTTTCCAGTCATTAAAGCTGTGTGATTATATTGACAGAAAAAAAAAAAAAAAAAGACAATTCGAATCCATAGTTACTAGCAAAAGGTGCCAGATAAAAGCAAAACTTTTCATAAGAAAATCATGAAATTTTGGGAATGCCTTAATTACAATATTGGAATTTTTTCCAGAGCAAAAAAAAAAAAAAAGTTAGTTCCAAAAACCACCAACAGAGTGCCTACATAGCTTTATAGAGAACATAACGATGAACTACACAATTAGCGTAAATTTTTTTAAAGAATCCTGTGGACAGTTACATGAAATTGGTCTACAACTCCTGCAATATGCTGAACACTAGTGCTGCCCTTGAAATTTGACATTCTGTCTTCCATCACTTGTACATCATCCACCATCTGAGGACCAACACACTTTCGTTCTCTTCCTGGCTGAACAACCAATGAGCCAGGTTTTTTTTAATTTCAAATAATTCTTCTTAATCCATTGGCAGTGAATGAACATTTTTGTTAACTGCTTCAAAGAGCGAAATTTTCGCAAAGCTTCAGTTTGGTAAAACAATTTTCCCAACAAAGCATGTTCTAGAAGAGTCAGTCATATTTGTTGACATGCTAAACAGTTATGACTTTGGTTCTACATTATCAGTTTTACATAACCAAAATTTGCCAGTATTTCATATTGAAATGTGCTCTCTATTGGTGATTTTTGGAACTAACTTTTTTTTGCTCTGGAAAATTCTAATCATGTAATTAAGGCATTCCCAAAATTTCATGATTTTCTAATGAATAGTTTTTGCTGTAGCAACCTATGATATGTTAACTTTAATTTGAGAAACTCTGTACAATAATATAAACAAAATGTAATAATGTTTTTTTACTCCACTTTCAGCACAGACTACACAAGGAATTCTAAACATTTCCTTTTGTCATTTCTTCATAAAGCTTCCAATAGTAAAAAAGGCATCAGTTATTCTTTGAATCATGTTCACATCCATTTTGGCTGAAACATGAGAACTCAATTCCTGAAATGATACAGCCATCTCTTTTGCTGTGAATTTTAAAATTCATGCATCATTCTCAATTAAAAATGAGAGATGACAACTTGGAAGTTTCACACGTGACACTCATGTGCCAAATTTATTTAGTACAGCATTACAAACACAATGCTTTGAAGTCTCAATCTTTTCAACTTACAGTCTATTGCATAGGAATGGCTGAATATTATTAACGTACTATATAACCAAGAACTAGTATCAAGTTCTAGCCAGCATGCTTCAGATACTGTATAGAGATGCAAATTTACTTAAGTTAAGAACGGACTTGAAAGCAACAGTATTTCTCCGGTGTGTATAATCCAACAGACATAGTTAGGGAGCCATATGTAGCTCCATCTGCCAGCTGGAATGTCACCAAGTTTGGCACGTGACTAATTAAGACTGGGGGCAAAAAAAAATTCCACACACAAAATATATTACCACAAAAAAAAAAAAAAAAAAAATTTGCATTGAGGCAGTAAGAAGCTTAGCAAGCAGAGCTAGGCATTGGAATGCTAGTCTGAACTATTTCCTTTTATTTATAGCCTGAAATGCTGGCACTATTGTAGCCAACATCACTGATGATTTGCATTAGAAGCTTTTAATAGCGTTTTATGCTAATTATCATTTACCTAGGCTATAGCAGCATCTCATATCTTTCTATTGGTGACATTTACAACTATAGATATTGTAATCCTTGATTTATATGTCTTGATTAGTATTCCTAGCCAATTTGGTGCCATTTTAGTTGGTACATAATTGTGTCAACTTAATTAAAAATAAGCTTTTATTAATTTTTGAATTTTGTCTGTTAAAATAATTTAAAATTGAGACTCCCATGTTGAACCATAACCTAAGGATCACTTTTGTCTTTATTAAAGTGAAGATTTCAATTTCTCCAGCATCCCCTCCCCCCTCCCGGGTTGTACCAAAATTTTTTTACAGTAATCAATATTTCACTAAATAAATAGTAAAAGATCAGCAACACTGCAGACATTTATTTATGTAAAAGAAATAAAGTGAAATCACTAACCAGAGTAAGTTTAATATACCATGTACGATATATGTATAGTTCAACGTCATACAGACTTTTTCCCGCATGTAACCATTAATAATTCAATTTTTTTTTTACAAAACTACAAAAAAATTTTTTGTTTGAATCACAGAAATTCGTTACAATTTAAACAATAAAATAAGAAATAAACAATTAAGTACACACAAAAATTATTTAATAAAAGAGACAATATCTTTCCAGTGAGGTCGTATACAGGGTTGCCCCCCCCCCCCACCTCACCACCTTGCCATTTTTTGGGGGGGGGGGGGGTTAAAATACACGTATATTGCAGATTTCAGCTAAACATACATTCTTTTGAATATATTTTAATAAAACCAATCCTCTTATGATATAAACAGATGTTTTTATATACCATATCTTACTTTTAAACGCCAAAGTATACTGGCTGTAGTGTAATCCTGTTTGCAACATTTTCAGTTTGTTTATTTTTTTATTTTTAAATGCATATTCCACCTATTTTGTTAATATGAGCAAAGAAGTTTACTGGAGATTAAACTTTATCATAGGTTTCCACTCTCCTCATGCATTGAGACGTGGGTTTGAATCCTCTTGCAGGACAGAAAGCTTGTTTGTCTTTATTTTAGAAAGCTCCTAATTTAGGACTCAGCCTTTTGGTCCTTTCACAGGATAGAATTGTATTCAATGAAATAAAGAAATAAGATGAAAGTAAATGAAATGGATGAAGTTTTATTGAATGTTAAATTATAAATTATACATCGAGGTCGTAGGCGGAGGGGGGGGGGTGCCAACTTGAACACCTTGTCAACCAATTGTTGAACACCTTCTATTGTTGAGGGAACTCCCGCTCTGCTTAAAATATGGCAAATGATACAAAATTCAAAGTTCATGCAATTACTTATATATAGAAATGTCAATTGCTCTTTCAATAAATTAAAACTGTCTAGGATTTTGCTGTATAGTAAACCATCAAATAGAAATGCAATAAAAACATTCTTGACTCAGGGATGCAAAAGTTCAGATTAGATGTTTTTTTTAATTTTTTTTTTTTTTAATTTAAATTTCACTGAAACAACCCCACATAGGAACATAAATTTTATCTTCCGAGAGATGTAATGCTTTTATGTTCTTCTCAATTGAGAAAATCAATAAAGAAGATCAACTCAGCATCTTACTGACATAGTTTTCTACTTAGAGAAGAACTACCGGTAATGTTTTCATTTTAGAAGGGTAAGATAAGATTAAATATCTTGATTCATGATTCAACATGAATTCCCCCTTTTCTGTATATATGAAATTATTATTTACTTTGATTTTTATTCCCATTCATCTTGACTATTTGCTTTAACATTTTGTTTGATGATTTTTTGCACAAACAAACCTTACCATTTAGAATGAGTTTTAAATTTGCTAAAATTTCATAAAAAATGAAAGAAAGTTTCAATAATCACTTATATGGAATGTAAAAATTTTATGAAATTATTTTCTTACATATAAAAACATATTTTAATAGTTCAGTTTTATCAGTTGGTCATGATGTCATAACTTGGTAAACCGAGGCCAACGAGAAAGCCTGGGCATTGTTTTCAACAAACGAAAAAACACTGATTATTAAAATCCAAAATGAAGACTATGAAAGTTGGATTGTTGCTCGGACTCCAATGATATGAGTTTCAATGCTGCCAGGCGTGTGTTTCTCCTTGGTCTCGTCAATAAACAAGGCAAGCTTAGCCTTTAACGAGCTTGCAGCTGCAGATTTGCACTTATTCGTGTACTAGCATTGGATTTACAGGAAAAAATGGTCTAACTAGCTTCATCACGTATATTTATGTATTTTAAAGCATATTTATATAAGCGATATACAAATTTATACAATAATCTCAATAAATATTTGACTAAATTGTGAAATATATTATTATTATTATTATTATTATTATTATTATTATTATTATTATTA